>JARHVA010003418.1:1177500-1720000 GCA_037957365.1 Torreya grandis | reverse complement strand
TTATAATAATAATCTTTAATTATTATTATTATCTATGTCTTATAACTCAAATAATGATTACAAAATCTATCAAGACATCATAATTTTTTACTATTCATACAAACATAATAATGCAAAGATATAAGTAAACACAACCAAATTCATTTGTCAATCCAAATAAGATGAGCTACTTAAAATCACAAAACATAGTGAAATCACTCAAACAATCACATGATCATCAACAACAATCAAGATTATACCAGAAATCATACTAAAAATCATATAAATAAAAAGTATACAAAAAATTCTATGGTATTAATATAAAATAATTACAAAACATTATCTATTAATTGGTGTGTGTAAGGGTTTCTGGATTCACTCTCTATTGACTCAACATCTCCATCTAACCACCCTCTCTGATGATACTCTCCCTTTGTCAAAATCTAAGGGAAGAGTTTATCCTACATCCACCTCATATCAATGAAGGTAGTAATCCCATAACATAATTATATTCATAAAATAATGTTGTATAATAATCAAACATAATCTCAAAGTACAAAATACAAAGTACCATTAACTCATAGCATCTAATCATGTAAATTAAGCAACACAAACAATCCCATAATCAACATATGTCATAAAACTTAATAAAATATTAGTTAATAAAATAATAAACTATAATAATCCATGAGTTAAATAAGTTATTTAGCTTAGAGAGAAATTAGGATGTGAGATCATGCAAGTTACTTATAATTGGCTAGTTTTAACATTTCTTGTTAGTAAAGAATGGTGCAATAGAAGTTATTCTTGGAAAATATTTTTACATATTGTTATCTCTAATTTTTAATTGTAATTATTCATAAATGAAAAAATAAATATTCATAGGCTTAATTTTAAGGTATTCAATGCATATTTTGTCATCAACCACACTTACAACACTACTAGATTAACAACTAATAATTATTGGATAACCTGGATGATATATACCTTAATTTTTAGCTTAAGTTAGAGATGAATTTCACTCCATCCACAAATTATAAATATTTATAGGGTTATTTCAAATTATTTTTTTCACACTTGTATATATATGCCTAAACTTATCTAAACTAATTTTTTGTAGAATTCAAGATTCAAAATTCATAGGAATTTAAAGAATTATTTTTTTATGCATGCTTAATTTTATATGAATTTTCAAAGTCGGAAAACTAATTTAAAAAAAAATCCATGTAATGATTCATAAAATTTCATAATTTCATTTTATCGAGCATAAATTCTCAAAAAAATATATAAAATAGAAGTATGCAATTTTATAGTATATCTATAAAAAAAATAGAATTTTATACTCTATTCGACTTTTTTAAATTAAAAAAATAGTTGTATGGTTTCTAGGTGTAGACACATAAATTTGGTATTAGAGACTTGGAAGCATGAAATTTCTTACACTTTGAAATAATTGAACTTTGAAAACACATTTGACTCTTGTGTACACTTTTCCTTATTAGTCTAACCACATGTTGTCTTGGCTATCCCCATTTACTAATACACATACATGATCACCCTAGTTGGTGAAATAATTATTTAGAATCATTGATCATTGACTTACACTCCCAATATAGTACCAATAATAGTTAGGAAGTTTTGATTTTTTCATAGGTGTTTTATTCTATTGATAGAATCTAAGAACATTAAAATACTACTTTTCAAATTAGGATGTCTTCATTAGGTTTGTATACACACATTCATGGGTTGGTCATAGAAAGAAATAACAAAAATTTAGTGATACATCTTTAACCTATAGTATGTATAAGGATATGTGTGGCTAATATGTGTACTACATCACCTTTTATCTTAACTTGTCACATTTCTCTATGTTATCATATTATTTGAAGAATCATCTTATGGGATAATTATAGTATAAGTAGGGAACATATAGGAGCTATTAGTTATTTATTGAGCATTATATTATGAATTTTATTTTTATTTCATGGTGTTGGAGGTTCCCCCCTCAAAGTGGCATGGTCGTAGTTATCAAGTATTATTATTTGTTATTAATTATTTTTTGTATCTACTCATTATGTTCTCATTCTTGTGTTACATTATTGTTAATTTGATCATTGTGTTTACATTTATATCCCTTGTTGTGATTGTATTTACTTACCTAAGTAATTTCATTATAAATGGTATCATATCTTTGATTTGGGAAAGGTTCTATAACATAATTTTTGCTTCTTAGATCTAGCATTTGTGAGATGAAGGATCAAAAAAATATAACTTGTGATCAAGAAATAACTTATTTTTCAATTATCCCAATAGATTGATTTTTTATATTTTAAATTTGTAACTTTTTCACCCTCGTTTAAATTAGCAGTCATTGTATTTTTTTAGTGAGATGATCACAATGGTAAAAACCCTTGGTACACATTTTTTTAGGTCCAAAATCATCCACTCTAAATTACTAAACCTAAACCATGGAGTTCATGCATGGATAGTTTAAACATTTGAGACAACAAAAAATGGAAATCCACTCTAATAAAAACACCTAACAAGGAGGGCATGGAATGTAAAGTCCCTGAATCAAGATTTTTTGGGTTGGTTACCCAACTTCACACATATGTGCAAAATATTGTGAAAAAATAAATATAAATGTGGTTAAAGGGGACATATATTTAATGAAGGTAAATTTTATAACCATGAGTTGGACATTGGAAACTATCATGAATAATTTATAGCAATGCAACTATATAATAATCATCCACCGGGCCACTCGGGTTCTCCCAACCAAAATAATAAAAAATCAAATACTGGTTTGAGGAATATGCTTCCAAAATTAGAGGTACACAAATTTTATGGTAAGGATATGGTCATGGAATAATAAAATATGAAGAGTATTTTATCTAATTTAAAACCTATGTGCACATAATGTGGTCATGGCTCTATATAAGGAATGAAATTAGTTCATATGGTATTGATGGTTGTGCACTCAAAATAAAAATAATGACCTGACTATTACTTGGTAAATTTTTACTGATGATCTATAGATGAACTACCACAATAGTGTTACAAAAAAAAAATAGCCAATTATTAAGATAGAGATAATTAGGACTATCAAGGATTATATTCAACAAATTCAATACCTATATTTGTGTGTGGATGACATCAAAAAAGATAAATTAAATGACATGTTATTAGGTGGGCTCAAGGGTAGTATCTAAATTTATACTCACAATATTTAATTAAATTTTAGTATTAGAGTCCATGAGATTAAAATGCATGGAATATGAAATATATTTTTTCAAATGATTGCATTTCACTACTGATAAAGAGTGCAATACTCCAACACAATCATTCCCTTCACTTACTATATTGACTGATCAATAATTTGAAGAGGAAAGAGAAAAAGGGTTATGTTTACACTTTGATAGAAAATACAAAAAATGACATAAATGAGTCAAGAATATTTTTTTGTAGATTTAAAGGGCCAATGATGACAAAGAGGATGATAAATTATCGAATGAGGGTGAAGAGAATAAAGAGGATTCATTTGAAGATTCTAAACTAACTACTTAATTCCATATAATTTCAAGTATTAACATACCACAAAACCTCAAAGTTTTGGATTTACTCAAGAAATATAAGATTAAAATATTTATTGACTCAGGTAGTACACATAACTCCATCAACAACAAGTTGAAGGCACACTCAATTTTATTTTTACCCAAATCCATAATTTTAGGTCATGATTTCAAATAAAGGCATATTAAGTTATTCAGGGAAGTGCCATGGTATCAAAATTACAATGGGATATTATATGATAGGCTATCCAATTTTTTTTATTCCCATAGGTGGGGATGACATAGTTTTTGGATTTTAATGGCTCACAAACTCAGGTATGATAGAGGTGAATTTATAGTATTTGTTCGTGAATTTTCATTATTAAGGAAATACATTTGAATGGAAAGGATTATTTATAAAATATCCATAACTAGTTAGTTCTCATAAAATATAAAATGGGGCAGATGGGTTTGTAGCATAACTATTTTATTTATAAGTACAACCAAACAAAAATTTACATATCTTCATCTATAGAATATTATTGATAAACACTCTATTATTTTTAAATTAATGCCAAAATGATTTCCATTAAAAATGGAACATTATCATGCCATTCAATTTGTACCAAAGATTCAACTTAAAAGTATAATACCATGCAAGTACCCATATGTTCAAAGAGTGAAATAAAAAAGAAGGTAAAATCAATGTTGGAGGCCAGTATTATCTGGCATAGCCAAAGTTCATATTCATCACCTTTGGTAATGGATCATAAGAAAGATGATACCTAGAGGATATACCTAGCTTATAGATAAATCAACAAGTATGCCATCAAATACAATTTCCCTATTTCAATAATTGATGATTTTATAGATGAATTCCATGGTTTTATCTACTTTAAAAAACTATACCTTTGTTCATGTTATCATCCAATTTAGATTAGAGATGAAATATATATAAGAAAACTTTTGGAAATCATGACGGCCATTATGAATTTTTGGTAATGAAATTTGGTCTAAAAAATACACCATATACACTCTATATTTTTATGAACATTATATTAGGAATTTTTTTTGCAAGAATTTATCTTAGTATTTTTTTACGATATATTAATATGGATCATGGACACAAGAAGAACACTTGTAGCATGTGAATCAGGGATTGATGATTTTGGAACATCCCAATCTTGTGGACTTGAAAAATACCAATTAGGGATTTACCCTTTGGTTTTAGACCTTCCTACTACCAAAAGGCTTGCATTTGCCATCTCACTATGCCTAACTATTAATCTTATAGACCATCCATATAATTTTGATGAACTATATCACTTTTACACTAAATCAATATTAAAATATGATTTATATCATTCATTGTTAGTTACATACCCTCCACAATTTTTTATCCATCTAGATAAAGACAATAGTGTCAATGTTAGTGTCTTGATTCCTTATCTAGTGTATGTACCTAAAAATTCATTAAAATTGAAAAAAATTGATTATGGGTTGGCATATTTTTCTTATCTAACCTTATATGAGATATTTTCAAAAGGTATGGTATAAATATAAATCAAATCCTACTCATTATCCATCTAACAAATACCAAGAAAATACCAATTCAAGATCATTTAATCAATTGAATAATTAAGCTTTACTACCCTATTATTCTCTATTTATATTATAGTCATAGTAGAAGTAATAATAAACATTTGAATAATTTAAATAACAATCCATGATTAGTATTTTAAAGTTACAAGCTATATCATTACATGCCCTTGTATATAACATATTTCACCCTTATGCATGCACACACACACACCCACAATTAGTGGAGAGATACATATGTATAAGGCACTCTTTAGAGTAGTGGATATGTAGGTAGTTCTCATTGACAAAGGGGTCCTTGAGTTCAGCTCTACTTTTTGAGCCCACTAACCCATTTTTGGTAAGGTTACATGACCTAAGGTGGAAAACTAGGGTTTGATATATATACAATTATATAGAGCACATATGTGTGATCCAAATATATCAAAAAAATGTGACATAAAACACTAATAGGCACATGTGTTCAATTATAAATATAATTAATATTTCATAATAGAAAGAGGCATTGAGACATAGACATAAGCAACAACACTAGTGTCCACATATCTATAGTAGTTTTGAGGCCTCTAGAAATAATATTTATAAGGTCTGATGGTGGGATATTGAGTATTAGTCTAATTATTCCTACACCTGTACATATAAAAATAAGTTAAGTATTATCTCTTCTTTGTTCTATAAGTATCAGATGTCATTTGGCATTGTACTTCATATATTTGGTATTTTTCCAAATTCAACGTATTGTATTATCTAAATTAATTTAATTGGCCTACTTTAGCATAATTTTATTCATCCATTTGATTAGGATGTTCTAACCCCTTAACCCTTATCTACCAAAAAAATTATAAAAAGTGTTAGACACCTTCCAAGTGTTTTTTGGAGTACAAGAGGTAGATTATTTTTGTCATATTTTTTCACATGAAGGCGTCAAAGTAGATTATCATAAGATCACAACCATGATAGAATGGAAAGTTAAAAAAACCCTTAATAAGCTATAATATTTTTTAGGATTGATAGGATACTATTTCTAGTTTTTGAATAATTATGGAATCATAAAAAACCCACTCAGCCTTTTTGAATAAGGACTTCTTCCATTGTAATAAACCTACCATCAAGTAATTCTAGAAACTGAAGGAGGTCATGTGTTCCACTAAATTTTTGGATACCACATATTTTTTGAAGACTTCATTATTGAATGTGATGCATCATGATATGGAATGGGGGAAACACTCATGCAAGAATGGAACCCCTTTCATTTGAGATTCATTAGCTCAAAGGTATAACTTTTGTAAAACCTATCTATGACATAAATATGATGGTTATTATTCATGCAATCAAATAATGGAGACCTTATCTTATGGGTAGACACTTTAAGGTGAAAATTGATCATGATAGTTTAAAATATTTTTTGAAACAAAGGTTTTCATATGAATAATAGTAAAAATGGGTGACCAAAATGATGCAGTATGAATTTGAATTCATATATAAGAAAAGATTCATAAATACACTATTTAGGAGGGATGAATCTATAGAGGTAATGTTATGCACAATGTCCATATGGAAGGCATATTGGGTGGGTGAGGCAAGATTAAAATGGTAAAATCATAATGATAAAGAGTTTTTGATTTAACAACTCTAGTAGGATTCTAGTGTCCTAGAAAACATTGAGTGGAAAGGGAATGCATTATGGTATGAGGATATATTTTAATTAAGTAATAATTCTTTCTTAAAAATCAAGATCCTCAAAAAAACATGCTTGTCTAGTAGGGATTATTGGGCATTTTAGCCCACATACCAAGCTTCTCCTAGACCTAGAAAGAAGCCTAGCAGGGTCCTAATTGATGAGTAAATCAAATGGCTTAGAAGTAGGCTTAACATTACAAGATGAAGGGTTTGAATAGGTTTTCATGGTGTATGAGTAGTTTCAAGAATAAATCTAGAAGAGCCTACAAGCTTAAAAGCCTAGTTTACACTTGGGATATATTTCAAAGTTTATTTGACTAATTGTTGGAATTCTTTCAAAAAAATTGTCTTGAAGGAAAAATTCTAAGTACATATTTTTTTGGGAAAAATGTCAATCAAAAGTATCGAAGGCAAAATTATTCTGGATAAAATGTTTGAGATAATATTTCCAAAGACACATTTCAATTGGATAAAATGTATGAAATAAAAGGTCCTTATCAAAAGCCCCAAAAATATTTCTATTTCTACTCATTTTTGCTATTTAATATTCAGAAGGAATAAGAAACTAAAATTAATGGTCAGGGGTTAGATGATACCCAAATGAATTTGTGCACTGTATCCAGACGTTGAAGGAGCTCCTCTTTGGCTGTGGAGGATGACACCTGTAGATAAGAAGACTAAAACACAAAAAAATGTTAGAGACAGATATGGTGGACTGCTAAGCGATATGCTCAGTCCCAGAAGTGTATAGACTTCCTTGAGGTATGACAGTCCACTTATTGACAAAAAAGATTGATGCTAGAAAAGAAATGGTGAAAGACTAAACAAAAGAAATAGAGGTAATGCGTACCTATATTCTACTATCAATCTATCATAGTTACCGATGTCATTTAGTCTGCCGACATCGATTGGTCAGTTGTCGACATCAGTTAGGCTGTCGACGTCGATAGGGGCAATGGTCCTTGGACGGGTCTCAGGTTTGTGTTCGTGGTCGACAGAGGGAGTCTGGGAGTTAAAAGGGTCTATGCAAGGTTACAGGGAGACAAATAAGGTCCACAGAAGGACAAAGGTAGATGATAGGTTGTCAAAAAGGGTCAAGATAAAAGGAAGGCTTTATAGCCTCTTTAGGAAGAAAGTCGGGTCTGGTTGAAGATCGGGTTTGGTCTGGTAGTATTTAGAGATAGCAAATTGAATAATTACTAATGTGTTCTAAATACTAAAATGAAAGGCAGAAGAAATACTTAGCTCTAGTGAAATGAAGAACCAAGGTGTTGAATGCTTGTCCCTATTATGGCTGATGTCCAGATCCCTGTGCAATACTTCAGTCCAATTTGGAGCAACTGGTGTAGAGTATTTATGGCCAAGGGAGCATTAGTTAAAGTTTGATGTCTGTTGATGTCTCAAAGTCTGAGAGGGAGAGAGAGAGAGCCAAATCTAAGCGAGAGAGATTCTAAGAAATTATTGATTAGAGCTAAGGGCTTAACTCTGTGTTAGATGTCAATTTACGTAACTGACTTTGGTGATCCCGCTGGCATCGGTTGACACTTGACCAATGTCAGCAGGTAGAGAACTGGTAAAAGGGCTTAACAGCTCATTCTCCATCTGCCAAGTGCATCGTCCATTAGAGAATGGTCAAAGGTCAAGCTAAATATGCATGAGAGTTAGTTAGGAGGTTAGGGAGGAGTAAGAATAGGTCTTAGGTGAGTCATGGGGTGAGAAAAGGTCTAAGGGGGAGGTGTCCAAGGTGAGGTGTCCACGGTGATGTTATTAATTTAAAATAAGTAATGTATTTTAAATTAATAAGATGTGTAAGGGTTAAGGAGAGGACCAAGGGAGAGTCAACACATTTTAAGTGTCTACATTTGCCCCTTTTTGTCTTGTTGGTTGTTTTGGATGAACTGCAAGACAAAAATAGGAGTAGATGCCCCAGGTATGGTGATGAGGTATTCCCCCTCAAAGTGGGAGTCGAGGGAAGGTAACATGATATCGGGTGCCAATTTGATAGGCAGTGGATGGGTTATGGTGAATTTTGAATGTGAACGCTGCAATAGTTGGGATTGCGCATACACCACTTCACATGATAGATAGGTCAAATTTTCACAGTCAAAGGTCGAGGAGTGTTAAAATCAAAATAACTGGTCCCCAGCATTTAGTCATAGCTAATTGGGTTAAATGATCAAAGCTATAGCTCCAATGGTCATCGTGTTCCAAGTATCCCAGGCTCAGGAAGTGCTCTTTGAAAACACGAAAATGTCACAAGAAGTGGGGATCAACTGGAGCACGATTTGATACTTGTGAGGGTCATAATATGAGGTGCACACAATTTTGCTATCTATTCATGAGGTAGCATACATGCAATCGAAACAACTAAGGTAAAGTTGTCTCAAAAGTGGTCATGGTCGGAGGAGATAGTCGCGATCTCCATGGTCATTGGTCGAGTTAGGTTGAGATATAAGTGATCTCAAAGGTTGTTTATTGTGGTCAGGGAGATGTATGTGATCTCTAGTGTGCCCCATGAAAATTTGAAAGTGACTTCTATAGTATCAGGGCTGTTTGATTGGTCATGATTTGGTTAAAGGTTAGATGGTTGGTCCATCTGGTAGATGGATGAATGAAATGGCCATCGTCATTAGGGAGACACACGGGCAAATGGCTAAGCTAATCTCAAAAGACATCATGTCATCTAAGTGCTACCTACATAGCCCCTATTTTAAGAGCCTCAAGCCAATGTAGTTCTGAAAAAGGGTCCAAGTGGTTGATAATTTTTTTGGTCAGGTTAGTGTTCTAGCATTTCCCATAGGTGTGATGGTACATGCTTGAAATGATAAAGGTAAGATGGTGTTACAGCCTTTTCCATATTAAGTGATGGTGTATTCTGTAACATTGGTTGTATGGTTTTTCATCCCGAGCAATTTTCCATATTTGTGATGGTGGATGCTAAAAATGAAATGAGTATGTTTATGCTTCAGCAAGTAATGGTTTATGCTTGACATAAATTATGTGGTCAATAGTTTCCATGTGTATTGTTGTCCATAGAAACTAGTGTAAATGGGCTATGATGTCATGTTAGTGGATTGGTTTGGTTTGGTTTGGTTATAAGATGATTTGGTTGTATGTGACCAAGGTGTAAGAAGTGAAAGGTGCATTAATGTTTAATTGACAAGGACCATAATGATGGCATAGATAAGGTTTTTAAAAACAAAAGCCCCATTCATGCATTACGTCATTTGACTGTTGGTTTGTGTTAGAGAAATAGTCGAATCACTTGACATTAAGTGAGCTCCAAATCCCTTGAGTATGTTGGTGTGATAAGTGTGATTATGTGATATGAGAGGATGGGGTAACCCTTTTTGGCAGGAATAACCTTGCCCCTTTTATAGGTGACCCTGAAAATGACTATAGACAAGTCCATGACTTAGTAATTTGTAGACTGATCAATGTAGGAAGTCTATTTGGGGATGTTGCTTTGTTTTTTGGTCATATGTGCTATGTATGTAGCAAAATTTGGTCATAGCCATCCTTTGAGGGAGTGGTCTATATTGTGCTTTGTATGTTAGAATGTCTATGGATAGTTGTCCTTCAAGGGAGCAGTTTATTAATTACAGCAATAATGTAGCTGTCCTTCGAGGGAGCAGTCTACATTTATAATTTATGACCTTTGGAATATAGGCATCCTAGCTTTATGTTTGTTTTTGACTGGACTTTTGGTCATGGACTTGACTATAGAGGTTTAAGGGTTTCCCTTTTTTAGGACAAAGCATGCATGCTTGACAAAAGGGGTGACTAATGTTTGTTGGCAAAAAGGGTTGAAAGGGATAGGAATGACGATGATGGGGGTTGCTCAAGGGATGAGCTCAAGTTAAACGTTCAGTGAATGATTACTTGACTAACAATAAAAATGGTCAAGGATGTAAGGCATTAAGGGGATCAAGTTCTGGTCAACCTTCAAAAGAAGACAAATGATAAGTACTTGATCCATGCTTATGTAAGGTCTGAGTCAATTAGGAGCAAACGTGCCCCATTTGCTTTGTTCCAAATTGGTCACATGTTGGTTGTTGTTTTAGGTAGGTTTTGGTTGATGTTGGTCATGAAGTCAGTTAGTATGATGTTGGTTAGTATGTTGTTGGCATTTGGTACAACACCGAACATAGTTGTTGTAGTCTTGGTTGATAGTGGGCCAATAAGAGCCTAGGCAAAGGATGCACTTGGCAACCGAGTTATCACTGAACTTTCCCCTACAAGTCCTATCATGGACTTGTTTGATGACATGGGAAGTCTCAGTGGTTGTTAGGCATTGGATAAGGAGGTTGTCTTGACCTCATTTGTAGAGATGTCCCCCCACCATGGTGTAGCGAGTAGTGCTTTTGATAAAAGTCCGTCGTCCATTGCTAGAGAGATTGGGAGGTATGATAAAATATGTCAATTAGTCCACAAGTCGCTTATACCAAACGTCATGTGGACTAGAGAGGTTAGAAAGAATTTCCCCCAGTGATGTTGGTCGAGACATGTCCAAGATAGAAATCTTGGGTTGTGTTGGTTGAGAGGTCTTGACGAATAATGGATATGTCAAAAGTGTAGAAGTCTGGTATTTTCCTTTATTCTTCACAGCTTGGGGCCTAGTGGCCACATGAACAGTGTCGATTTCAAATAAAGGAGTGGAAGGTGGTAAAGGGACCATAGTCTTATATGGGGATCCAAATTTAGGTGAAGAGATTTGGGATGATGTCAGTGATTTGTCAGAAAAATGGTCAAGAGAGTCCTCAATGTGAGGGGTGTCCTTTTTCAAGTGTTGGTGAATGGCAACCTTAAGGGCACAACAACACCCAGTATCATGTCCAGGTGTGTGATGATATCGGCAGATTTTAGTGTCATCGAACCAAGATGGTTTTCATCTGAGAGGTTGATATGGTTTAATAGGCGGAAGAGTGATGCTAGAAGATTGCAACAATTGGCATAACATCGAAGCATAAGATCCCCTTAATGGCTTTGTGCTTTTTGTTGTAGTTGGGGTTGACAACTCCTTTTTAGGAGTTGTTTGGGGAGTTTGTCGTATCATCTTTTTCGTGAGTGGTATGGTCATACGTGTTGATGACACTTTGTTATTGAGAGGTGTTGGATGTTTTGGAAGAAGTATGTTTGTGTTAAGTTGAGAGAGTAATAGAGGCAATTTGCCTCTGTGAGGTGTTGGAGTAGGAAGCACTCCTATTAAAGTGAATGGGTGTGGGCCCAAAATAGAGGGCAATGGTGATGGTGGGGGAGAAGTTCTCCAGTATGGTTTAGCAGCCTTCTTTGGTATGGTGCGATGACTACTATTGTGTGGGTTGAGGTTCAAGTCTACCTTCACTTGTGAGTGAGTGAGGTTTGAGAGGCATGGGATGGTTATGGCTTCTGCGTGTGGTCGGGTAGCGGGGAAAGTATGATCCCCTATTGATGATAAGAAGGATGAAGGCGTGGCAGCCGGTGTTGGTGCCATCAAGGCATCCTCCAATATGGGAGAAGTCAAAGTGGACTCTCCTATGTGTGAAAGGGGGCTAGATGGAGGATTATCCTCCATAGGTGGAGGATAAATAAGAGAAGAAGACTCTTCTACCTATGATGGACAAATGGGAGAAGAATATTCTTCTACCTGTGGTGGACAAATGGGAGAAGAAGGCTCTTCTACCTGTGGTGGACAAATGAGTTGATTAACCTCTTCAGGTTGTGGGAGAGGTTAGTTAGAAACCATGTCGACTGTGTGTATATTACGCTCTTGAAGGTCATTGGCTATGGTCTGAACATTATTATGACTTGGGGGATGGTTAGGGAATGGTTGCCTAAAGATATCTATGTTGTGGTTAGCCGTCGCATTTGGGTTATCCAAAACAAGATCCCCCTTGTCTTGCATGTCCTGGACAATGTTCTTGAAGGTTTTACAATTGTCTATGTCATGACCCTTGACACGATGATAGTTGCAAAAGTCATTTTACCTATACCATGTAGGGATGACTTTTGAGGGGTTGAATTGAGGTGGTCAAATTTGAGGGAGATTGAGGACTCCCTGCTTGACGATTTTATCCAACACAGAAGTGTATGACTCTCCTATTGGAGTGTATTGACACTCTACGTATCGTTGTTGGAATTGTTTTGTGATGTATTCTAATGTGGAAGGCTGAGATTGGTTTGTTGTGGTTGAAGATGATGGTCTAAGGACCACAGTGTTTGCCACTCCTTTAGACTTAGAGTGGGAAGAAGTAGGTTTAGACAAAGAAGGGTCATTGGATTTTGCATTGTTATTACCCAATTTGACCTTGTCCTCTTTGATCACACAGAGTTCAAGCTTTTTGGCCATAGTGAAAGCTTCATCAAATGTGCAAAATGTTTGAACCCGCAAAGTAGATGAGATGTGCTTAGCACATGCTCGTGAAAAGAGCTCAATGAGCTCAGGTTGAGGTAATGAGAAGGAGAGTTGGTTAATCAAACCTCTCCAATGAGCGACGAAGTCAGCTATTGACTCATCGTCAAATTATTTAATAAAGTAGAGGTCTATAATGGAGACCTTCTTAGTGATGTTGATTGAAAAGTGGTCGAGAAATAGTTGGGCTAGTTGAGTGAAGGAAAAGAGGGAATGACTGGTAATGGAACTATACCAATCAAGGACGGCACCAAAAAGTGACATGGGGAATGTGCGAAGTAGTAACGCATCATCGTGCACTATAAGGTAACAAGTGTGTCTAAACGCTTGTAGATGTTGTTGTGGGTCTTCTTTACTCTAAAAATGAGTAAATTTAGGGAATTCCCACTAGCTAGGATATGGTCTAATAGGGACCGAAGGGTGGATGGGTTCATTGCATATTTGTTCATATGAAAGAACATTGCTTGAACCAGAAATGGATGTCTCAAGGTTAGACATCTTATCCATCAGCATCTTGATTAGATCTACTGATGGATTGGCAGGTGGAGCACCCCCCAAGTTGTAAGGTACCTAGAAGGCATTAGGAGGGGCATATGACGTACTTGGTTGTGCTTGCATAGGCACAACATATTGGTAGTTCATCATAGGGACTGAGGTTGAGGCTAAGGGGGCTTGTGCCATGAAGTTAGAGGGCACAAGTTGACTGGGTGTTGCCATAGGTGATTGAATAGTGGTGACGTTGGTTAAAGGGCAAGTGGTCACTCCCACATTTATGGGTGCAAGAGTGGGTGGAGGAGAGATAACCCAATTCTGAAAATGTGTAGAACTTGGTTGAATTGTTTGTGGTTGAGGGGGTAAGAAAACCCCAGTGGAGGTAGGTCCACAAATAAAAGGGGAGGCCAAATTGTGGACATTGGTCATGGTCGGGTTATTGGTCAAGGCACTGGGTTGAGTGATTATGGGTTGGGTAGGGGAGGCTGTTGAGACCATTGCCACTTCAACTAAGGAAGTTGGCATCCCATAAATGGGATTACCTGAAGGGTCTCGCGTTTGGCTTCTCGCGAGATAGTGTTGGAGAGCCTTGACATTATGGTCAAGAAATTTCTCAAAGTTTTGATCCCCTTCGGGAACAATTAGATGTTGGTCAGGGGTAGGCTAGACAAGAGTATGTTCAATGTTTGAAGTATACTCCATTTGGGGACTTGATATGAAAGGCAAAGGCGGAAGTGGTTATTTCCTTGCATGGTAAATAAAGGATTTGGTTTGACTATGTGTCAAATCCATCCAAGGTGAAAGGTGTCTAGGTTTCAGAAACTGTATATTTCAGTTTCAAAAAACTAGAAGGGGTGTTTTACAGCAAGAAAGTTGGGTTTTAAGCTTGTTATTTTGGAAAAAGTTTGTTGACAGTGACCAATGTTGGTTGAAAAACTGATGTCGGTGAAGATATGTTGCCGACGTCAGTGGAAAAACTGATGCTGGTGAGTAAAAGTTTGCTGACATCGGTTGAAAAACTGATGTCGGTGTCTGTGTGTTTCCAAAAACTCAGAAAACTAGAAGTTTTTGGAAGAAAAAGAAAGCTCTAAGTTGTTTAAGAACTTAGAATAATGCGTCCTTACTAGTTCAAAAAACCAGATAAAAATAGCAAAAGTGATGAAGGGCAGTAACCTCTAAACGTTAAAGTCTTAAGAATAGAATTTTAGAATCGTGGTGGCTTATGCCTTAGAAGAATATGTTTGGAAGTGGGCTTTTTGGAATGGGTCCTAAAACAGGCAGTTTAAGGTTGGTTTTGGGTTAGTTTTGGTGCTCAAAAATTCTATGTTAGGTTTTGTATGTGGCTTGGTGCTAGGGGCTTGCTCCGCTCACTTCACGAGCCCAGAGCCAAGCTGGGTCGCTTAGCCAATATATACTTCCCCTAGATTTTATACTCTACCAGAGAACAGAGTGGCTCCTCCTCTTGGTTGTGAAGTCCAAGTAGGATTGCCAAGAAGGGTAAGGTATCCGCTAGGTGGTGAAATCCTAGTCGGGCCTTGTCTCAGGCATGTTTAGATGTTTGATTGAATGTGAATGTGGTCAGGTTGTGTAACATATGTGCACTATGATTTATTCATAATGCGGTTAATTACTAGATGAGCTAAATATTCATTCAAGCAGGAGTGAAATGCATTTAATTTTTAACCCAAATTGAAATGTTTGTTCAGATGCAGACAAGTGGGAAAAGGTTTAAGAGCATGAATTTCATTACTCTAAGATGCAGAAAGAAATGACAAGAAGAAAAAGAAAGAGGTTCTTTTTAACTTGTGCTTATGGTTTCTTTTCGAAAGAAAAAGAAAGAAGAAGGTTGCAAGGAGATAAAATTTCCCTAATGCAACTATATGAATGATTGCCTTTTTAAAAGAAAATGAACCCAAGGAAAACTCTAGGGGTCCCACCAGGCATGCCAGAATGTTTCTACTCATTTTTTCTATTTAATATTCAGAAGGAATAAGAAACTAAAATTAATGGTCAGGGGTTAGATGATACTTGGATGAAGTTGTGCACCGTATCCAAACATTGAAGGAGCTCCTCTTTGGCTGTGGAGGATGACACCTATAGATAAGAAGACTCAAACATAGAAAAATGTTAGAGATAGATATGGTGGACTGCCAAGTGATATGCTTGGTCCCAGAAGTGCAAAGACTTCCTTGAAGGATGACAGTCCACTTATTGACAAAAAAGATTGATGCTAGAAAATAAATGGTGAAAGACTAAACAAAAGAAATAGAGGTAATGCGTACCTATATTCTATTGTCAGTCTGTCACAGTTACTGTCATCGGTTAGTCTATCGGTGTCGGTTGGTCAGTTGCCGATGTCGATTAGGCTACCGACGTCAATAGGGGCAATGGTCCTTGGACAGGTCTCAGGTTTGTGTCTGTGGTCGATAGAGGGAGTCTGGGAGTTAAAAGGGTCTGTGCAGGGTTACAGGGAGACAAATAAGGTCTGCAGAAGGACAAAGGTAGATGATAGGTTGTCAAAAAGGGTCAAGATAAAAGGAAGGCTTTATAGCCTCTCTAGGAAGAAAGCCAAGTCTGGTTAAAGATCGAGTCTGGTCTGGTAGTATTTAGAGATAGTAAATTGACTAATTACTAATGTGTTCTAAATACTAAAATGAAAGGCAGAAGAAATACTTAACTCTTGTGAGATGAAGAACCAAGGTGTTGAACGCTTGTCCCTATTACGACTGATGTCCAGATCCCCGTGTAATGCTTCAGTCCAATCTAGAGCAACAGGTGTAGAGTCTCTATGGCTAAGGGAGCATTAGTTGAAGTTTGATGTTTGTTGATGTCTCAGAGTATGAGAGGGAGAGAGAGAGAGAGAGCCAGATCTAAGTGAGAGAGAGTCCAAGAAATTATTGATTAGAGCTAAGGGCTTAACTCTGCATTAGACATCAGTTTATGTAACCGATGTCGGCAATCCCACCGGCATCAGCTGACACTTGACCGACGTCGGTGGGTAGAGAATTGTTAAAAGGGTTTAACAGCCCATTCTCCATCTACCAAGTGCATCATCTATTGGAGAATGGTCAAAGGTCAGGCTAAATACGCACGAGAGTTAGTTAGGAGGTTAGGGAGGAGTAAGAATAGGTCTTAGGTGAGTCATGGGGTGAGAAAAGGTCTAAGGGCGAGGTGTCCAAGGTGAGGTGTCCATGGTGATGTTATTAATTTAAAATAAGTAATGTATTTTAAATTAATAAGATGTGTAAGGGTTAAGGAGAGGACCAAGGGAGAGTCGACACATTTTAAGTGTCTACAATTTCCATCAAATAAAATGTCCATAGAAATATGCCTGATACAAAATTATGATAGAATTGAATGATTTTACATAAATTTTTTCCCAAGCCTTCAAAATTGATCTAACAAGTGTGACGGTCTCATGGATATGATTGATGGTTGCATAGATGTCAAAATAAAGCTTAGGTAAAAAAATATTAAAGTTTAGATTTGATGATCGTACAAACATCAAATACAGTCGTGTGGACATCAAATGATGGACATGCGGATGTAAAATTTAAGACATGGTAAATAACCATTGGAGTTTAAAAATCCTAAGATGGTCATGTGGATGTCAAATATAGGCATGTAAATGTCAAAGTTGAGCCTCATGAGTTATCCATTTGAGTTTCAATGGTGGGTCCAAGCAAATATGATAGTCTGCATTCATTTATAGATCTTGATCTAATGGTGCGAGCTCAAGCCAACATGTCAAAGGATCTTCGATGACAAGAAATCAAGGGGTTGCATTCATTCATACCAGGTAGATCTATGGTTTGTAGGAGGTCAAAAGGTCAATGATCTAATATCAAAGATCTATGGGACCAATAATAACAAGGCAATTTAGAGATATTTAATTGGTCTGAGTTTATAGTTGATGGCTAAAGTTGAACCTAAGGACCTTTCTCATTAAAAGTCGAAGGAGCAATTTTTGACCAAAGCAAGTAAAAGCATGGAGCCAAGTTTGAGCTTAGTCTAGATTAAACTAGATCTAACATTTTATATTATGCCACTAAGGTGGACAGATAAAATTCAAGGCTTCATCACCAGATCTAACTGTATGAAAGTGACCCTTTCTCCACTCTTGCATGCCTTGAAAAAATAGTAAAGAACAGTTAGAACCATGACAAAACTCTAATAGATTGATCTGACTGTTGTAACTACATTGATTTCAGACCTTAGCTTGAAACAACTTGATCACACCATTACAACCATAAAGAAGTATTAGTGAAGAAATAATGTAACTATGCAATAGATTGAAGTAACCTAGATCAATCAGAAAGTTTGAATGAGCATAAATGTAGAGGAAGTTGTAACTATGATTTAAATGGAGTTTTGATCATTTATTTATTTTTTTAGTGCCAAAATATTTCTCTCTTATTTTATTTTTCTCTATAAATATGGCCTTTGGGCTATTTTTGAACATCCCTCATGCTGGTATGACTAGACTCTACTAGAAATTATATTATACACCTCTTAAAGTAATGAATAGAGCATTTTTTAGGTTTTTACCAATCTATGCTTAGTTTTTTGTATTTGTTTGATATTCAAAAGTAGTTTTCATCTTCCCTTTGTAGGTCCAAGTTCAACCTAAGTATTTATAAACTCTCCTTGCAATTCATCTAGCGTGTCTTAATATTGATGTCTCAAGTATATAATTGTTGACTATAAGTGCTTTCAATCAGGTTTTACCCTCATTACCCTCCATCCTAGGTCCATCAAATTGAGCTCTAAGTGAATTATTTTTTCTTGAAAATCATATTAAACATTTTATTAGTTATTTTCATAGTCTATTAGTGTGATAATGAGTTCAATCTTGAGAATAAATCTTTGAACATTTGGTGCATCACCATATGTTAGAATAGGTTTTATTTTAGGCAATCTCTTAACTCTTTTCACCCCAACTTATTTAGGTCTTATAAAGAGAGGTTCAAACTATCATATATGAGGAGTTGGCCTCATAAAAAACCCTAGAGGTCTGATCTAGATATAGGCATCCCATAGCCTTAGATCATTCCCATGTTAGTCTAGGTATGAGTCAAACTTAAGCAATCTAACATCTATTAGGTGCTATTTGGATTGATAACAGTTTTCACATGCCTAATGGGACCACATATTTTCATAATTTGAATCAATAAATGCACATCTAAGTATAGTATCAAATTCCAGAGTCTTATTTCAGATTTGCATATTTTTCATGCCACCAAAAGTTATCACAAGATCCTCTACAAAAGGGAAAGATAGATTTATCAGAGTTATCTTTCTAATCAGCAAAGAAGAAGAAATCCTCTTAGTAAAATAATAATCTTACACCTCTTGTTCCCCCTATTGTTTCCAATATTGTTCAGCCAAACATTGTCATAAATCCCATACCTCAGATGGTTGTTCCTAGAAGACAAGCCTTTTTGTCATTCAATGGTGGTATTCCTCTA
The DNA here is from genome assembly GCA_037957365.1 of Torreya grandis. Lineage (NCBI taxonomy): Eukaryota > Viridiplantae > Streptophyta > Pinopsida > Cupressales > Taxaceae > Torreya > Torreya grandis. Next base: position 1,700,840 of record JARHVA010003418.1, on the reverse strand, counting down.
AATATTAATTAATGGGATGATATTCTAGTCTTAAATTTGAAGTATCTTCCTTATTTTATAGGGTAAAATCCAATTACTCCTATACAACATATTATAGATATTGATAAACTTTGTTCAATGCATCATATGACTTAGGAAAATGTAGCAATGAGGTTATTCACAACTTATTTCAAATGGAAATCACTTCAATGGTATAGAGGATTGGATCCTACATCAATAAAAAATTAGGATAAATTTAGAGAGGTATTATGCAAGTACTTTGAGGAAAAAAGTGACCACCTTTCACTTGTGGAGCAGCTTACAACAATTAGCATATTCAATCATGAATTCATGGTGGATTTCAATTACAAGTTCCAAAAGACTTGGGATAGAATTCCTGTAGTGATCAAGCCTAAACCCAAATATGATTTTATATACTATTTAAAGGCTCTTACTTCAGATGTAGTTGTGATGATTCAATCCATGGGAGGGAACACTCTACCTGAGGCTTTTGAAATAGCAAAAAATGCTAAGAATTTCCCTATACAAGCAGGCAAGTTATCTCTAAGGCCACCAATGCCTCTCTTTCCAAAAATCCACCCTCTTACTCCAACTATTGCTCCACTTCCACATTCAAAATTTTTTTATCAAATATAAGGTGATCAAGCTAATAGATAGGGGAAGATAGAGAGTCTTATTAAGACTTATAACAACAAGTTTGTTGTAATGGAAAGACAAAAAGCTCCACCATACAAGCCATATTAGAATAATAATAAGAATTATCAATATAATAGACCATATTATCATTCTAATCATCAAGGACAAGATCAAAATTCTTATTCAAGCTAATACAATCCCAATGCTCCAAGTAATTCTAGAGCTTTTGTGCCAACTTAGAATAACTATGCTTAAGAAGGGAAATGGAACAATCAGTGGGATCAAGAAAATAACATAGCAATGGTGCCAATTGGTGAGATCTCACATAAATATTATATGTATCAAATTTTAGCTCCTCCTTCACATAAAAACTATCCAAATAAGGAAGCCTCTCTACCACATGGAGACATTCTTTCATTCACTCAAGTAGAAGTGCCAAATCAACAAGGAGGAGAGAATGGTAAAGCACCTATTGAAACTAAATTTGTGAACTTTCAGTAAGGTAATGATTCTTTTGAAAACATAGATACAAATCAAAGTTAAAATATGCCTAATGTCGATAATTAATTTTCAGCCCATACTAGATCCAAGAAAAGGGAAATTGATGATGGTTCAAGTTTTGATAAGGCAGCCCCTCAACCTTCTCAACCACCATAAAATACCACCACTCATGATCTACCTTAAAAGACATCAACTCATTAGGTTCAAGATCCAAAAGGGAAAAATATGAAAGGTACTTACATACCTCAGTTCAAACAACATCTAGGATCCCCTTCTACTCCTAAATTGCAATCAAGGGTAGTTACATCTCCACTCAGTATTTTGGATCATATGAAGAAAATATTAGTATCAATTTCGATGTGGGATACACATATGATCCTAGGATAAAAGGAGTATCTGTAAGAGGAACTTTCAAAGCTCAATATATCTAATGGACTACCTAAAAAGGAAAGAGTAAGTGTTTTTCTAACCACCTCTAATCCATTTGATGAGCCTTAAGCTCCTAAGGTGACTAATCCTCCTTCATTTCATCTTTTAATTGTCATAGGAGATTGTCTTATCCATAATTATATGACTGATAGTGGAGCTATTACTTCCATCATGCCTAAATCCATAAATGACAAATTAGGGTTCAAGTATGAACCTCATGAAAAAGGAGTGTTATAGTTAGATGATTCTCCTCCTAAGACTATGGGCATCCTCAAAGAATTTATCATTTTACTTGTTGCTTGTCCAAATTTCACCATTTCATAGGATATAGTTGTTGTTGACTTACCTCCATAGTTTGTACTATGTTTATCTAGAGATTTTAGTACTAAAATAAGAGGTTATCTTTCTTCAAATTGGTCATACATAGTTTTTAAAACTAGATATGGAACTAAAGTCACTATAAGATCTAATCCTGTTTCTAAATTTCACCTTGAACCATATATGTCAAATATGTCTAATATGAGTTGTAGTATTTTAAAAGAAGATGAGCATACTATTAATTAAGAGCCTTCTAATCCACTTAAAAACATACTAAATCTACTCTTAGATGAGTGGGATGCTAATAACCATGGGTATGACCCATACAAAGATATTCAAGAAGCTAGTTTTGGTGTCTACTACATGCATGAAGAAGGTGACTCATTACCTAGTCTCACTGACTCAAAGCAAGATCAAGAGGGAGTATGGAATCTATACTTTAATGGATCTAGATCAAAGAATGGGAGTGGGTCTGGTGTAATGTTGTTTCACCTCAAAATCAAAATTATTAATTTTTTATTTATATTTTAGTTTAGTTGTACATCAAATACTGCATAATATGAAGCTCTTATTCATGGCTTTCAATGGGCTAGAAAGAGAGGTATTAAGCTTTTATAGGTGAAAGGTCATAGTGAGTTGGTAGTGCAATAAGTTAGAGGGTTAATTATAGTAAAAAACCCCTCCTAAAATCCTACAAACATAGAGTTTGGTGTAGACACCTAACTCTGGCCAATGATAACCTCTAATTAGGCTTTTGACTAATTTCCACCCAAAGTGCACAATTTGGCCTAAAACACTAAAATTAATTAAATGAGTTTAAATTTACATATTCAAGTGCCAATTTTGGCTAGGGTATCATTAAATAGGGTAATGCAATTTATGGGCTAGCTAACTTTGATCAAATCATTTTGAGTCAAAATGCCAATTTTGTACCTAGGTACTCTGGATTGCTCTTTCCTATAAAATCTCTTGCACGAGACACATGCCTTTGTTATTTAGTGTTGGTAACATCCTAAATGGGATAATGGATCCAAAACATCTAACATCACCTTCAAATTCTAATCTAGTAAAATTTTGGACCAATAATAAGTCATTCTAATCAATTTGAGCAATTTGTGCACAAAGTGCTTAATCATGCTTAGAGATAATTAATCCAAGTTAGAGCCTAATCAATAATTCCATGTAAACTTGTTGCATAATTTGTTTTATAAATGAATATTGAATGTATGCATTATTAAGTGATCTCATTTCTTGGGAAGACATCCCTAGGTAATAAATGCCATAAATATCACGATTCATGCCTCCCGTGCCTCTTAATTTTTTCTTTATCCTAAATATTGATGAGCCTATTTAACAATTTTAATTGTAAAATTTAATTAATCCTTAGACATACATCTCAATCCTAAGATGGATAGTTCAGGTTGATTTTGATCAATCTCAAAAATATATAAATAAAGAGGCTATGAACATTATTTTTAAGCTATTTTGGTGCAAAGTTATTATGTTAAAATATCTTCAAAGAAGCTTAATTTTTGCAAAGTTATAATGCAAGATTGGTTCCAAAAGCTTCAAGTAACTAGTGTTACCATGCCAAATTGATTTCAAGCCAAGCCAAGCCACAAGCCAAAGGTGCCAAGGAGAGATGGAGGTAGCCAAGCTTTCATTGCCAAGGACTTCATGAGAACAAAGTCGAGCAAGCCACTAATACAAAGGCATTTGGAGCATCCAAGGAAGGTGAAGAAATTATTATTGTTTTTCCTTACTTTTTAGTTGTGTTTGTCATTTATTTTTGTTATTAAGATCACCCTAGTAACTAGGCATGAAGATGTTAGCTTAGTGTATTTTTTGATTTGGTTTCATTCACTAACACCATACTAATATCCTATTCTTAGTCAAATTCCTAGTTCACATAATGGCACGCTCGGTGGGACCAAATGCATCACACACATGAAGGAGATCATTATACAACTTTAAAATCTTCATTTAGATCACTAAAACTCTTAAAATTTTATTTTCTAACTTTATTTTTCCATTTTTCTTTGTCACAAGTTTACACAGCAACCAACGTTAGTTAGTAAAACCATCATCAGTTGGCATAGCCATTGTCGGTCACTATTGGTATAACTGATGTTGGTTAGATAATCATCATTGATTAGTAATTGTAACTGTCATCAGTTAAATAACTGACGTCGGTCACTGTGGTTTTCTTAAAAACACAAACTCGGGAGCTCTTTTTTTTAAGTTCATTTTTTCAGACCCAAAATAGCTTCAAGGCTAAAGGACATGCTAACATTTTTTTTACAGGACCAAGCTTGACATTTGCTAAAAACATGTTTAGATCACCTTTTTCGTGCTTAAAAATGAATTAGGAACATTATTTTGGTGCTTAAAGTAATATTTAAGGTGCTTAAGTAAGTATTTTTAGCATTAGTTTTCAAAGTTACAACTAAGACCAAGGGGTCAAATGAACACCACCTCATTTTCCATTTGGGATTTAAAATGAACTCACTTTTCCAAGTTTTTTTTATTTATTTAGTTGTTTAAGTTAGATTTTATTTGGAAAAAAGAGGGATGTTGCATGTATGATCTTCCATTTGTCCCCTTTAGGGAACCCTTGGAATCAAAAGCACCATTCTTATTGAAAATAGCCTATTCTAAGGTTTAGAATTAAAGTCATCTAAAACACTCCCCAAAAACTTGTCAAAGTTTGGGTGACCTTGAAAATGACCCTAAAGTCATTATATTTCATGTTTTCTTTATTCTTATGAAAACTTGGCTTACAATGGGGACTTTGTCACCTCCCATGAGTTATTTAGGGAAGCTTTGACCTAGGGTTTCATCTCCCAGTATTGACTTCACTTACTCCTTTAAAGTTGCAAATGGGACGTATCTGCATTTGGACATCACATTACACTGAGCGAATAGTAGGATGTAGTGGTTATAAAAAGGACTAAACCTTTTTACAACTAGATAATGTTACGTTTACCTAATTTTCATGATTTTCTTTTGCATTGTTTGACGTGAAAGTCATTATGTAATTGATTCCCCTAGAAACATTTGAAAGCTTACTAGTTTAGTCAACCCCACATTGCCATACCCTCGCTAGGATTTGAATGATTATACTTAGTGTATTTTTGGATCATTTTCTCATTTAGTATATTTTGAGACTAAAAATTGTTTGTTTATTTATAAATCTATGTCAAAACCAATTTGTCTATATGTCACTCTTTTGTCTAAAGAGGCATTATGATGGTCATTCTACACAACACTTGTGCCTTGAAATTTTCACTAAACTTGTTTGTGTGTGTGTCATTTGAGTTACAGAGGGTAGCATTATGTTGTCAAAATAATGTCAAAACATTTTGAGCCTTTTGAGTCTTTAAAACATAGCATTGACCACATAATTTGAGCATGATTATGCCATTATGCTGCTCAATTTGTTTCAAGACTTGTTTCACCTTATATCAAAAAATGATTTGTTGTAAACCATGTCATATATACCATTTAGACCTTTGTCATGTGTCATCATGTTGTTCAATCTTGTCTAGCTTGTTTGGTCAGATCCTAGTCTTCAATGTTGAGTTTTCAATTAGCCTTGTCAAATTTGGATTCAAACATTGATTGATTTTTGTTTAGGCCTCAATTCATGGGGATGATACATAGATATTTCTCTTTTGGGTTGCATAACTTTGGTTAAATAAATTAACCAAATTTGAAAACTATTGATGGTTTTGTTTGTTTAATGCCTATCTTCATCATTATTTGTGCTTTTATTTGGGAGAATATAGCCTTTCTCAAAGATCCTTTTACCTCATGCCTTATTCCAACTAATCATGTTTATGTTTGATTCTATGTGTCGCGTCTATGTCAAATTTGTTTCAAAACTTGTTAGATTAAATCAAATCACATCAGCCTTTGTTTCAAGTCTAGTTTTTGACACTAATTGGTCAAAAGTCCTAGTATATGCCTATTTTTTTGAGCCTATATTTTGACTCTATGTTTGGATAAAAGACCTATCAACTCAACTTTTCCCTTTCCTAATTTAGACCTTCTTTGGAACACTTTGACCTAGACTTTCACCATGTTAGTTTTTATTCGGACACTTAACCTTTTGTGCATATGACATTTGACATTAGACATTTGATGTTAGGCTATTTTATGCCAAGTCTTAGCATAAATCATTTTGGAGATATAACTCTACCTTCAAACCATATTGGAGATACAACTCCACCCCTTTGACCAAATTAGGCCAAGTTTGAACCATTTATCCTTTGGACAATTTTTTAAAGTTTGTATAACTCTACGCCTTTTTGTTTTATAGCTTTCTTCATTTACCCAGATATGTCTAACTACACTTATAGTGGAGTCATGTACAATACAACTTATGATAGAATGGCCACACAAAATCCTAATAGGAACCCTTATAGAGAAAGATTTTCTAAGGAGTTTTATTATTCTCCCTATAATACTCCATATGGGGAATATAGTCAAAATCCATAAAATCCAAATTGAGACCTTGATTGGTATGAAGAGGCTTGGGAGGAGGACTTTGAAGACCCAAATATAGATAATGTTTTTTTGGATATAGATCCATACCCTCTTTACAATAATCAGTACGTGGAACATAATCAAGAACCAGCACATGAGCCAACTCATGATTGGGATGATATGGTTTATGAGGAAGACTTGGATGCTTTGGCTTGTGACAGCAATAAAATTCTATGACATCCTTTTATTTATCTTATCATCAACTACCCCTAACCCTCCTTTAGATTATATGAGCTATCAAGCTCTACAATATCCAAGGAATACCATTTCTATTCTAGGACCACAATGTCACACCATTCCTATACCAAGACCTCATCCTCTAGCTTATGCAAGCAATCAAGATCCACAATGCCCCTTCATCATTTCAGGACCTAGTCCTTTGGCTTGTGCAGGTAATCAAGCCCCACAATGCCCTATCATTACCATTTCAGGACTTCATCCTTTGGCTCATGTGAGCAATCATGTACCAAAATGCCCTACCATTATCCAACCATAAGTCATTCCTCATCTAGTACCAATCCCATCCAAACCTCAACTAATCCAATCATTTAAAGACCAAACTATGTTCAAAACTGGTATCTTCCAACTCATTGAAAACCAAGGCCAAATAACCAACCAATCCAAGATGATTTTTGTTGAACCAATCATTTGTGATAAGTCAACCTATAATATATAGCCTATTCATCCTATACCAGTTGTCAAGGAGTCTCACTCTGACAAGTTAGTCTTTGTTGAGTCACTTCTTAATGATTATAACCACTTTTGGGAAAATCATTACCTTGACCATGTGCCTATTTTTTAATAGCCTCCTATTGATAAGCTAGTATTTGAAGAGTTATCTCTTGACCTTTTGCCCATCCTAAAGGAGTCCCACTCTAACAAACTAGTTTTTATGAAGCTCATTATGCCATCATAGAATGTTATTTGTCTAAAACCAAATATTCAACAAGACATCATTATAACAAAGTACCCATCAAATGAAGAATCAGAGTTAGAGTCAGGTTCTATTCTTAAAATGATATCAAATTTACCATCAAAATCTAAATCAACATCAGTCTTAACATTAGATTCAAAGTCCCTTGAGTTAGAATCAGATTCATAAGAAGAATATGTTAGTGGTTGTTACAACATTGGTTATGCATACCTTGTAGATAAATTTGAATACATTTTTGATCCTTGTATGGTTTTTGAGGATGATTATTTTAGCTTCAACATAAGTTATCATAGTATCTTCTATAAGGATTGTGCAGCCTCTCCCCATTCCATTACCATTCCATGGGTCATTACCATCAACCAAAATAGCCATATCATTGACATTCCATCTCTCACAAGTGTCGATTGGGACTGAAAAAAATCAGATTTTGTTGAAATGCATCCATGGTAACATAGTATTTAAAGAAGATCAAGGAGGCCAAGACCACATTCATGTAGCAAAAGAGCACTCTCTTAGTGAAACCTTTTCAGAGGCACTAGGGGACACTCAAAGTCAGAACTCAGCATCTTCTAGTGAAACTTTTTCAAAAGTGTTAGAAGAAAATCAAATTCAAAAGTCAACATTCCTTAGTGAAACCTTCTTGAAGGCACTATAGGACAATCAAGATAAATTTATTAGTGAAAACCTCTTTGAGGCACCAATAGCTAACCACAAAAGTTCTTCATTACTTGATAAAGACAAAATCAAAGATCAAATCAAAATAACTTCCTATCTATAGCCTAATTAGATGGTAGCTACTCTCAGGCCCAAACAACAACAAAATCTAATGGTCCTATTGAGAGAACAAGTCTTTAGCCCCACTATAAGAAAAATTATGTCAAATCTAGCATCAACAACATTACATGTGACTGAAAGTCCTGATCTTCATTTGTATTCCATTATCATCTACCATTCCATTTCACAAATAAATCTATCATCCAAATTTTATCCCTATTACCATCCATGATTGTACTTTCTTTTTCAGAGACTACAAAGATACATTGTCTCAATGTTTGAAGGAATTAGAATCAATAACCAATGAAGATCACAAAAGCATTATTGACAACCAACTCTGCATTGAGTTCTTGATAGAATAGTTATTAAGATAAGGTGTGGGGTACCAATTAACATGATCAAGTATTCTATTTGTATCATTTTTTAATTAGGACATGCATCTCCCCATCATCAGGAATAAAAGAATCAAAAACCACACCCAAGCCAAAAACATGTACCATACCATTTCATTGCCATTGTTACATATGCCTATTTTCCATTGTTACATACCCAGCCATTCACCCCATTACTTGGGGGAAACCCTCTTACCATCTTATCCAATCTATCAAAAACCATCATTATCCTTAGCAAGACCATGTCATCTAACCAGTCCATTCCTATCTAAACCAAATCCTATTTTTAGTCATCCTACCTAATCCTATTTTGATATTGGTTGCTTTGGTTCTTCCCACACTATTTGTGAGAGGATTTTGATTAAGGTTCAACAATAAATCCAATCCATGTTTCAATGATAGTCTATGAAAGTAATGTGATAGTTAATCTGGCAAGATATCTTTCATCCTCTCAAGTTTATTTATGTGAGCATGATTATAACCACCTATGGGAAAATCAGTGTCTCACCAATTTTGCTACTAATTATAACTACCTATGGGAAAATTAGTAACATTGACCTATGTCATTGTATCCTAGTTATAACCACCTATGGAAAAACTAGGGGCAACACTTATTTATCATGCATTACCACATCACCTTACCATTATTATTTTCATTTGACTAGCCATTTATCAAATTTGAGAACTTTTTGGGACTTAGTTGGTTTTTCCTTGCCTTTTGTGTAGATGGAATTACTATGACTTGAGGTCATTTTTGGATAATGTGGGTCATGCTCAATTCATGTTCAGGTCACCTCAGTCCCCCTTTCCATACACTCTCACCATTTCATGAGCAAACTAAGACAAATGCTCTTGCCATTTTGTGAGTAGGTATCTTGTCATTCTCTAACAAGTTAAGATACCTCAAAATGCCAAAAACATTCATAACATTTAAAAAATCCAAAAACATTTATCCTTTCTAAGCCTAGTCAGTTATCCTCGATCCACCTTACTAGGCATGGTCATTGTTAAGATGCTTTCATTTTCTTTTATTTTTAGGCTTTCTATGTATTTGTTTATTTTAGGTTGTTTGTTTGTTTTTATGTTTATTTGTTGACTTCCCTGTTTGTTTACTTTCAACATTATTGTCTTCGGTCTATATGCGTTTATTGGGTGATTCCTTGAGCACATTATTCTTGAGTCTATCCATATTCATATGTTAACATTTTCATCATGGTTTTTATCATTGGTGCATTATTTTTAAGTGTTTATTAGATTAGGAGTCAGCCCTTATGCATCTTTTAGCCAAGTCTTCATGTTATAATAAAATTTAGCTTCAAGAGTGTCTACAATCAATGGAGCTAAAGAAGTTTCTCCTTGGCATCTTGGCAAACCCTTCCATCCTACCCTTGATCAAATTAACCCATTGGCCATTCTATTTTTATCATTTCTAATAAGGATGAGCATCTCCTCATTGGTAGGTACACCTAAATCATTCACAATGATCAATATTATTCCTCTATAAATCTATTTCATCACTTTGTACCCACTCATCTTTAATCTATATTCCAGGTTATATCCTTGAGTTATGCTTGCTAATTAGCCCTAACTAGGGCATAATCATCTTTATCCAATATAGGTCCTCTTAACAATTATAAGTAACTATGGGCAAATCATTATTTTGACTTTTATTCTTGATTATAACCACTTTTAGGTAAATCAACATCCTTTTTACATCAATTCATGCAATTAGTTTCTCATTTTGATTAATCTCAACCATGGGTTAATTTTACCTTTCTTCTTATTTCTTTTCGAGGGACCATCCATCAAATAATGTGATGGCCACTCCCTCAAGGGGGCATCATTATAGGCTTCCCAAAACTATTTGGAGCTTTGTTCTTCAACCATCATCTTCTTTTTGGCATACAGCCCATTTCCCATTTTTTGAGAAGACATTGCTTTGCCTATGGTTTACAACATCTTCCCAAACAAGGGCAAACTATAGAAACCTAAATCTAGCCACCGATAACCTCCAATCAAGCTTTTTACCAATTTCCACCCAAAGTGCATAATTTGGCCTAAAAACACTAAAATGCATTAAATGAGATGAAATTGACATATTGAAGTGCCAATTTTGGCCAGGGTATCACTAAATGGGGCAATGCAATTTATGGGCTAGCTAACTTTGATCATATCATTTTGAGTCAAAATGTCAGTTTTACACCTAGGTACTTTGGATTTCTCTTTCCTATCAAATCTCTTACACAAGACATGTTCCTTTGTTATTTAGTGTTGGTAACATCCTAAATGGGATAACATATCCAATACATCTGACATGGCCTTCCAATTCTAATCCAGTCATATTTTAGACCAATAACAAGGCATTCTGATCAATTTAAGTAATTTGTGCATAAAGTGCTTAATCATGCTTAGAGATAATTAATCCGAGTTAGAGCCTAAGTAAGAATTCGATGTAAACTTTTTAAATAATTTGGTTTAGAAATGAATATTGAATATCTACATCATCAGGTGACCTCATTTCTTGGGAAGACATCCCTAGGCTATAAATGCCACAAATATTAGGATTCATGCCTCCTATGCCTCATCAAATCCCTCTATACCTCTTAATTTTTGATTTATCCCAAATATTGATGAGCCTATTATCAATTTTAATTGGAAAATTAGATTAATCCTTAGCCACACATATCAATCCTAAGATGGATGGTTCAGGTTGATTTTGATAAATCTCAAAAATTTATAAATTGAGAGGCCATGAGCATCATTTCTAAGCTATTTTGGTGCAAAGTTATTATGCTCAAATATCTTCCAAGAATCTTAATTTGTGCAAAGTTATAATGCAATATTGGTTCCAAAAGCTTCAAGTAACTAGTGTTACCATGCAAATTGATTCCAAGCCAAGCCAAACCACAAGCCAAAGGTGATAAGGAGAGATAGAGGTAGCCAAGCTTCCATTGCCAAGGACTTCATGAGAAAAAATCCGAGCAAGCCACTACTACAAAAGCATTTGGAGCATCTAAGGAAGGTGAAGGAATTCTTGTTGTTTTTTTGTACTTTTTAGTTGTGTTTGTCATTTGTTTTTGTTACTAAGCTCACCCTAGTAACTAGGCATGAAGATGTTAGCTTAGTGTGTTTTTGATTTAGTTTCATTCACTAACACCATACTAATCTCCTCTTCTTAGTCAAATTCCTAGTTCACATTTTGGACCTCATGGAAGATTTCCTAGTATTTGATATACGTTCCATTCCTAGAGGAGCCAATCAACATGCAAATAGACTTGTTAACATAGGAGCACAATGTGATATAATGGACCAGCTCAAGGATAATAAATATCAAACCTAAATCAAGGTTTTGTGTAGACCTCTATTTCCAAAAAATGAGGTAATTTATCAACTCTTTGATAGTGACAAATAGATAACCTATTTCCTACAGAATAAGGCAAAATTTTACTCAAGGAATCAAATTAAATTGGAATGCCAATATGAGGATAAAATTGTGAAACTAAGATTAAACAAGATGTTTAAAGGTTTAGTAAATTTTTGGATCATTTTTAATGAATATGATCAAATAAGAAAGGACAAGGTAAGTATCTCTTCCAAGCAAGAACATTATGAGAAAGTTCACATAGCTGAAGGTAAGCAACTCAAATGGGGAAAACTGAACATTGATTCTGAGAAAGTAGATTTAATTTCATTATGTAATTAGTAAATGGATTTATTTTCTTGGGAAGACCATTATTTTAAAGGGTTTGACCCCAAATTTGCATTAAAAACTATTGAACTTGAACAAGATGTAAAACTAGTAAGACAAAAGTAAAGGCCCATCAACCCCAAGGTTAAAATTCTCATGAGAAAGGAGATTACTAAGATGATTGAGTCAAATATAATATTTCATATCAATCACTAAACATGGGTATCCAACCTTGTACTAGTGAGAAATAAAAATGGAGAGATAAGACTATGTGTGCATTTCAGAGATTTGAATAAAGTGTCACTGAAAGACCACTATCCTCTTCCCTCCATGGATCAAATATTACAAAGGGTGTCAGGTTCACAAAGGTTATCCTTACTAGATGGGTACTCAAGTTACAACCAAATATTGGTCAAAGAATAAGATCAGTATAAAATAGCTTTTACAACCAAATGGGGTACTTATGCCTATCAAAAGATGCCTTTTCGGCTCTCTAATGTTGGAGCCACCTTCCAAAGGGCAACGGATGTTTCCTTTCAAGGTATTTTAAGTGAAATTATCTTATTTTATCTTGATGACATTAATATATTTTCAAATAATCCTAATGATCATCTGACACACTTGAGAGTTATTTTTGATAGATGCAGACAATTTGGAGTTTTATTGAATCCAAAGAAGTGTATATTTTCAATGCATGAGGGGAGATTGATTGGGCATGTAGTATCCAAATATGGTATTCATATTGATCCAGATAGAATAGAATAAATCCTTGATATATCATTTCCAAAACATAAGAAATAATTTCAAAGCTTCTTAGGCAAGATCAATTTCATCAAAAGATTTATTCCTAGATTTACAAAATTGGTAAGGTCACTCACTCAAATGCTGAAGAAACATCAAGAATTCACTTGGAATAAGAGGGTAAGATAAGATTTGAATCCATAAAAAAAGTGATCAATGAGATCCTACTTTGATTAATCCAAATTTTATTAAGGATTTCTCCATGTATGTTTTCTCTAAATTTAGTACAGTTTCAGTCATGCTTATGTAACAGAATAGCGAAGGGTTAGAGCAACCCATTGATTTTTTTAGTCAAGATTTAGAAGACTATGAGGAGAGTTATTTTTTTTTAAATAATATTTTTTTTAATTTTAAGAGGTCTAAAAAAATTCATACATTTGGTTTAAAATTAAAAAAATTATTCTAATGGTAGCTCATCCTAGTGTGAAGGATTTCATCTTCAACAGAGACCTAAGTGAAAAGAGAGATGGATGGGTCACTAAGTGAATGGAATATGATATTGAATTAAAGGTAAAAAAAATTATAAGGTAAATTATTGTGTGAACATATTATATAATATGTGAAATAATAAAAATAGATGGTTTTGACACTTCAAGACACCCAACAAGAAGCTAAAACTACTTCTCCATCCAGCTAGACACAAGACATTGATAGATTCCTTCAAATAGGAAAATGTCAAATGGGATTAGATGAATCAGGGAGAATAAAATTTAGGATAAAATAAGTAACATACATTCTAATTGATGGATTTTTTTTCAAAATGGACATTGGAGGTATGTTTTTAAGGTGTGTTGAAGCTAATCAATTTGACAAGCTTTTTGAACAGTTTCATGATAGTCCTTCTGGAGGCCATTTTTAAGCCAAGACAATAGTTGTAAAAATCATGACATTCAATTGATTTTGGCCTAATTTATTTAAATATGAACATTCATGGGTTAGGAAGTATGCAAAGAGTGCAATGTTTGCAGGAAAGCAAAGACTAGATGTTATGTCATTGAGGCCTATTCAGGTTGAGCATCCTTTCATGCAATGGGGTTTGGACTTCATTAGAATGATACATCCTCCATATAGTGCTGGTCAGAATTATGTATTGATATCTACAAACTATTTCACCAGGTGGGTGGAAGCAGTACTTTTGAATGAGGTAAATGAGAACTTTGTGCTTGAGTTCTATGAGAGTCTTGTCACCCATTTTGGAGTACCTTCTACTATAGTATCAAAAATGCTTTGGAATTAAATATCAAAAAGGTATGTGAATGGGATATTGAGAAATGTATTTATTTAAAATATTCATCAAATTACTATCCATAGGGTAATGGACTAGCTGAGTCCACTAACAAGAACCTGATTTGGATCATCAAAAGAATAATGAAAGTTAAATAGAGATCATGGCATGAAAACTTGAAGACTAATTTATAGGTTGATAGGATCACCCCAAAAAATTCCATTGGTAATTCACCTTATCTCATAGTTTATGGAAGAGAATCAAAGCTACCCATCTCATTGTAACTTCCAGCTTTGGAGCCTGCACACTAGCCAGAGCTTTTAGAAAGTGATGCAACAGAGGTTAGGATGAATAAATTGAGAGAATTGGAAGAGATAAGAGAATATGTCATGTATACCATATGGTCTAACTATTAGTAATTAAATAAATATTTTGACAAAATATATTCATCAAGGACATTCTAGCAAGGTGACATATTCCTCAAATGGGTAGAGGACCATGCAAAACCAGGAAAACACTCCAAGTTTGATAACCTTTTGAGTGGACCTTATGTCACCACAAGTTGTAAGGAAAGCAATGCCTTTTAATTTGATATATTTAATGGATAAATCCTTACCATCCCTATCAATTGGAGTTATCTTGAGTTTTACTATTATTTTGATCTCTTTCTCTTTGTACATAGGTAGATAAGTCTGTCTTTTCCTCTAAGTGCTTTTGCACATTGATTTTTTTTGTTTAGATAGTTTTGGTCTATTTTGTTGCTTTCTTATTTTTTGTGGGTTCCCCATTGCTCCAAAATTGCTTCAAAAATCAATTAGAGTCCTTTTTTAAAGTAGTATCTTATTCATTCAGTCATTGTGAGCAATCTTGGTCAATAACTAGGTTCTATGACTATCATGCTAGTCAAGCCAACTGAGTTACTAGAAATGTTGGCCATTTTGGCCCACATACCAAGCTTCACCTAGACCTAGAGAGAAGCCTAGCAGGGTCCCAATTGATGAGTAGATCAAATGGATTAGAAGTAGGTTTAACATTACAAGGTATAGTGTTTTAACAAGTTTTCATGGTGTCTGAGCAGTTTCAAGAATAAATCCAAAATAACTTGTAGTCTTAAAATCCTAGTTTACACTTGGGAAATATTTCAATGTTTATTTGGGTAACTGTTGGGATTATTTTGGGAAAATTGTCTTGAAGGTAAAAGACTAAGTACATTTTTTTTTGAGAAAAATGTCAATCAAAAGTATCGAAGGTGGAATTATTCTAGACAAAATGTCCACGACAATATTTTGAAAGACACATTTTAGTCAGACAAAATATTTGAAATAAAAGGGCCTTGTCAAAATTCCTAAAATATTTCCATCAATAAAATTGTTCATAAAAATATCCCTAATGCAGAACTACAATAGAATTAAATGGTTTTGGAGAAATTATTTTTCTAAGCCTTCAAAATTGTTCTAGCATTTGTGATAGTCTCATAGATATCATTTACAGACATGCAGATGTCAAAATAAAGCTTAGGAAAAAAATCGTTGGAGTTTAAATTTGATATTCATATGGACATCAAATATGGTCACATGGACATCAAATTATGGTTGCATATATTTAAAATTTAAGACACATCAAATAATTATTGGGGTTCAAAAATCCTAAGACAGTTGCATGGACGTCAAATACATTTACACAAACATCAAATATGGGCATGCAGATGTCAAATTTGAGCCTCGTGAGTTAGCCATTTGATTTCAAATGATGGGTCTAGGTAAATTTTATGGTTCACATTTATTCATAAATCTTGATCCAATAGTTTCATATCAAGTCAATATGTTAAAGGATCTTTGATGGGAAAATGAAGGGGTCACGTTCATTCATACCAAGTAGATCTATGGTGTATATGAGGTCAAAAGGTCAAGGGTCTGATAGCAGGGATCTATGAGACCAATAGAAACAAGGAAATTTAGAGCTATTTAATTGGTCCAAGTTGATATTTGATGGCCAAAGTTAAACCTAGGGTGCTTTTTCATTAGAGGTTGAAGGAGTAGTTTTTGACCAAAGCAAGTAAAAGCATGGAGCTGAGTTTGAGTCTAGTCCAATTTAAACTAGATATAACATTTTAAAGGATGCCACCAAGGTAGACACATATAATTTAATGACTTTATCACTAGATCCAACTCCATTAAAGTGACCCTTCTCTCCACTCTTGCATGCTTTGACAAACTAGTAAAGAGTAGTTATCACCATGATAAAACTCTAACAAATTGATTCAATTGTTGTAACAGCATTGATGTTGAAACTTATCTTGAAACAACTTGATCACATCATTACAACCATAAATAAGCATCAGTTAAGGAATAATGTAACTTTGTAATGGATTGAAGTGACTTGGAACAATCAAAAATTTTGAATAAGCATAAATGTAGAGGCAGTTGTAACTATGGTTTAAATGGAGTTGTGTTCATTTGTTTCCTTTTTTAGTGCCAAAATCTCTCTCTTGTTTTCCTTCTCTCTATAAATATGGCCTTTGAGATATTTTTTAACATTCCTCAAGCTGGTAAGACTATAATCTTCCAAAAATTATATTATGCACCTCTTGGAGTAATGAATAGATCATTTTGCAATGTTTTACCAATTTGTGCTTAGTGTTTTGTATTTGTTCGATATGTAAAAGTTGTTTTCATCTTCCCTTTGTAGGTCCAAATTTATACTAAGTACTAATAAACTCTCCTTTTAGGTCATCTAATGTGTCATAATTTTGATGTTTCAGGTAAAGATTAGATTGTTGACTATAATTACTTTCAATCAGGCCTTACCCTCATTTCTCTTCAGCCTAGGTCCATCAAATTGACCTCTAGGTGAAATATTGTTGCTTGAAAATCATAATAAACATTGTATTAGTTATTTTCATAGTCTATTAGTGTGATAATGAGTTCAATCTTGAGAGTGGATCTTTAAACATTTGTTGCATCACCATATGTTAGAATAGGTTTTATTTTATGCAATCTTTTAACTCTTTTCACCCCAACTTGTTTAAGTCTTAGGAAGAGAGGTCCAAACTATCATATCTAAGGAGCTAGACTCATTAAAAACCCAAGAGGTATGATCTAGATATATGCATCACATAGCCTTAGATCATTCCCATGTTAGTCTAGGTATGAGTCAAACTTGAGAAATATGACCTTTATTGGGTGCTATCTAGATTCCTAATAGGGATAATTTGGTATTTTTAAAAACCTATCATAAAATCAAGAAAAAAAAGTTTGGGAAGGACCAAAGGGGGATATCCTTAAATTTGTGGTAGAACGAATAGTGTGTCAAAAAGAAACAAGGGTGATGTTATTAAGACCCATGGTATTTTGTAACACTTATCTAATCATATCCAAATGTGGGAGGAGTTTTACATGAATTTCATAAAAAATTTACCTAAGTTGGAGGGTAAAAATGTTATCATGGTAATTATGGATAGGCTCACAAAAATGAAATTTTTTTTGTCTTATCTTATTCATTTGTATCTAATATAGTAGTAGGTGATTTTTGGATACATTTCAAAAGTTACATGGTATCTCCAACATCATAGAAAGTGATCATGATCCCATCTTTATCAATAATCTTTGGATTGATTTATTATCATGTTTGGATACTCATTTGGCTCATATATTTTCATATCATCCTCAATTTTATGGGTAAATAGAGGTGGTAAAAACTTTACCAAAAGTTTATCTCTTTTTTTGCATTGAATAAATAGGAGATATGGTTTTTTTGGTTTCTACTAGTAGAATGGAAGTATAACTTTTCAATACATATTCCAAAATATCTCCATTTATGGCACTTTATGGGTATAAAACTTAATCCATCACCTCATACCTAAGGGTTAAACCAAGTTTTATAGATATTGAGGATCACCTTCAATACTAACATAAGGTACTAGATAGTATAAGAGATAATTATTTAATGGCACAAAGTTGAATGAAGTAGCAAACATATTAACACCATAATAAGAGGTAGTTTGAAGTGGGTGATTGGGTATTTTTTAACCTATATTCATAAAATAAATTTTCCTTGAAGAAATAAAATAAAGGATTTTTTTCCTAAGTATGACTACCCTTATCAGATCCTGATAAAATTGATAGTGTTGCATACAATCTAGAACTACGCCATTCAACATGCATACATCTAGTATTTCATGTCTCATATTAAAATAAGGTAATTGGACATCAATTATCTACCCAAACTATGTTACAAAGATAGATGAATGTTTTACCATATTTTCTATATAAAAAAATGTGGATTAAGATTTCTTTTTATGTATTATATAGGTGTAAAACTAGAAATATCATAATGCTAAAGATATATAACATTCAACTATTCTAATTTTGATAAAAAAATACTAAATATAGAAATTGTTATTTTGGGACTATATTAAGAATAAATATACTTAGCTCACATAATTATCTATATTGTATGTTCTGACTATTTGAATGTGAGAATCAAAAAAGAGATTATTATCTAAACTCACATCAAATTCAAGAACTTAAGTAAATTTTGGATAGGTCTATTATATGTGGAAAATAGTGCAATGAACTCTACTTTGTTGACCATAGACTTGTCTCAATTGACTATGATAAGTAGCATTAGGAAAATAAGAAGAAACTAAGAATATGTAAATGATAAAACAATATAAAAATAAAAAGATGGATCTAGAAAGGATCATAGTAGGAAGATAGCAATGCAGTGTATTCGAGTTAGTTGAACACATAATTATCTAGGTTGACCATGCATAAAAATGGATCACTACATGTTTTTCACTTTTAGGTGATGAGAAATATGATATATCACACTTAGGTTTTATAAATGTACAGATTTTGTATGTATTATTTTTTCATTGATACACTTGGGGTACTTTGATAGTTTAAAAACCTACAAGAGAAAGAGGGGAGTGTAATGGGTTGAGATGACCTTAATCACCCCCTTGATGACTAAATGTTGCCTATGTATCTAATAATCTAAATAGTTAAACTGAGTGTACACATTTCTCCCACCTAGAGTGAATTGTGCTCATTTCAATATATGTATGTAACTATAAGATGGTTTTAATACTTGATAATGATAACTATAGACTTGATTTTGAAGGATATTAACTTGTATTATGATTTTTCCTTATGAATAATGTAGGATTTGGTAAAATTTTATAAATTTGTATAAGTATTTATGCTTGTACCAAGTGAATATAAAGTGGGGAAAATGAATGACTCTTGACATGTATTTATAGGTGAATCTATTGACAATTTTCTTTAGTAGACCTTATGTAACACATGGGGAGACCCAAAAGTATGATTTAAAATTTGTAAAATAGGCACTATTTTGCATGGGATGTGACCGACCCAAGTGTACAAGGGTAAAATTCACCTTTGTCTACTTAGAGCAGACCTATCTAGGAGAAATAGAGATAATTATGGTTTACAAGGAAGAGTCTAAACATTTTTTTAGATATTTTGAGAATTTAACACTTAAAATTATATATAATGACAATGGAAAATAAATGGTTGAGCCAGTATATATTAAAATGAATTAAAGGAACTGTAAATTAGAGTGACATAATTGACTATAAGTCATGTGGCTATGGATGTGTTAATAATAATCATTATCAAGTACATATGACCAAATTTATGGGTCTAAATTTTCCCTTCTTTATTCTAGTAATGAAATTGATAGAGTAAAGGAGAAATAATTGAATTTAAGTATGTACAAAACACTTTAAATTTGATAAGACACTTCAATTATTTAGGGCATTAAAATTAAGCAAACCTTGAAACATCTCATGAAGTAGTTATTATTCGCTCCAAGATCCTACTCTGAAATACTCATGAGATTGGGTATTTTCAAAGATGGTAGTGGGAACAACGATGGAATTTCATCCTTTATTTTAGTAATGATGTGATATCAGCCCAATGCATAGTTTTGGGTATTTGTATTCATAATTTAGCCTACATGGAATAATATCTAAGAAATACAATGCCACCACCAGTGGTTCAGTATCACTTATTTGAATAATGAGTTAATTACTTGAATCTGTTGATAATATTCATGCACTTTGATTTACCATTTTATAAGTGAAAGGGAGGGGGTCATTCAATCTCTAAAATAATTTTAAAAATAGGGAAGAGAAAGGTAGAAAAGAGTGTTTCCAAATCATGATGAGATTAATGTTTTAACAATTAGGCTAAGTGCATCTACCATAATTATACCACTATGTTGAGTTTCACCAAAGGTTTAAACTCCAATATTACACAATGAGAAGAGTCTAGGGAAGTAGTGAAGAATGCTTAATTTATGAACCCTCACTAAATTTCAATATTATAATTCCATAGTAAATAACACATAAACTTCAAAGATAATTTATAGACTAACACACAGTTTATCAATATTGTAAAGAAAACAAAATGAGTTCACAAAGAGGTTATAATATACAATCACATCATAACCATTTCATTCATAAAATTATAGAGCATTTAAAATTTATATGAGCACTAACATTCATTTAAAATTGAAATGATGGATACTTTGACAAATAGAATATGCATTTCATAAAGGCTGAAATTGCATTCGTTAAAAATAGTAATTTTTATTAAAAATGTATCGATCATGGACAACTTTATACAATCCAAAATGGTGAAGGAAAAAACAAATGAAATCCTAGATTGATTCTGAAAACACTTTTGGATTGTAAAAATTTGGCCATGATTGATAACTTTATACTAGAACTTGTTGTTTTTAATGAATGCAATTTCAGAATTTGTGAAACATGTATTCTGTTTGTCAAAGTATCCATCATTTTAGTTTCGAATGAATGTTAGTTCTCATATAATTGTTTTAATTATCTATTAATTTATGAATGCAATGGTTATGATGTGTTTTTCTATTATAGCCTCTTTGTGAACTCCTTTCATTTTCTTTATATTATTGATAACCTATGTATTAGTCTACAAGTTATTTTTTAGGTTTATGTGTTATTTTCTATGGAATTATAGTATTGATATTTAGTGAGGGTTCATAAATCAAGTGTTTTTCACTACTTCCCCAAACTTTTCACATTGTGTATTATTAGAGTTAAAACCTTGGTGAAACTCATCGCATAGTGTTATAACTATGGGAAATACACTTAGCCTGATTATTAAAGCATTAATCTCATCTTAATTTGGAAACACTCTTTTATGCCTTACTCTTCCCTTTTTTGTTTAGAGATTGAACCAACCCTCCCTTTCATTTAGAAAATGGTAAATCAAAGTGCATGAACATTATCAATAGACTCAAGTAATTAACTCATTATTCAAACAAACATTATTGAAACATTAGTAGTAGCATTGAATCTCTTAGATATTAGTCCACATAGGCTCCACTATGAATCCAAATACCTAAAATTGTGCCTTGGGTTGATCTCACATCAGTCCTAAAATGGAGGATGAAATTCCATCATTGTTCCCACTATCCACTTTGAAAATACCCAATCTCATGAGTATTTTAGAGCAGTATCTTGGATAAAACAATAGTTGGTTCTAGAAAGAGGTTCATTTTCTTTGAAATAATAATTATTAGTAATAACATAGGATGATAAGGGTATTTATTGATTGGGTATTTTCCACTTCCTTTATGATTCTCCATTATTATGTGCTTTAACCACACACAATAATCATTGATGAAAATTAAAGCATTAAGAATTTATATATTTAGTGTTGACTTATTTGATATTATGATTTTTTATGGTAATATAATAAATTTTTCTTGTCTATGAAACACCTTGGAGTGCAATTCACCCATCACTAGAGCTAGGTCTTATCATGACTGGTTGGTGGTTTCACCCTTGTAATTACATAAGAGACCCAAACTCAATAGACTCAAACCTAAAATAGCTCTCATTAGCCCATTTTATTAGCCTTCCCCAAAAATACTTCCCATGATGGCCTAGTTGGTCAGCTCAGCCATTAATGTCCTAGGAGTTGTTTATGACTTACCCAAAAACTTAGAGAGATATTCCCCATTTCACCCCTTTCATAAGATGAATTGTTGAAGAGCATGTGACCTCTTACAAGACCACCCTAAGTCTCATAGATATGGAACAAGAGGATGTAGCATACATGTTATTCCCCTTCACATTGATGGACTTAGTCTATTATTAGTTCCTCAACCTCCTTGAGAAATTGATCCCTAGTCAGGACCATTTTAGTACTACTTTCCTCACCCAATTCGGGTAAGTGATCGACTCTAGTGTCCTTTACTAAAAATTTGCTTATATTAAATAGGAACCCAATGATCCTATTATAAACTTCAACACTAGATTTTAGAAGATGTAGAACCAAGTTAATATGCTCTACTAAACCAACCCCCAACTAGCACTTGAAATGTATAAAAATGCTTTGGACCCTTGGATGACTATGTTCTAGAGGTAAGACTGATTAATAGTGGACTTACCCTTAGCTTATGCATAGGCCATCAAGGTAGATAGACATTTAAACCCACAAGGTCAAATGATGGCTCCCATTCCTAATGCATTTCCATAGATGCCCATATTGGGCCTCATGCCTAATGCTAATCATAATATTCCAGTGCTTCAATAGCTCCTCATAAAAAATCAAATCTCACTAAGTCATGATGCACCAAGCTAACACTTAAGTTTCCTTAACCTAATGAATCATGAAATTACTCCTTAGTCTCAACACTAGGTAATGATGGCAGTAGCTAATAATACCCAAACCATACCCTAGGAGTCCACAAAGCATGAGCTAGATGCAATTCATTGAATGGTACAAAAACTCAGTAAGGATTCCTTTGGATAAAAAGGTAGATGATAAACTTCAACATGGAAAGTTCTAGTAAGAACTTCATAAATCAAATACCAAATAGGAAATATAACTATCCCTATAATCCATCAGAACCCTCATTGAATAGGTTGATAGAAGTTGATATCTTTGAGATAGCATGACCTAACTGGTATCAAGTGCATAACACATAAGCACATGGATAAATTCACTATATAGAGTTTTTTTGTGCCTTTGATATCTTATAGAAGGAAATGGAAGAGTATGAGGTGGTCCCAAATCACCTGGAATCATCTAATACAGGTAAAGAACCTAGCACTATCATGGTGTTGGAAACCATGAAATTCCCTTACCAAGAATAAAATAAGCCAAAAGAGGGTATTAGTGAGGTGTAAGAATTTCAATAGTTCAAAAATATTAATTAAAACCTTAGGAATAGACAACTAAAATAATCTTTCACTACCTCGACTCTCCCAAATAATGGTGTAACCCCACCTAACCAAAATTCTAGGAATGACCCACCACCTCCAAAACCTCAAGAACATAAATATTGCATTGAATCCATATAGGTAAAAAATAAATGAGGTTATAATATAATATATGACATGAATAATATCAAATCTAACATCACACTTCATGCTCAAATCACTGAACAATGTGATCTTTTGCTAAAGCCCCTGATTAAGAAGATGACTCAGCCAACCCATGCAAAATGAAAAGTGGTCCATACCAATTACTCATTCATAATAATAAGATGTAAGTTCCTCCCTTCCTCTTGACCATAATATTATGTATGAAAAACCTACATAATTGCCTAGTGGATTTAGGAGCCTCAACCAATGTAATTCTTTCAGGTATCTATAAGAAGTTAGGGTTAATCCTTACCAAATCGGATAAGGTATTGGTTCAAAAGATAAATCTAAGTTTAAATTCTTAGGTGAGATTATAAATATCCACATATAGTTGGAATCTGATCCTAAGATTCAACACTTCATATACATCTAAGAGGTAGAGATTCCTAAGGCTTATGGCGTTCTCCTCAGTAGAGATTGGTCTAAATCCCTAAATGGGTATATGGCCACAGACTTATCTCATATGTGGTTAGCATGGAGAGGGGTATCCAATAAAATCAAAGTGTAAAGAGATACCTACATAAAACACATGATAATTGAGTACAATTCCATTAATGAGAAAGTAAACTTAGCATCCTCAAACTTAGGAATCTATATGTTATGTATAAAACCAGCCAAAGATAAAGTTGAAAAGCAACCATATTCACCTATCTTTGGTCTCTTTACATAGATAGGGCCCATTAAAAATAAGTTAGTGGGGATAGTGTTATATTAATATATCCTTGAGGGGGGAAACATCTCGCATCATATAAGTTATGTTTACCCTACATAAATAATCTAGTAGAGTACAAAACATTAATCCTAGGATTGTAACTTACATTAAAACACAAGGCAAATGAACTAAGAGTATTTAGTGACTTTGAACTAGGGGTCAACTAGATCAAGAGTAAATTTCAATGAAAAATATCATACCTCAGAAGGTATAATCACATAAATTAGGAGTTAATATAAATGTTTATGATGCTCAATGTCATCCCTATCCTTAGGGAAGAAAACCAAGTTGTTAACTCACTAACATTTGCAATAGAAAGTTTAACCCCCCTAGATGACACCTAGTTAAAATAATTATATGTGGAGATTTTCCCTTTCCCTTATATCCCTAACAAAGTGATAAATTTCCAAGTCTTTGAGGATGATCAACATATTATATAGTTTATTAATAGCATGGGGTTATTTAAAACCTAGATCATTGACGAGGCTAACAGATATAACCCTAAAATTAGGCTAGACAAAAATGGGATCCTTAATATTCATTAGAATCAAATCTTGAAGGGGATTATTTCATTGAAAATAGAATTTTATACTTTAGACCCCACATTCTAAATGAATAAACCCAAGTTTGAGAACCAAAAGTGTTGAATCATCAACCTTGGCCCTATAAAAAATTTGTAGACTGTCAACATGGGTCCTGATTGGATGGATTGTGAACTAGAGCATCTAAAAAAATTATTATTGAGGTACCTATAAATATTTAATTATGTGGGCCTATGGAAACCTCAAGTTCTTCAACCTAAGAGTGATTACTCACACTATCCCCATCAAACTAGGCCATAAACCATTTAGGTAAAGGTAAGGACCAGTAAACCCAATCATGGAACCCTTGATACACAAATAGGTCCATAAGTTACTCTCTATTGGGATAGTTTTCCTAGTTAACCACTCTACTTGGGTGGCTAACCCAATTCCCATGAAAAATAAAAATGGATAAATCCACCTATGTGTAGACTTTTAAAATTTAAGTTGAGCCTTAGATAAAGACAATTACATGTTACCTTCCCTTGATGAATTAATCTAAATGGTGAGCAGATTTGAGATGATGTCCTTTTTGGATGGATTTTCAGGATACAATTGGATCTTGGTTGATTCAGAAGGCTGGGTCAAAACTACATTCATCACCAAATGGGTCACATTTTATTACAAGTGAATTCCCTTTGGGTTGATTAATATTAGGGAAACCTTTCAAAGATTGATGGATTTTTATTTTGAATGACTAATTTTTAAATGTATAATAATTTAAATGGATCACTTGACTATGTTTTCAAAATATATGTTGTATCACATATGCCACTTTGATAAAGTATTCGAAAGATGCATAATGTATGGTATTCCCTTCAATCTAAAGAAGAGTGTGTTTGGTGTCAATGAAGGTAAGATTTTTGTTCATATCATCACACAATAAGGTATTTATATCAACCTAGAAAGAGATAATGTGATTTATAAATTACCTTTACCTAATAGTAAGAAATAATTGAAATCCTTCTTTAGGAAAAAAAAACTTTGTTCATAAGTTCATTTCCAGATTTTTAAAAATTATAAAACCCCTGAATGTTATGTTGAAATAGGAGTGAAGGTGGAATGGAAAAAAAATCAAAGAAATCTTTTTAAGATATCAAAGATGCCATTATATAAGCCTTGGTGCTTATTATCCTAGACTACATGCAAAATTTATACATCTACCCCTTTGCTTTTGAACATACCAATATTGTCTACCTCACCTAGAGATTAGATGGAGAAGAACATCATGTTTATTTCATGAGAACCAATTTCAAGGATGTATAACTAAGATATTATAATATATAAAAGCATGCCTACACCCTGGTCAAAGTTGTGAATAAATTCAGACACTACATTCTCAGGAATCAGGTGCATGTAGTCATCATGGACCTAGCCATAAAGCAAATGCTGGGACATAATATATTAGGAAAATAAAGAGGCCAATGGATGACAAAGTTGTATAATTATGAATTGGAGATAAAAATGGCTAAATTGGTCAAAGGATAGGTTCTTCTCCATCTAATAACTAAAATAAACTTGAGGATAACTTTACACCAAGTAGACCAAGATAAAGTGCCATAATCAGACTAGTATGTCCCAATCATGCATTCCTACTCTATATAAATACACCTCCTAGACTCAACAATATGCATAAGAGATCACTTTAATTGAAGGTTTAATATCACATGTTGAATAAGGGAATTTTATTTGAAAAAAATCATGAAGTAATTTACCTTAGTTTCTTGTCACTAGATGAAGCCAAGGAAGTGATGGTAAGTTTCCATGAAAGGTTGGGAGCTAGTCACCCTACAAAAAATGTCACAGTGCACAAAGTTCTTTGATTATGATAATATTTTCATAATTTGTTTAAATAAGTTCATTCCCATGTCTACATTTTCCATCAGTGTTAGACCTTTTCCAAGAGGGTAACCCATAAAGCAATGCTACTTTAGTCTGTGGTGGAATTAACACCATTTTCCCTATAAGGGCTAGACTTATTCAGAGTCATCAACCATAATTATTAGATGGCCAAAAAAATTTCCTCATGGCCATGGATTACTGTATAAGGTGGTCTGAGTTAGTTTCAATAAATATAAACACTACTTTTGAAGTCATCAAGTTCATGGAGAATGCCATAAGCACCCAGTTTGGGGTCATAGTCTCTTTGGTATGTGATAATGGTTCTACCTTCTAATATAAGGAGTTTATAGACTGGGCCTGTGAAAATGATATCATTCTAAGGTTCTTATCCAATTAGTATACATAAGTAAATGGACTTGTGGAGTCCACCAATAATAATTGAATGGACGTCATCAAGAAGTTTATAGGAGAAAAAACATAGGAATGGCATTCATTATTAAAGTTAAATTTGTGGGCTGACCGCACTAGGTATAAATAAACCCTCAAAAGCTCTCCTTTCCTTTTAGTTTATGGATTAGATCCAATCATGTCGGTCACACTCATACCACCAACTTATAATTTCATGAAATAATTCATGGAACCATATGATAAAATAAATTCTAGGCTCCTAGATATCATTCAATTAGAAGAAGCCCAACATGAAGCTCTGTTAATCTTTAGTAAACATTAGGGTACTATAAAATGATGGTTTGATAAAATGGATAACATCAAGACCTTTAGGATATTTGATCTAGTATTAATGTGGGATAAGGATCATGATAACAAGGGATAACTCTCAAATTTTTATCCTCCCTAGATTGGGCCTTATTAGATAGCCAAGATCCTGGGCTAGAATGCCTTTTGCCTTAAGGACCTAGATGGAAATGACCTACAAATGCTAATAAAAGGATGGTTCTTGAAGCACCACTTCTAAGATTCTCCATCTAATATAATTTTATAATTACTTAGGTGAAGTATGGTAATGTATTTATTAAGTTAGTTTGTTTTAGTTGTGTGTTTTCTTTCCTATTGTTCATTTTCTTTCTATGTTCTTTTATCTCATTTGTTTGGTTATATCCTTGAAATGTTTGTTTGTCCTAGATCTAGCCATCAATCATAATTAATAAAGTGAGCCCCAATACAATGAATCTAAAGGAAAGGAAAGTTGATAACGACTCCAAATGATGACTAAATCTTGGAAGGTATTATTTAGTTTCAAATGACCAAAGTAGAGTCTTCGATCTAAAAAAGTCAAAGATGATAATTGAGTCTTACATTTTAGATCTTGGCCAATGGTTCTCAAGGAAATAAGTGGATTTTAGAATATCTCTCATCCCAATAAAGGCCACCAAGCTACACTTAACATAACATCTTATAAATAAGTACTACTATTAAGCCCAATCTAAGATTGACTAAGTATTCATAGTTTCCTTTTTATCGTATCACCCTTGACTTGGTCTTAAACCTTTAATGGAAAAATACTGCTAAATCTCTTCATAAGGAACATTGAAAGAAGATTGGAAAATCACGTAGAATTTAAATTATGGGTCTTCCTCAAAAGGGCTATTCTAGAAACCTCCATCATAGGCTTTCCTTTTAGGTTAGCAATGGAACAAGGCCTTGAATGGGGCAAGAGGTATCTTTATTAGGGTTATGGATGTTTGGATGGCCTTTGAGAAATTTCCATGTCATTCCCCTCTAATCCATGAAACCATAAATGTACTCAAATAAATATAATTCCTAGTTCAACCTTAGTTGCTTGAGTGAAGTTCATTATTGGACAATTTAATTAAAAATCACATCTTACACACACTGGTGGTATTTTATAGGATAAAATCTCAGTATGTCACTTGATATTACATGACTTTAGTTCCTTATTTTATAATATGTCTAACTATATCTCTTGTAGTTTGTTTTTTGTGAAGGAAAGAAGGATTAATAGGTCAGGTTCTAAGTGATTAACACCACTTTCCCCATAAAAGTCACCATTTTTTATGGCTAACACACCCCCTTTTCATAAAAATGGGGGACCCCTATTTAAAAACACAAAATGAAAGTTCTTAGAATTGTTCTCTCATTTTGGTTAGCCTTATCGAAAATAAGTTTTTGAAATCCCATGTCACCTTAGTTTTATCAAGAATGTGGTATTTTTAATGAGCAATAGATCCAACTTGCAAATGTCAAAGGTATATGAGAGAAACAATGCCAAATCTTGATGATACTCCATGGTGAAGATAGGACTTTTTGATTTTAAGGTTTAATGCACTAACTTTTTAGGCTTGCTTTCACTTGGAAATTCCCAAAGTCTCGATCCTATTCTAAGAGTACCAAATTCCAAAATCCTACATTGGATTTTAGAACCTCACTGTTATCTAGGTGAGTAGTTAATTGGTTGTATTCTTTTATCTTTCACTTAGTCATTTTTTGTGTTTTCCCATAGGTTAGTCCATGTGTCAAAATCTTGATGCTTCACAACATCAGGATATTTAACAAGAGAGTAGTCAGAGGTTTTACGTGAGTAAGGGTTTAAAAATAATTTAAAGACTTCATAAAAATTTATAGGTCTTCAGAGAAAAAATTCTGAATAGAAGTTTTGAAGGTGAAACTAGTGAATACCAATTTTGAATAAAAGTTGTGAAGAAGAGATACCAATGTAATGAGGAAACACCATGCAACCTATTGTCATAGTGGTTAGTCTCCTAGTCCTAACAAAAATGTCAGAGCCTAAGAGAGCCTAACCCAAATAGGGAGCACCACATCAAATAGAGGTAGAGTAATCAGTTTCCTAGTCCTAATAGATATGTCAAACCCTAGGAGAGCCTAACCAAATCAAAGGATTCCATGTAGCCTAAGGCCAAAAGATGTCAGTATTATATCTAATCAACCTACACCAAAGTTAGAA
Organism: Torreya grandis; assembly: GCA_037957365.1. NCBI lineage: Eukaryota > Viridiplantae > Streptophyta > Pinopsida > Cupressales > Taxaceae > Torreya > Torreya grandis. Next base: position 1,671,079 of record JARHVA010003418.1, on the reverse strand, counting down.
TGGATAGTCTCTTAAACCTCATAGAGATGTCAAATCTTAGGAGAGATCAACCTAATTAGAGAGTGTCATGTCAACTAGAGGCAAAGTGTTCAATCTCTTAGTGCTAATAAATATGTCAAATCCTAGGAGATCCTAACCAAATCAAAGGATGTTATGTGCCCTAAAGGTCAAAAGTGCCTAGATTTAACAAATGATTTATCCCCTATGTCAAACATGTCATTTTTTAGCATGATAGAGATGTCAGACCCCAAGATAGCTCGATGTAATGAGGAAATTCCACACAACCTATTATCAAAGTAGTAGTCTCCTTGGCCTAAAAGAGATATTAAATTCTAAGATATCTTGATGTGTCATATAATGACACATGGCATAACTAATCATATTAGTAGGTGGGCCCCTAAAGGCCTTAGGATGGTTATAATGAAGTATAGGTGGAATTATAAGGGCTAATCATAGGAATCCATGCATCTTCAATTGGCATCTCATCCCTCCCAAGGGTATAATAGTGAAGTGTTAGGCTATGCCTAGGTGTTGACTATTAATAAGAGGACTAGTAGATAGATGACAAGTGGCATAAAGTAGGAGATACCTAAGAAGATTTAAAGATGAGGTGGTTATGTGCCTACCACACTCTAGACATTGATGAAAGGGTAAACTAGACCCCATCAAACAATTTAAAATATCGCATCACCTTTACTAGATACAGTAAGTGATATATAATCATATGCTTTGAATTTAACTTTGGATTGGTAAATTCAATTGAATATTGAGCCATCAACTCAAATTCTAATCCACAACAGGTGAGTCACCAAATGCCATTAATACAAGGGAATGAATGTGGGTTTCTATAAGCATCTTGAGGAAATCTCATTAGTTATTATAGCTCTATACTCCCAAATTAATACTCTTTGATTTTTACTCTAACCTGGTGCCTTTTACACCTTCTAATACATCTAGATATCTTCTACCAATTTCTATCTTTCTACAATGACAACTTTATCTTCAAATCCAAAATTCAAGCCTAAATATAGAGACACTCTATTCCTAGATGGCTTAACTTGATTCAAACATTATAATGAAGTATTCAAATCTATTGACTAGGTACCTAAGGAATTGATTACCAATGATGATGACCTAGCCAAATTTGAAGATACCCTATGAGTTTATGAGAAGTGTGGCCTACACAAGGCCACAACCAAGCTTAAGCTATTCCCATATACCAGATTATTTGGTAAGGTGATCCTCACTACCAGGTGGGTATAAGATGACACCCATGATTGGGTATGCTCATCCAACTCCCAACATTAGATTTCCAACATCTCAAGAACCACCTACAAAGCCTATTATAATATCCTAGAGTTCACCCTTTTATATGACTCAATGGTGGTGAAGACCTAAACTAATACCTTTAAAATATATGACGTCCTAAAGGATTGGGCTGAGAACCTAATTTCTAAGTGGGTGAATAAGTTGGATGCTAATGCATACATGATCTTCACCTTCAAGGAGGAGGTCTAGGTTGGTATGATTATATTAAAATGACTATTTGGGGCCCCAAATTGACTGCACATCAACATATTACGGGTGCCCTTAATGCACATGATTATAGATAGCTCCCAAGTCCCTGACCTAGGAGGGGTGGTTAATTTCAACATGGTTAAGGTCATAGCAAATGCCTAAGTGGGTAGAACTTCTACATGATGAGTTATCTTGTAGATGTAGTCTACAAGACACTCGCTTTCAATCTATTTTCTTTTCTTATGTGGGTTCCTTGAGGCCTGATGGTTCATGTAGTTTCCAATAAGTTATATGGCCACAAGTACATATATAATATTCAAGATATCTATGAGTATTTATACCTAGTGGTTTACAATGTGATCAATAAGGCCCCTATGCCTCATCTATCAAAGGAAATTAGAGACTTCTTGGATCCAATTAGAGACTACTGGTATTGTCTGGAGGATAACATCATATGAGTAATAGGTATTCTTAGGGAGATCCTCTACTTTCCCTATCATGTCCTAGATCACCTTAAAGAGCAAGAGATTACTTATCAACTAGTGGAGGGTATTTTTAGGCATTATATTAGTTTTTAATAGATGGAATGATTGCCTCTTCTAATCATCATCAGGCATCAAGTGTAATACTCCTTCCATACTCTATAAAATATGGCAACTAGATAAGTACTCAGCCCATCCATGAGATTGGGACCCATTCGGCATGATCTAAACCCACTTGGATAAGTACTCAGCTTGTCTTAACGTCAATTATGGCCACCAGTTAGAAGATGATGATGAGTTGTATTTGAATGTGGAAGATGACCAAGAGGTTCTCATGTGAATTGAGACTTGTAGGAAGTATAAGGGTAATAAAGTTCATCTCAGACCATCTTTGACCCCATTTAAATCTACTTAACCTACAGGTGATGTCACCCTAACTCCTTTGTAATTTTTAGAAGAATTATACAAGGGATCTAGCCACCTTCTTCCCTATGATTAATGAATCTTTGGGTCATGGCTCCACCTCCAGTGACCTAGGTGACTTGGCCCAAGCCAATTTAGACTCAATTAACTTGATGATAAGTGGCCTAAGCATATGTAGCTCCTTAGAAGACACCTCAATACTATCTAGCACAAGCCCTAAGGTTCGACATCAATAGTATCCCAAAAATAAGCCAAAGAATGATTAATAATAGACACTAATACAATTTCCTCCCCTCACTCCCTCCAATTTCCATAAGCCCCTCATAATGCCACTTAGTTCCTCATTCCTTCAAAAAACTATTCAATCGATACCTCCTCTATTCTATATTGTAACCACTTTGTCATTCACAAAAACACCCATGGCCTTGAACATCCATATCATCCCTTCTTATTCATTTCCATATGCCCCATATATTCCCCAACTTGGAACTTTCTTGGTTCCCCCACTAGCCATTCCTCACATTTAAGTGCCTTTTAATGCCTCATTTTTTCCAATTACCCTAGTTACTTCAAGAGTGAGTTAAATTATGTACATATATCATATGCCCCAAGCCATCCTAGTGACTCATTCAGTGCCTCAATGACTACCTCATTCAACCCTCATGGCCTCTTCTACCTATACTCCATCCACTATAGCCTTTAGACCTAACCTAGGAAAAATACCAAGGAAAAATTTGAAGGTAGCTCATGTTCGATCTTTAATATAGGTATTATATGTTTTAATTCCACCTCTCTACTCATTTCTATAGATCATCTAGCACCAACCCCATTGGTTCCTTGCATTTCTCCCTAACCCCCATTTTCCATCAACCTAGACACTCAAGGATTCATCTTTAATCAGTCGATCTCTTCCCTTATGTTGAATACTCCTCTCTTGAGAGTCATTTCTCCTCAAGTGGGCATGACCCAAGGTTAGTGGAAAACACATATGTTCCATTAGACCTCTTTATTCATCTTGACTCGCTATGCCTCTATGCTTTCATTATTCACACCTTATTCTTCCTCTATGCCCCCTCCACCTTGTCCTCCACTTATCACTACCATATACACCACCCCACCAAAACCTCACAAAACCTATGGAATGCTCCCAATGTTTTAGGTGCCATAGATGAAAATATAAGGTGACTTAGATGTACAATGGGATTTTGATTGCACTATAAGGAGTATGTAGAGGATTCTCACATATAAATTCATGAAAGATGGGAACCATATGGTCTAAAAAACCAAAAAATACTTGTTATCTCTCACCAAAATGATGAATCCTATATGAGAAGAAAATATAGTGGAGGACCCACTCTCAGTTCTCTAGATAACCCATGACATGTCAGAGAAACTTATTAAAGACATATAGAGCCAGGTCTAAATTCTTGATGCATATGTAAAGATCTCCTTCCCTATTGGTATAATTAGGTAGGTCAAGGACACCCTCCTACAAATTTTCTCAACTCTAGAAAAGGTGGTAGGGACAATGGCAGAGAGCCAGGTGCTCATCCAATGGACCCAGGCCTATTTGGAGAGGATCACTTAGATTTATAGTAAATATAAGAAGCTAGTGATTATGATCAATAAGGGAATGTTCTCAAAGTTAAAATTAATGCCTACTTCAAACTTGGGCTTATGTTAGATGTACACTGGGAGTATGAAAATTAATATAGAGGAGTGTCTTATTTTAGCCCAAACTATGATGGGACCACTAGAGGATGGTAGGAAGAAGATATTGGCTTACTTTAAGGAAGTTAATATATCAGTGCTTTTCCACTTAGATGGAACTCTAGTAGATAGGGTTTAATTTAGAGACCACCTAGGTCACTTGGAACTCTACTAGATAGGGGTGAATTTGGAGCCCACCTAGGTCACTTTGACTAGGTTACAAAGAAAAAGGTAGCCAGAGTAAATAAGGTTAGAGCTTAGGTAGTTCTTGATCTATCAACCCAATCCACAATGAACATCAGTGAGGTGTCAAAATTCTAGGTGTCTATGGAGGCTCGCTTCCTGGGATAACAAAGGCTAGTGGCCTAGGTAGAGATGATAATCATAGGGCCTCTGATGAACCTTGCCAAGTTAGATAGGGAGTTTGACCTCATCATAGCTGCATTGGAAGCCAAACAAGCAAAGTATAAGTAGTTAGGAGATAGCTCATCTATTATACTTCCACTTTTGGAAGAATAATGACTGATACAAGGGGTGAATCAATATTTAAAACCTTTTTTTATAATTTACACTTAATCAATCATGAGCCATTCAAATAAACATATATATCTAGTAAGCATAAGCAACTATCCACATAAGCATGAAACACAAGAACACATCATATATGTGGAAAACCCTTAAATGGAAGAAAATACACTAATCTCTATAAATGTACTACATTCCAAAAATAAAAAAACTAAATTTAGTAAATCACCAACTCCACATGGAGCACCAACGCCAACTAGCCAAGCACCCACCTTATTAGGATTTAACAAACACCTACTTGTAAGGAGGAACCAACCCCCTAGATGAATCATCACCAAATAAGCCACTTCATATCTTTGATCACCTTCAGAACATAATTTTTCTCAATCAATATATGATGACTACCTCTTCATCTCTTATCACTCTTATCCCCCTCAAACTGCCTTCTATGCCTCTTCGCTCAACTAGGTCTCTTCAAGACTTATTAGGTCATATGACCTTGGTATTAATATGAAGACACACTATCAGATCTTCATAAAATATCCTCTACACTCCTATTATGGTCTAAAATACCTCTTTCTTCTCAACAATGTGTTATTTCATTCAAATATTCTTTGCTTACACAAATAGGCCTAAAATTGCCTTGTATATATACCATTCATTATTTATACACCACATAGTCAGACAAACACATTTAACCTCTTAATTTAGCCATATAATAGGTCTTATGACATCTCATAAATAGTATTAAAATGACCTTTTATTCCCTTTATGTCTTTCATGACTCAATTAGACCTCATTTCACTTTTAGGTCTCATGGAGACCTAATTACATTAGGCCTTCTTATAAACACAGTACCAATTAATCTATTTAAAAGAATTAAACCTATATAAATGGCATAATATTTTCATAAAATATAAAAAAATACCTTATCCAACATCCTCCAATCACCATGACACCTTTTAGGTCCAACTACCACTTGAAACACTCCATTAGCATTGTTCACATTAGGCCTTTGAACACACAATAACATCTATCTTGAATAAATAAAGATAAAACATAATTTATACACACAACCATGAAAATAAATCACTTATAAATAACCTATTTTACCTAAAAAATATCACCATATGAATTATACACTTCAACTCAGGGCATAGAGCTTCAAACTCATCACTACAACATGCTTACTCAAAACTACCAAGACTGTCAAAAACATAGTTATGTAACATTGACCTTAAACACATATATGTCAACTTTAAAAGACTTCCAATGCATTAAATTTTTCATATAACATATCTAGACCATATTCAAATATAAACATCATATGGTCTAGTGGCATGTATTGGTCTTACAGACCAATTTATTGACCTCACTACACATAGACCTCACTAAGTCAGATAAGCCATTTTGGATTCATCATTTCACCATTATAAATTAATTTAAATCTATCTAAAAAGAATTAATAATACATAAAATTATCAAAAAACATCTCCATGTACTTGGTTTCATCATTCTATCATGAAAACATATTTGAATTCATCTTCTCACTGTTGCCTGGGTTTTTCACTATTTGCACCATTTGGCCTGTTAGCGATTGGCTAACTTGGATGACTATTTTAGAACACCTTAGGGATATAACCTATCCATAAACCTTAATTTACATTAAACATTATTCTCTACCTTATTCCTCCATCCATTTTCTTACTATGTCTAATGCAACTTCTAAACTCTACAACTTCTTTAAAAATAAGCCTATAACTCAACATTTTTTCTCTCCTCTCCCTAACCAATACCACCTAGAGGTACCTAGGAGTTTACAATATAATATACAATATATTAATTAATAAATTAAATCCATCCTAAGCACTTTTTATTGACATCTTCAACATTAGGTCTTTATTAGGGTTCTAAGAGGGTTTAAACCAGTTTCCACTCTTAACGATCATTCATAAAGCATAGCCCCTCAATCTAAAAATTAATGACTATAGTTTTGAGATAGGAACCTTCCCCATCTACCATAAACTACTTAGGTTTAAACACAAATTTTTTATGAGATAATTATCATAATGAAATCCTTTTCAAGTTGAGAACACTTCATTTTATGCACTCAAGAGACCTAAAACCCACTTTTCATGCTTTGTCATTAAAACTATGACCTTAAACTACATGAACAATCTCAAAAAAACATACCTCACCTATAAAAATGTTTACATGATCTCAAACACCTTGAAATCTGATTGTGACCCTTAATTAGGCCACACACACACACTCTCTCTCTCTCTCTTTGCTCTCTAGACCTTGACCTGCAAACCACATTAGGCCTTAAAATTGACCTTCATGCCTCTTTCCATGTACTCTCCACCTCACTCACATAATAAATAAACATATATAATGCTTAAAAGTTTCCATAAATACTTCACATGCCTTGATAACATATCATGATACCTCATTAGGCTAGGCAGGGTCTAAGAGTGGTCTAGGTATAGACTTGGTCTGAAGGTCCTACCACTGTAGGATCGCCCTAAGGCTCTCATGAGTGTTATAATTCCTCACATATATGGTCAAACAACCTCATATAACAACTCATGTATGTGTACACTCATATCACCGATCCACCATGTTCATACCTTCTCACAAGGTCTCTTCATGCCATGATTAGGCTTAGGCTACTTAAGCACTTGACCACAAGGACCTCCTACCTATGAATTTTTCAACAATATCAATAATATAGAACACTCTTGTAGACCTAATTATCATCATACCTTCACAAGAGCCTTTAATGACAACACTAACAACTTCAAGCTGACTTGAACATTGACATTAACCAAGAGAAAAGACATTAGTTGCCTTCAAATTCTCTCTTACCTTAAAATTATATCTTATCACATAGATTATTATGCATACATTAGTTGTCTTGAAACATATTCCATTTAATTTACCTTATATCTCATGGCAATACTCATGGCAACACCCTTTTCTCTCATGAATGACCTTACACATGACAACTCTCATGACCACACTCTTATCAATGCACTTTGTCCAAACAGACCTTTGGCATCAATGACCATTATTCCTTTACATGATGCACCCTTTTGACATCAATGAAAATAACATGACAGAAAACTCCCCCTTTGTCATTAATGGCAAATACACTACACAAATGAAATCACTTCAAAAAGATACTTTTCTCATCTGTTCATTCTCCCCTTTTTGACATGAATTACAAAGGGTCTTCTAAAAACTACCATATGATCCTTAGACATAATTTATTTTAACAACATAAATAAAAAATATCCCCCTAACACCATACTCTCATTTTGAGTCATAATATGGAACCCACTCTCAGAAACATCTCTAAATAGGCTACTTCTCCCATTTTAAAATTTCTCCCTTTCTGAGCTTTCTCTCATTTTTGGAAATAGGATTATAGATTTTACGAATCATTATACAAACATGTTCCCCCTTTGCCCTCATATCTTGTGCTCATCATATGAGTCATCAAGACTCACAGACCTTTCTCAACATCCTTCAAGCATCTCTTATATACCAATCAGATACACAGGCTTTCATCATACTTGTATCACTATCAACAACATCCAACTTTTCTCTATGGTCATATTAGTCTTGTAGACCAATCCATATTCCATATGTCTCTAGACACAATCTTGTGCTCAAACTTGCATTCTATATTATTACTCCTTATGGATTGATCTCTATAATCAATGCCAAAACTCCTTTCACCATATCTTATACATACAAACTATAGAGAAAAAATTTATATCTTGTAACACAAACAACCTAAAATCCTCTCAAAATGAATCCTTATTTGACTATAACCTTATACTTCTATAGATAGAAGAGTATCTCCATGAGGCCTAATGGAATCACCCCTTTCCATAGGGATATCAAAACTCCATGAACTCAGGATATTCCTAGATCTCCAAACCACTTTCCTCAACTATATTGTAATCATGAGATTGATAGTCTCTCCTTATAATCCATTTAGGCTTTACTAAAGCATTCAACTCATCCACATTGTCATCTTTCTTATTCTCTTTGATTTCCTTGTCAACACATGTAGATAACAAGTGTTATTGACATTCCTTCACTTATGATCCTTTCTCTATCTTAGAAAATAATCCATCTTGACCATTAAGCTCAGTATGATTAGTCTTGACTTTCTTTGGTTTCCATACCAATGTTTGACTCTTCTCATGCACTCTATGAGCTCCATATAACTTGGTAAGTCTTAAGGGCCTTCTAACTCCATTAGGATAGAATTTTTAAATGTGTCCCATATTATGACAACTATAGCAAATAATATTTATATACATACCTCTTCATTGATCACTCCTTATCCCATGGTTTGATGATAACTCATTCCTTGAGACCATTCCACAATCACTTTCTCTGTGACCAAATTTATGACAAGAAAAACAATAACCATTAAAATAATTGAAATACCTCATTGCATTAGACTTCCTCATTCGTATCTTCATGTTAGTATTCTTAACTGGTTGATGATTACTATGAGTCTCAAATTTGAGAGTTTCTACATAGGTCTTTAAGGTCTGACTCTTCTTGTTATCCTTTTCATCTTCTTTGAACCCAAGACCTATCTTTTCATGTAAAGACCTTTGACTACTCAAAATATCACCAATAAATTTAGTACTCTTCTCAAATCTTTGATGTGTCTTTAACTTGACTGATGCCTAATCTTGTTCTACTTTTAAGGACTCCATTTTTAATTCATACTTGGTGCATTCTTATTCCTTAGCCTTTAGGATAGAAATGACTATCTCCATCTAAGCTTCAACTTGATTGATTATCTCATCATGATCCTTGGATGTGTTACTCAATCTCTCCTCAAATAAACTAATCTTCTCTTCACAGTCCTTAACTAATGACTTCAATTTATGATTCTTCTTCTTTACAAGTTTAACTCTTCTAAGGCACTTATCAGTTCTACCTCAAAGTTCACCTTAGCTTCTTCTTCATTCGATTCATCAACCATATCTCCAAAAGTCATGCAATATTTTTATTGGTAGCAACCTGCTTCTTTGGTTATGAAAATAAATTCATTTTTACTTTGATCAACACCTTCATCATCACTTTCATAATCACTCCTTTCACTCTCATCAGAGGAGATATTATCTTCTTTGGTATACGAGCCTTTCTTATTTTTGAAAGACTTCTTTTTGCCTTCATACTTTTTGAAACTCCTTTTGTTCTTGTCAGACCGACTTCATGTCCTCATCATGAGGTTCATCAACTTCTTCATAATTCTTAGCTTTATGCTTGTGAGGACATTTTCTATCAAAATTTCTAATCTCAACATAGTTGAAACATTTGAAAGTAAACTTACCCTTGTACTTACCAAATCTAGTCTTCAATTTTTTAGCAAACATGGCTATCAATTCATCATCATCAATATCTGAACATACCTCATTCTTGACCATCTTGGTTTTTAACTTCTTCTCATTTTTGAATGTTTCATCCTTCTTGGGAGGTCTTCCTTAATTTGTTCTCATTTCATAGGCAATCAATTTTCCATGAAGCCCATCCATATAAAGTGTGTCTAGATCTTGCATTTTTTCTATTACAAACACCTTTGAATCAAATTTATAATTTAGGTATCTCAATACCTTTTGTATAATTGTAAACTCTTTCACTTCTTCTCTAAGACCTCTAATGACATTGAAAACTTCATCATCCCTTAATAGGTAGGATGTAATGCTCTCATCTTCCTTCATACTTAGAATTTCAAATTGGCTTATGTGGGTCTACAATTTAGACATCTTCACCTTAGTGTATCCTTCATATATATTCTTCAACTTGTCCCATATCACCTTGGCTGACTCACAGTGCATCACCTTCAAAAACTCTACCTCTAATAGGCCACATAGAATGACATTCATTGCCTTAGAATTTCTCACTTTCCTTCTTGCCTACTATATCAATTGGTGGTGTAAGAGGTGGAGTGCATCCATCCACAACTAACTTCCATATGTCATCACCAATTTACATTAGATATGTCCTCATTTTGGTGCTCCAAAATGCATAACTAGTCCCATTGAAGAGAGAAAACTTATTGGTAGAGAAACCTCCTTGAACTTGACTACTAGCCATCATTGCTTGTAAGATCTCCTTTAGGCTATTAGGCTTGCTTCAAAAGACCTGCTCTGATACCAAATTTTGGAATAAAAATGATTGATATGGGTTTCAAATCAATATTCAAAACCTTTCTTCCAATTTACACTTAAGCAATCATGAGCCATTCAAACAAACATATAGATCTTGGAAGAATAAATAACTATCCACATAAGCATGAAACACAAGAACACATCATATATGTGGGAAAACCTTAAAATTAATAAAACCCATTGATATATTAAAATGGACTAAATTCCTATAAGACCAAAACCAAATTTAGTGAAGCACCAACTCTAAATGGAGCACCAACCCCAACTAGCCAAGTACCCACTTGACTAGGCTTTAGCAAGCACCCATTTGCAAGGAGGCACCAACCCCCTAGATGAATTAGCACCAACTCATCCACCTAATTTATTTGATCACTTTAAAAACATAATGTTACTCAACCAAAAAATGATGACTACCTCTTCATTTTTCCACACTCTTATCCCTCTCAAACTACCTTTTAAGCCTCTTCGCTCAACTAGGTCTCTTCAAGACTAATTATGACATATTACCTTGATCTTAATATGTAGAAACATTATCAAATATTCATTAAAAATCCTTTAAACTCCTTTTATTTTCTATAATACCTCCTTCTACTAAACAATGTGTTATTTCATTTGCATATTCTTTGCTTACACAAATAGGCCTAAAATTGTCTTGTATATATATCATTACATGTTCATATACCACTTAGTTATCCAAACACCTTTATCCTCTTAGTTTTTACATATAATAGGTCTTAAGAAATATCATAAACAATATTAAAATTACCTTTGATTCCCTTTAGGTCTGTCATAACTCAATTAGACCTCATTTCACTTTTAGGTCTTATGAAGACCTAATTGCATTAGGCCTTCTTATCAACATGTTACCATTTGATCTCTTGGAAAACATTAAACCTATATACATGGCACAATAATTTCATAAAACATCTAAAAATACCTTGTCAAAGATAATCCAAGCACCATGACACCTTTTAGGTACAACCACCACTTGAAACACTCCATTAGCACTGTTCACATTAGGCCTTTGAACACACAGAAAAGTCTATCTTGAACAAATGAAGATAAAACATAATTTATCCACAAAAAAATGATAATAAATAACTTATACATAACATAAATTATCTAAATAATATCAAAATATGTATTATACACTTCAACTCAAGGCATAGATTCTCAAACTCATCATTATAACTTGCTTACTCAAAACTACCAAGACTGTCAAAAACACAGTTATGAAACATTAACCTTCAACACTTGTATAAATATTTTAAAAAAATACAATTAATTAACATGATCCTCTAAAATATCCATACCATCTTCAAATATAAACATCATATGGTCTAGTGGCAACTATTTGTCTTATAGACCAATTTGTTGCCCTTACTACACATAGACCTCACTAAGTCAGACAAGTCATTTTAGATTCATCATTTCACCACTATACCTAATTTATAAGATATATAAAAAGCATGAATAATAAATAATAGTATAAAAAAACATCTCTATGCACTTTGTTTCATCATTCTATCATGAAAACATATTTGAATTCATCTTCTCACTGTTACCTAGGTTTTTCACTATTTGCACCATTTGGCCTATTAGCGACTGGCTAACTTGGATGATTATTTTAGCACACTCAAGGGATATAAACTGTCTATAAACCTTCATGTACATTTAATATTAGTCTCTACATTCTTCCTCCATCCATTCTCTTATTATGTCCAATGTAACTTTTGACTTCTACAATAACTTCTTCAGAGAGAAACATGTAACATAACATTTTCTCTCTCCTCTCTCTAACCAATACCACCTACAGGTACCTAGGAGAGCCACTACAAGATAAAATATATTAATTTATAAATTCAATCTATCCTAGGTACTTTTGAAAAACATATTCAACATCAAGTCTTTATTTAGGTTTTAAGAGGGTTTAAACCAGTTTCCACTCTTAACGATCATTCATAAATCATAGCCCCTCAATCCAAAAACAAATGCCTAGAATTTTTATCTAAGACCCTTCCCCATATACCATAAACTGATTATGTTCCCATGGAAATTTTTTATGAGCTAATGATCACAATAAAATCCTTCTGAGATTGAGAATACTTCATTTTGTGTACTTGAGAGACCTAAAAACCACTTGTCATGCTTTGTCCTTCAAACTATGACCTAAAACTACATGAATAATATTGAAACAACATACCTCACCTCTAAAAATTCTTATATGAGCTCAAACACCTTGAAATATTATCATTACCTTTCATTAGGCTACACACACTCTCTCTCTTTGCTCTTTAGACCTTGACCTACAAACCACATTGGGCCTTTAAAATGACCTTCATGAATCTTTCCATTCACTCTCCACATAATTAACATACTCAAGAAACCTATCTAATGCTTAAAAAATGACATAAATCATTCACATGCCCTGACTATAGATCATGATACCTCATTAGGCTATGCAGGGTCTAGGAGTGGTCTAGGTGCAGACTTGGTCTGAAGGTCATACCCCTATAGTCTCACTTTGAGACTCTCATGAGTGTTCCAATGCCTCACATATATTCTTAAACAACCTCATACAACCATTCATGCCTGTGTGCACTCATCTCACCAAGACACCATGTCCATACCTTCTCATAAGGTCTCTTCATGCCATGACTAGGCTTAGGCTACTTAAGCACTTGACCATAAGGACCTACTAACTATTCATTTGTCAAGAATGGAAATAATAAAAAAACACTCTGGTAGACCTAATTTTCATCATACCTTCACAATAGCCTTTAATGACAACATTGAAAATATCAAGCTAACTTGAGCCTTGACATCAACCAATATAAAAGACATTAGTTGCCTTCAAATTCTCTCTTGCCTTTAAATTATCTCTTGCCTTCAAATTCTCTCTTGCCTTTAAATTCTCTCTTTTCACATAGCTTATTATGAAGACATTATTTATATTCAAACATTGGCTTCTACCTTCTCTCATGGAAATACTTATGAAAACACCCTTTTCTCTCATGAATGACCTTACACATGACAACTCTCATGACCACACTCTTCTCAATGCACCTTGTCTAAAAAAACCTTTAACATAAATGACCATTATGCCTTTACATGATTCATCCTTATGACATCAATGATAATATAATACCAACATCCATGTATTGGTTGAGTGGTCCCCTGCAGATCCTTTTGAGGTGAGCAAATGATATTTTCTTCTTTTTTTTAATTATGCAGTTGTAACTACCAAGAGTGTCCATCATGGCCTAGGATGGGAATATCCTTCTACTTGGGGTCTAATCCCATCCTTATCTATAAATATGTAACTACATTGTATTTTTGAAGTCAATAATTTTTTAGCTCAAAAGCATTGTCAAAATTAAGCCAAGATTTCAGTTGTGGTTTCCTTCGCCCTTTTGGATTCTAAAAAGTTGACCATGATTGATACCTTTGTAATAGAACATATTATTTTCAATGAATTCAATTTTAGCCTTTTTGAAATGCATATTCTATTTTTCAAATTATCCATCATTTAAGTTTTGAATGAATTTTAGTGATCATATAATTGTTTTAATGCTCTGTCATTTTATGAATGCAATGGTTATAATGTGCTGATCTTTTATAACCTCTTTGTGAACTATCATTTTCATAACACTATTGATAATATGTGTGTTAGTCTGAATGTTATCTTGGAATTTTATTATTTATTTATATGGACTTATAATATTAATATTTAATGAGGGTTCATAAATCAATCATTTTTCACTACTTCCCCAGACTCTTCCCATTATGTATTATTGGAGTTAAAACCATTGGTAAAACTTACTGCACGATGGTATAACTATGGTAGATGCACTTAGACTGATTGTTGAAGCATTAATCTTATCCTAATTTTTAAACACTCTTTTCAGCCTTACTCTTCCCTCTTTTTTATGTTTATTTTGGAGATTAAACTACCCCCTCCCTTTTATTTATCAAATGGTAAAACAAAGTGTATGAGCATTAGTATCAAACATAACTAACTAACTTAGTATTCAAGTAAGTGGTATTAAAACACTGGTGGTGGCAATTCATCTCTTGAATATTATTCCACAAACTCCATTATGAATCTAAATACATGTAACCATGCCTTGGGTTGATCTTAGATCAGTCTTAAAATGGAGGATGAAAATCCATCATTGTTCCCACTATCCTCTTTGAAAATTCCCAATCTCATGAGTGTTTTGGAGTAGGATATTTGATTGAACAACACTACTTAGAATATATATCCAAGAGATGCAATTCTACCACTAGAGGTCTAATATTAATTTTCTCACTGACTTATAAAACTTTTACACTCCTAGCTAGACCAATTACAACACATAAGATCTCTTCTTTACTTCACTTCACCATTTCTAAAGGAAGGGAAAGATCACATACTCACAAATAAAAATAAAAATGGAGGGAGGGTAAGGTAGAAATAAATTCCTCTTATTAAAATGTAATACAAATGCTTCCATGACCACAATGTGCTTATCTATAGTTACACTACTGTAAGCTAAGTTTCACAATGGCTCTAACTTTAGTCACATATGGGGAGAGAGTTTTAGATGAAAATAAAAATGGTCAATTCTATTATTCCTTTAATTAGTTAACTACACACATGTCTTTAGTTTATTACACTCATAGCCTTATAGACTTCAAATAAAGTGAAATGAATTGAAGAACCTAACTAAAATAATAGGAAGACATCTTAATTATTGTATAAACTATGTATAAAATCAAAAATTATAGTCCTATAATATTATTATTGATCCATTAAAGAAAAATAAAATTGAATAATTGTAAAGAAACTATATGCATTTACATAGAAAACTAATTTTACATTATTTTGATAGTGTTTATTTTTAAATAGAGTCGACCCTTATAACATACCAAGAAGTAGTATATATATAATGGAGAGATAGGTATTTCCTCCAATAGGAACAATATTCCACTCATTACCATCATGTCCTAAAATATTATAATAACATTATGTTAGAATATTCCTCATCCTATGATAGATAAGAAAAAATAGAATTCATTGACCCACTAAGGAACCTTGAAGAGAGATCTGATGTGGACTATGTCCTAATGGTTTTGGCAAGATAGTCAGTAAATGATCATTCAATGTGGTCAAACTTATAAAAGTTGAAAAAAATACTCATAGATACATTTATTTATTGGAGTTGTTATACACAAGAAATGTGGGGATCACACACCCTTTTTTGCTTTTATGGCATTATGAATGACTGAGGGGATAGCCACATGGTGCTTCATCAATATCTATGACTGTGTAGTCCTCCAAAAATAATACAAATGTCTAGCTATATTTTTTGGGGGTCTATATTATTGTCTTCTATTTATGTACTAAAGTCATAATAAGTGTCCCATTCAATCTCCTTGGGATCATGACACTTGTCCATTTGTCACTCAATATGGACATGTGGACCCTATATTTGCATCTTTACTTTTCCTTTTCTTGTGTCTATTTATTCATAACTTGACACTTGGAAAACCCTCACTCTTTTGTTAGGTTTGAACTTAGCACTTATCATCATATGCCCCCTTAGTCACTTTGTTGAGTCATAATCTTTGCCATGTGTATAATTTTTGTGCATCCAGACCTTTCTTTCTTTTTATTTTTCCTTTTAATCATGATTTAGTGGTATATAGACATGTGGTTTGATCATGTTGATTTAGGGGCTCATGATCTCTATAAAATATTTTATTGAGTCTACAGGATCTAAATGAGTGGAATCATGCCACATGGCATGATATTACTTATCTTAAGGGTCTTCAATATTTGGGACTTGTAATTACTATAGTTTTTTCCATAGGAATGAGATGGAGACACATGGAATGATCATGGAGCTTAGGTCCTTATATATTATTTACCTTAGCCATTTTAAGTTGGTAAAAGTGAGTAATAGGGATGAAGACACTTGGAACAATATCAGTTTCTCTAATGCTTAGATAACTTAGACTTAGAAAATTTTTCCTTAGAATCCATGGAGAAGTAGGATGAATACACGTGTGTCTTAATCCTATGAATTTGGGTGACTCAGTGAAGAGAAGACTTAGTTTTTTTGGTATATTTTATGGGTAAGTTAGGTGTTAGGGAGTTATACATTAGAATTTGAACTCTGGAACTTATCCATTGGGATTTGAATTCATTGTCGCTCTTAAATTTTATCATTGCTCCTAGTCCAAGAGAGAGGTGTGGTAATAGTCTATGTGAGGAACTTTAAACAAAATGACTAAGTATAAAAAGTTACTCATATTACATGGGGATATTTCTAAGCTAGACTAAGTAGGTTTTGTCAAGGTAGCCTTGTGGGGTTATAACACTCAGGGAAAGAATAAAAAAACCTTGAGCAAATAATAAGTTAGCTCTATTAGTCCAGAAAACTAGAATTTAAATATGAACATCATAGTACTAGAAGGCACATAAATGAATAAAATAACTTTATTAGACATGTACATTTAGGCCCTTTAGACTCAAGCATAAATTTAATTATTAGATTAGTTATGGGAACACTTAACCAACTTAGGCTTAGATCGATATGTCATAGTAAATAAACGAATCAGACTTAAGATAATGACATCCAATTTAGACTTGGACTAGTTCATTCCACAATAAGACTTGAACATAGAATTTTTAAGTTAAAAGAGGATCCTAATTTTAAAATATGAAAATAGAGTGTGTAGGTCATAACACATCCTAATTCTTAAAAATATGTTAGGATTAACCAAAACTAGATACCTAAATTTGATCACAAGTAATTGATAATGTTAATTATTAACACATCTTAAACTAGTCAAATTGTGCTCAAATACATGACTCTTATTCACTATTCCTCTAAGACATTTATATATATGTGGTATTGACCCTCTATTTTCCATCACCACTACATAAAAATTTCTAATTTAATGCTCAAACATTTATTACAGCACTCTTAAATTGCCTACAACTCGACATAGTTAACCTTGATTCTCCAGAATAGGACCATGCTAGGCAAATAGGTCTACTACCACATACCTATCCACCTAAATTAACCTTTTCCTCATGCCAAATAATAGTTATTTTCAATATTTAAAATATTATTTTGGGTCTTCTTTCATGTTTTGTAAGGTCACCTAAAGGGATTTTTCATAATGTTTCACTATAAATACAAATAAAAGTGTCATTCATTATTCCTAGCCTGACACTATATATTGAGCACTTATAAAATATTACATAATTATAAAATCTGACCTATTATTTCCCAATTAAATATAATTCACATGTAGTAGTCACAAGCCAAGTATACAGAAATACAAATCAAAGTAAGATCTATCATTATCAAGCATCAAAATCCAAATTTCTAGCTTCATAGATATAGTCAAGGAGCATAATTGCACAATCACTCTAGGTGATAGAAATAAGTGTGGCTTCATTCCCTATTTTGAGTACCTAAAAATATAAGTTATGGACAATCATCAATGAGGTGATTGGGTTTAGTTTAACCCATTTCTCCTTTTTTTAGGATTCTAACTCTCACAAGACCCCTAAGTTTTCCAAAGCAAAGAGAACTAAAATAGTGATCTTCATGTGGAAAAAATAGAATTGAAACATCTCAACCCACTTAGTAGACATAGGCACAAAATATTATATAGTGACTATTTTTTTATAGTCAACATGGACAAGTTTGTATTCAAAATATGTTCTAGCGAACATCAACCTATCTAGAAAAATATTAGGATCATGCTTTTGATGATGAATAGTAACATTCATGTCTTTTCCTACTTATAATTATCAAATATTAGATATATTCAACTAGTAATTATAAAATCTAAGTATCTTATTATTTTTTGTACTTAATATTGTTAGTATATACCACCAATCAATTTCTATTTCTATTTAATTCAATTATGTTTTGCATTCATATTTATGCTTAAATGTCAAACATTACAATGTGAATAGATATATTTAGGTTTTTATACCTATTTTACAGCATTAAATTGTTAAATAAAAAATATCATAAAACATATTGGTGAACCCATACATCTTCAAACTTTTCTTTCTAATTTTTTTCTCAGGGTTTCAAATTATTTTTGTTGGAATATTATAAATTTAGGTATGCTAATAACTTAATTAATCTTATGTTTTTTTTATAAGCTCTAATTAATTGGGAGTTAAGAGGTAGGAGATGCATGAATTAATTAGTGCATTCAATAATCTACTTGTCTTTTAAAATAAAAAATCACTTTATCTCCCCTATATAAAGGCACTCACATAGGTGAGAGGAGAGAAGTAGAATGAAATTGTAAGAGAGAATTCAAGAGATTGTGAGTAATATATTTCCTATAAAATTTTCTCATTTTTTTAGTTTTTTATTTTAGTGAAGCTATTTTATTCATGGTTTTTTATAATGGATTGATCTTGGGGAACTATTATCTCCCTATATTTCCTTATATGTTATCATATTTGGGGAGATTTTTTGTAGGCCATTACATGTAGCTTATTTCCCACACTTAACTAGTTTTTTTACATAATAGATATATTTTATGGCATACCCTATTGATGAAATTGGTTAGTTTTCAATCTATATTTTGAGGTGATACTATTCATATCTATATGTTTCTCCAAAAGATTTGGTATTATGACTCGTAGAGGTCATACGATCTAGATTATGTATTGTAATTCATTGATCTATATAGGGTTGTACATGTTATGTATTAATTCTTTATTTGTGTTGGATCTACATTTTGAGGATCCATAAGGCATAATTTTTACATCCATCAGTGTTGGTTGTGTATTGGCTAATTTATTATCATTATATGTTATTAACTAAAGTGTGTACACTACACAACCCTATGAATTCCACCTTGTCATAGGTCTATCCTCATTCATAGTCCAACTACCACCTGAGCAACATGTTCTATGTCAAGTTCTCTCACAGTATCCACACTACCACTCAATCCTATCACTAGTCAATCTTCCTCCACATTTTATGTTAATCAGTCAAAACTCCTTATTCGTCTTTGGTTTTGGTAATATTCAACATCTACTTTGTATGTTGCCTCTAATATTCTCCAAGGTTCCACCATGAGAAATGCATATCCCACTAGTTTTCTCCCTCATGAGGTCACCTCCATCTACCACAACTCACTTTTAAAAAATTTTGTTTTATTTTTTTAAAACTAAAACATGGTTACTCAAAAAATAAAATATAGTTATTCTATATATATTATCAAATATCTCGATATCTCGATTGGAGATCAAGCCTTGTAAAGTAAACACATTGGGATTAATTATAGAGGGAGACCCTACAAAACATCCCAAAACACATAATTTTGGTTAAAATTTATTTTAAATATTTTTTTTTAAATTCTGAGAACCTTAAGTGGGGATGTTTTTGAAAGTGAAGGAAATTTTATATTCAAAGTGGTAGTGTAAATGTTTTTCATGAGAAATTTTTTAAAGGATATTTTTCTCATTTCATTCCATAAGGGATTTTTTTTTCATCAAGAGATGTTAAATTGTAATTGGGAAGCTTAATTTTTTATCAAACACTTATAGAGGGATATTTTCTAATAGGAGGATTATGTCTAGGTTATTTCTCTATGCATATTATTCTTCTTTAGGAATGGATTCATGACTATTCAAACCCCTCACAACCTCCAACTAACATGTCTATAAATTAAATATGTATTAGATGTTACAATCCAAATGCTTGTGGCACATCATTTAAGATATCATTCTAAACTTCACTTTAAAGAAAGATCGATACATATTTATGTGAAAACAAAATGAAGTCTTTAACTTGATTGTTCTCAACATCTTTGACAACTTGAATTTTACATTTTTGATGGCAAGACACCAATGGAATCTTAGGACAAGTTTGAATAACTCTTTGTAAAGGTAAAGGAGTTAAAACTATTGTAATTAGGTGTAAAATTATCTTCTCTTTCACCCTCAAACTTTTCCATATAGAATAATTTATTACAAAATTTAACTCCCTTAAATTTGACTTAAAATATGGTGGTAAAGATAATATCGATAAAGAAGCCAAATTTTGTTATTCTATAAATTTAAAGGGTCATTTAAGTGTCTTTTCTTTTACTTTTTATTGAAAATGGAATCATTAGGTGACCAATTCCAATGGCCTAGTTTTGATGTATTTTATGAATGACTTAATAGAGATCAAATCAAGTTGATGTCCCTAGATGTTCTTCCTAGTCCTATTCAAACACTTGTTAAATCTTTAAACTCAAACCAAAACTTATATCAAATACTTTACCGTTAAACATACCTACATAATCTACCTCTTGTAAGTCTTCAAAGCCTTTTGAGTCTTCTAAGTCCTCTAAATGTTCAAATTATAGAGGGAAACTCAAATAAAAGAATACATATTCCTTGTGGATTTTATGGTGTGACCAATCATTCTAAGAGTAGATGTGTTATGAATATGTAATATTTAGAAGAAACAATAAAATAACACAAGATATTTATTCCCTCTCCTTTTGCTCCTTCATCGAGAAAAGGAAAAACACTTTCTATTAGGACATTATTACATCACATGATAGTTGGATCTTTGAGTTAGGTATTTCACATCATCTCATACACACACTTAAGATCTTATTTCTTCTCTTTTTGGTTGCATAACTTCACACATAGTTATTGGAAACTCCTTTCAAATTAAATTTTTGGGCTTTGGGACAATTTAGATGTAGGATGGATGCATTAATAATATATTAATTATACCTAAAAAATTTTATAACCTATTAAATGTGTATCAAATTTTATTATCATACTAGAAAAACTATGGATTTTACTCCACATAATGTTATAATTAGATAATGTAAATATCCTACCAAGGTAGTAGCTATAGGTATAGTGGATCATATTTCAAGGCTCTACACTTTTGATAAAATTTCTTATTATTTTTTTGGTTCATCTCTTGTTTCTCATGGAGATTCAGTGAGAAAATTTTGGCATGAGAGACTAGGCTACCTAAACTATAGATAAATGCAATAAATGAGTAATAAAAATATTTTAAATGGCCTATCAACAGTCTCTAGTATTTGAGTGTGTCCTATATGTATTCTTGGAAAACAACATCAAGATGTATTTCCAAAATTTAAGGTCACATGTGCACAATCACATCTAGATTTATTACATTGTGATTTAATGGCATTCCCAACTCACTCATTTTCAAGAGAAAATTATGCACTCACTTTCATTAATGACTACACTTTACGAATTTGGGTATACTTTATCAAGTTGAAAATTTAAGTTTTTGAGACCTTCAAGGCTTTCACAACCTTTTTATAAAAATAATCATCACTTCCACTTAATAAGATACACACTAATAATGGGGAGTAATATGGAAATAAATCCCTCAAAAATATTTGTATTGATCATGGCCTACAACATCAATTTAATTTACCATACACTTCACAATAGAATAACATAAATGAGCATAAAAATATAACTCTGAAAGAGATGGCAAATTTTTTAATTCAATTTAATAACTTTGGACCATAATATTGGAATGAGGAAATCAATTGTGCTAATTAAATCCAAAACCACATGCCACATAAGGCTTTGTGAAATAAGACACCTGAATAAGAATATTCAAGCATCAATCATGATATTTCTATATTTTATTTTTTCATAAGGCATGGGTGTTTCTTACTGATGATAAGCATGTGTATTTGGATTAGAAGAGTCAATAACTCATTTTTATGGTTATTTTAAATATGTAAAATCTTACCAACTTTTTTATCTTGCCAAAAAATATGTATTATTTATGTAGGATGTCAAATTTTATGAGTAACTCATTCCACATGAGTTAACATATTGTCCTTCTCCACTTTCTCCTCCTACTATAGTTGATTGTAAGGACCTACTTTTTGATGATGATGATGTCATTAATACTTCTCTTTCTCAACCATCATCACCATCTCCTCCTCAATTTATTCCTAAGTGGGTTCAATTCATGCTAAAATCAACTATTATTTGGCTGGTGATCCTCTAATTCCTCATTGCACTTGATCTCAAACATATTGTATTGTTATTTTGAGTCATGATATTTTAGATTATCTAGATTTATTTTATGAGGCGATAGGAAAAAAAGAGTTGGATGTTATTATTAAAGAGTAATATTCTTCGCTCATGAAAAATGACACATGGGACTTAGCACCTCTCTCAAATGGAATAAAACTTGTGCAATGTAAAGGGGTATATAAGACCAAATATGTAGCAAATGGTTTAATTGATAATTATAAATCTTGATTGGTAGTAAAGGGGTTCTCATAGGTTGAAAAATTTGATTACTCTAGAAATTTTGCCTCTATTACCAAGATAGATTATATTTGTCTTTCCCATATTGCATCACATCATTGGTCAATATACCAAATGGATGTGAAGATTAATTTTTTTCATTGTGATATTTAAGAGGAGATATATATGGAGTAGCCACCAATATTTATGTAAGATTATTCACTTGTATGTAGGCTATATCATTCTCTCTATGGTCTCAAATAATATATTTGAGCTTGGTCTAAAAATATGGATAGTTTTCTTCTCATATCTGGTTTCACCCATTGTTCCTTCAATCTTAATGTCTACATCTAAAGATAAGGTAATAATATCTTGATTTGGGTATTATATGTTAATGATCTCATTCTTATATGCAGTTACAAACCCATTATTCAAGATATAAAGAACAAGTTTATAGAGTAATTTGACATGATACATTTAGGACTCCTACACTATTTTCTTGGCCTTCAGAATTATCAATATTCAAAGGGGATCTCCATTGGATATCAGAAGTATGTTCATGATTTTATCCATCAATTTAGCATGGATGATTGTAATCTTGCTACAACACCATTTCAATTAGGTGTTATTTTATCTACTATATTCATAACTCTTCTAGTTGATATGATATTATATCGATAACTAATTGGTAATATTTTATACTTAACTCACGCTCACCCTGATATCACCTTTATTGATAATATTATCTCTCAATTATCCCATAAGCCTTATGAGAATCACTAGAAAGTAGTCAAGCATATTTTAAACTATGTTTATGGCACTAAACACAATTGGATTCAATACACACCATAGGGATCTTCACATATTATGGGATATACAAACTTAGATTAGGCAAGAGATATAGATACTTGCAAGTCCAATGGTGTATTTTTATACAACCTTGGTTTTATTCTAGTTATATGGACTTGAAAAAGTTAGACATCCATTGCATTGTCTCCTCCATTGAGGCTATATATCTATATGTTTTCAAATATATTTAAGAGGAACTTTGGCTTTAACAATTATTAGGTTAGTGTAGATTCCCACAACATAGTCCCACTATTCTTTGGTTTGAAAACCAAAGTGTGATTGAAATTTATTGAAACCCTATTGAGCACCAACAAACAAAACACATTAAGATTCGTATGCACTTCATTTACAAGATTATTTAGGATGGAGTTATTGCATTGGATTTTTTCCCTACCATTGAGCAATTTACATACTTACAAAACCCTTAGTATCACCTCATTACCTTAAGTTGTGATCTTTTCTTAGAGTGAAGTAATTTTTCCTTGGGGGGATTTAGCGTGAAGTCTTTCCTTCCTTATATTATTTTTTATTATACATGGGTACCTAAGAAGGAATATTATTTGGGACCCATATTTTATTTTTATCTCCCTAACTTTTACCTATGATAGGGTTTATAATATTATAAATATAGGTATTTTAATAACTTAGTTAATCCTTTTTTTTGTCTAAGCTATAGTTAGTTTGGAGTTGGGAATTAGGAGTTAGGAGATGCAAAAATTAATTAGTTCATTCAAAAATCTAGTTATCGTTTAAATTAAAAAGTTACTTTCTCTCCCCTATATAAAGGCACTCGCATAGGTGAGATGAGAGAATAAAAATTAAATTGTAAGAGAGAATTCAAAATATTGTAAGCAATATATTTTATATATATTTTTATTATTTTTTGAGTGTTGTATTTGGTTGAAACTATTTTCTTTGTGGTTTTATTCTTTTCGATTGATCCTAAGGATCTATCAGCTCCATGACTTTCCTGATAATTTTCTTATTTATATACATAAAAAATATTTTATTCTTATTTGGTTTTCAATTTTAATTTATTTATTTTTATTTTCATGTTTTTTTATAATTATGTTTTGATAGTTATAAAACTCATAGGGGTTGTCTTTATAGGCAAATAAGTCTTCAATTTTACCTAATTCATGGTGTGAGGGTTAATACTCAAATACTTAATCCATTGGACAAAACTATATATGGATTTAGTTTCCACATAGCTCACAATATATCATAAATGCCTAGGTTTTTTCTTTTTATCCATAAGAATCTTTTCAACTATTATCTTTTGTAGTTCACTGATAAGTAGTTAACCCCAAGAAGTTACTCTCTATGTACCCCAGAGAAATGATAGTGTGATTATGGGATACTGGAATCATTTATAGATAGTGCCCCTTTGGACATTATTCACTATTTATGGTTGGGCTCACTATATCCGAGAGCCTACAAAACAAACACACCATGTCTAGTTACACCTATTGTATCTTGCCTTTTACAAATTTACATGATTTCCTCTTATGACACCCAATGAGGTTAACTCCTATGTTACCCTAATGCATAGTGATAGATTAAGTAGATTTCATATAGAGCATATTCATATTCCTTTGATCTCTTATAAAATGGATAATATAAATATTTTTTATCAATATGATAATGCAACTTTTTAAAGTTGTTACATCAAAGATGATGTTAATGTTGAACATGATAATCAATATGATGAAACTATGCATGATAATTAAAATAATCTTAACGGTTATGATAAAATTGATCCCAATGAACTTAATGGGGTAGATCCTAAGCAAGTCAAAGAATTATTTAATTTTCATCAAAGACTACATCAATGTTTGAAACATGTGGATAGGGTTGTCTAGTTATTCAGAGAATCTAAGATTTTTCATCAAGCTAAGATTTCATCATCTTAATCACAACAAGAGGTTGTATTTTGAGTTGTTTATTCTACCTGATGCATACTCTCATTATAAAATTGTTATAGCCTTACGTGCTAAGGTTTTATAATTAGAAAAAGGTGTATCTATAGATATTCATTCAATGAACTCCCATAATTTTCTTCATAATCCTTTGAAAATTTATATATCCTCTTACCCACTACCAATAGGATTCGTAGTTCTTAAGCTATCACTCTCTAAAGGTAAAGGTGATCTAAAACAAAATCTTCAATCATTTCATGTAGAATTCCTATATTATGCTTACAATGACAAATCATTAATCAAGATTTTCCATGAAGCCCCAAAGACTATGTTTAGTGATGGTTCTATGATCTTCCACTTTAATCATCTAAGGCATTCAATCCTTTGATAAATTAATTTTTGGCACACTTATTTATAAACATTGGTGAAAAACTATCTTATGCACAAATTAAAAAACTCAAGGGTAAAATTAGCCAATTAGTGATAATTTCTTCAATAAAATGTTAAGAAATTAGCTTTTACATCATGTAAGTTTTGATATTTACCAAGAGGTAAATATTAATTGGTTAGTATGTAACAGTATGGATAATATGGTAAGATATTATATTATTGCATATAGTGTTTGTTATTATATATAAATATTACAAAGAGAATTTGTAATATATTATTATTTTATGAGTAAGTGGTTGAGAGTTTGTATGGATTTCGGAATCCCTTATTATAGGAATTAGAGGCCTTCTATATTTGTAAGTGTGTTGGAATGAATTAATAGAAAAGAATATTATTATTGTGTGATTAAAATTCTCTGATATAAATTTTTTGTTTGACACTTCCATTTTCCATGTGAAGCTTTATATCAAATATTTGAATTCACAACAGTGGTATTAGAGTAGTGTATGATCCTTTATAATGACTGTCTAATAAGACTCACAGGGGTAGTGCTTGATTTTATTATTGCCCTAATTCATGAGCCCTGTGATAGCTTTTGGGAATGTAGAATAGATTTTTCTTTCCAAAAGTTTAGAGCTATTATTTTTGTGAGATAAATTAATTTTGTTATAGTTCAACAGCTTAACCAATGACATAGTTTAGCATGTAATAGAAAGCTGAAAATAAAATTATTTATTGTAGTATCATGGAGCTCTATATACAAAGTCTCCTTAACATAGATAACTTAGAGTGTTTAGCTTCACGATGGCACAATTCATTCTTAGCTCAAAACCTTAGTGTATTCAGATCTAAGTTGTCTTATTTTGGCCTAGATAAATCCATATTCTAGTTCCAAATCACATTAGATACGAACAAATCCTAAAGATATGTTACAATGCATCTCTCAACATTGATGAAGAATTGCATGCTTATGCCCACCCATTCATTAATTTGGTACCACATTATAGATCATAGAGTGTAGCTAGTCTATTATCAGAGTTGTCCAGATCAACATTTTTGGCATCATTCTATAGTGATAAAGTTTTCCATCTCTACCCATGTGTATATTGTTCCTCAACATTCCACATCATAACTATCTCTTGGCACTACGAGTTATTGCTATTTTTAAGTCATATTCCATCATTTCTCATGTAAAGTTTAGTATAATTTTTTTTCCAAAGTCAAACTATTGTTTATGTGCAAGAAGTTATTTCCAAGTTTATAATTATCATAAGTCAAAAAGAGTCATTTTATATATGTTATTTTATTATTAAGCTCAATGTTTTTTAAATAGTAGTCCAATATTTAGTTTATTATTCTCAAGAATCTGTATAAGAAGTCTTAATTCATGTCGTTTAGTATGTTAGTCACTATGTCCAGTCATTCTAATAACATATATGTTATAGATGATGTGTCAGTTTATTTATAAAAAGTCATTGTCTTGGTCAAAAGTTATTAAAAAAAATAAGTCAAAATCATTTTAAAGTCTTTATATTTAGTCATTATAAAATTTAGGTTTTTTATAATTAAAATTCATTTTACATCAAAATATATTGAGTCATTAGTTTTTTGGTCATCTATGTCAAAAAATTCAAAAGTGTCAGTATTGTGGGGGAAGACCCCATTCTAGTCAAAGCAACATGCAAAGAATAAGCTTTAATGATACTTCATTAGCTGAGTGAGCAGTGACCTATTGGAGGCTAGAGGATACATGGAGGATGGAGGTCTTTCAGTGACCTCTCATTAGTCACCAACGATGGGGTTGCACTAATGTTTTGGTGACATATATAGTATGGTGTGTTTTTCATTTCCATTATGTGTTTTCAAAATAAGAACAAAAGTATATGCATGTTCAATATATGCAATGTATGTAATTACAAACATAAGTCCCTAATGTAAAAACATTGTGAAAGTAAAAAAACACCAATGTAAGTTAGTTCATAGATCTTGAAAGGGTTTGTGGTAGAGACAAGAGGTGATCAGTGTTTTGTCAATAGTTAGGAGAGAAACTATTGTAGAGATCTCATAACTACCTTACTTATTTATGGATATGACCCTTAGTGAGATGTCTATTGCAGTCATGTAAATTAAATGTAAGATGTGTTCCTTCACATAATCGTGGTCATGTGAAACAAGATTGAGTCAGTAGTATGTAGACCTAAGAGTATGTGGTGACATATAATTCTATTCATGCCAATTCTTGGAGGTAGATGGTGTTCTTATTCATGTCAAGGTTTGTGGTAAACCTGTAAAATCACGAGAAGAGTGAGGTTCTCTTTATATCAAGGTCATGATCCAAATAGGTCATGCTAAAATGGGTGAGCATACTGAAAATAAGAGTGTGAATGTTTTTTCACCATGTAAAAACTATGGGGGGTAATGTTAGGAATTAGATTTTACATCATGCAAGTTTTGATATTTATCGAGAGGTAAATATTAATTAGTTGGTATGTAATCATATGGATAATATAATAGGATATTATACTATCGTATATAGTTTTTATTATTAGATATATATTACAAAGAGAGTTTGTAATATATTATTGTTATATGGGTAAGTTGTTGAGAATTTATAGGGATTTGGGAATTTCTTATTATAGGAATTAGAGGTCCTATATATTTGTAAGTGTGTTCGAATGAATTAATAGAGAAGAATATTATTATTGTGTGATTAAAATTCTCTTATATACATTTTTTGTTTGGCTCATCCATTTTCCATGTGAAGCTTTATATCATCTCTTTGAATTCACAACATAAAATACTATGCTAGATAATATGGTAAATTCTATGGTGGATAATAATTTATAAGATATCTTCACATAAATTTTTTTAGGACCACTCCATGATTTTATCATGTTCAAAGAATTCAAACATTTTGATGAGTTATGTCATACATTCAAAGAATGAGAATACAAAATCATATCCACCAAATATACACCAAATTATCTATCTACTTAAAATACTAACTTTTAAAGTAAAAAAAACTATAAGGCCAAATCTAATGAAATCAAGAATAAATAAAAATTAATAGTTAGTGTTGTAACATAACCAACAATTAAGCTTCAGTTGATAGTTCTACCAAGGAGATAATATTCAAGGTTACCACAACCTCCTCGTGACTTGTTATATACATTAATTGAGTGCAATCTCATATCTCTCCCTCCATAATTACATGTTAATATGACTAAATCTCAATGTTGATGCATGTTTTGTGCACCTACTTTAATAATTTGATGGGATAAATCCATCTTGTTTTAGGATCAGATGTTACCCATTCCAAGTCACGAGTTGTAGGTTGTATCTCTCCTATGTAGTTATGGTGGAATAGTAATTTGAACAAGGTATTTATATATAACTTAAGGAGTTCTTAGAGGTCACTCTACTCTATGGATAACTAACTATATCTAAACCCAAGATCTAAACTATACACATATGAACTATACTAAGGTGATTTAGATCTGATCAAAAAATTAAAAAATAATGTAGGGTAGGGTATGAAATAAGGATTTCCTATATAAAAAATAATTAAATATTTAAACATATCAACCCATTAAGATCAAACATGCAATGAAAGTAATGTTTACCATGCTATAGTGACACACTTAGAGCAAAACAAACATAGTGATGAGTCTAAGCAGAATTATTTGCAAGTAAATCATATAGAATTGACCTATAATACCATATGATTTATATACAAAAATCTATCATTCACATTTAATCATAAACTAAAATTTATTTAGGATCCCTATATACATTATAAGTCATAATAACTAGTAACTCAATCTAACTTATGAAAATCAACATACATAAATATCACAATTTAATTAGTTTAAATTAAATCATTCATGCATTAGTAAAACTTGAGAAAGAGAATAAAAACATAAGTTCATTATACTTTCCTTGGAATTTTAAAGCTTGTATTGATATTCAAAAAGCTTCTTCCTCTTGAGAGTTGATTTACAAAGTAAAAATAAGCCATTTTTTGGAAATGGCATCACATAAATAGATTACATGCAATGAAGAAGAGTTTTATAGCTAAAATTATATTGTCTCTCATCCTATAATTTTAAATTTTCAATAAAAATATAATTCTAAATAACTATAGTTGGCTTTGCATTTGAATTGAAGTAGGAGTTATCGAGGTAATTGGAGTAGCAGTTATTATCAACCCTACATGTTTAATTTTCAAAATGATTTCCACATATATAAACTATTGATCTAATTGACTTATGTCCACAATTGGTGTTATAAATATATTTTTTTATTTTTTCAGTTATACATCATGATTTAATAGTGGATCATGTAACACCTCTTTAATTATAGAGGTTATTTCAACATTGTCCTTTGCAGAGGTGACTAACTAGGTCACATAATTGTTACTTCTCCAGGTTGCATGTTCTACCATTTGTTTAAATCTCAACATGAAATTAAATAATTAATCAATGGTATTCATGTGGGGATCTAAATTCCTATTTGGCATAAAATTTTATGTATATTTCCCTCCTTGAATAGCTCCAAAATTATATCAACAATCCAAAGCATTCAATGTATTTCGTTATCCCAATCTTAAAAATATGTTTTCATGCCAACAAACCATGTCTGAACCAAATTAATTTCCACTAAGGGAACTAGTTAAATATGAGGGCACCAACCCTATTTAATTTATTTAGTGAGATTGGACAATCTATTTTCCAACTACACAAGTTTATATTGATATAATTTAACCTTTTGTCTCAAAACTAGGATTTTAATCTTAGCCTTAGTAACATTAAATAATAAGTTATATAAATATTATAATACATTTTAATATAAACCATAACATTTTCAAGAGTATTAGTTGTATGCATGTGAATAGCACATGCTAAACTATGCACTCGACTTCTCAAGGTCTAACCAAGATAGACAATGTAATGGGATATGATGGGTATCCTAAATGAAATAGGATGAGGATAGACTCGAGGAAAAAGGAAAGGGGATATGAAATGATCATATTTTAATTTTATTTACTTAGCTATAAATAATGTGAATGGGTCCTACTAAATGGATTACAGGCCTAAATTATTTGTCTAAAGCTTTAAGTTGGCTAAGGATAAGAGTTGAACTATGGGTGGAATAATAAAAACTGAACTTTAAGCTTGAAATCAATATCACTTTGAAGTACACTTACTATAATGGGAGTAGGCACTCTAGTAAATGGATAGAACTATTAGGGTAAAGAGGCTCAGTGAGTATCATCCAATGGTAGAGAAAAATTAGTTTATATTATGTTAAGTGTATAGATATTTTTTAATGTATTGTAAGGTAAGTGCTTGTTATTTTGAAATGTGGGAGAAAGGCTTTTGCTTACACTAATCTTGTAAAGGATTTGTTTAGTAATTATTTTGGTGTTTTATCTCATCTTGGTAAGGCTTTGGTACTTTCACTTGTCTTAATAAGGTTTTGACCGTTGATTATTTTTGTAATTGTGTGTGTTTTGAAAAAAAAATTACAAATAAATTAAAATTAAATTGATTTTTAAAAATGAAAATATGAAAATAAAATAACTAAAAACTAATGAAATCAAAGAGGGAGAGGTGATTCTTTTTATCCTTTTCTTGGTTTATTGGATGCATGCAGTATTGAAAATGAAATCTAGCCTAACAAATGCAATTGTTGATTTCTAACCTTTCTAGGTGCATTATAAATGAAATTAGTCTTTTGTATTTTTATATTGTATATGAATGGATATATTGTAAAAACTAAGGTTTTATAACATGCAAGTAATTTCAAAAAAATAAAATCTAGATCTTAAATAGAAATACTATAAATTATGTAGGAGTTCTATTTGTAAGTGCAAACTAGACTGAGCTTTGGTGTTTCAAGGTAGATGCACACAAGGTTTGAATGGTTTTTTATTGAGTAAAAAAATGTTTGAATTATGATTTTTTAATTAGTAATTAAAAAACAACATTTTTAATTTACTAAAATAAATAGAATCAAGAGCAAAACAACATCTATTGATTACTTAGGCTTGTTTAAGGTTTTCCACTTGCTAGTGTGCTTGTTTGTGTGTGAATAATAGTTTGTTTTGAAACTAAAAATTGATTGTGATTATAGTTGAAAGTTTTTTATTTATTTTTTTAAAATTTTCATATGGTTTAGATACAATATTGTGTTGTGAAATAATATATTTGAATGAATACATGAAGATAAAGAAACTAATTACTATTTTTATGCAAGGATAGGAGAGAAGAATTATTTTTCCTATAAAAACTTTTTATTTAAAAATAAATATTAAAATATCAAAATAAAATAAACTAATATAATCTATTTAAAAAATAAATAAATCTAAACTAGAAACTCCTAACCTGATCAAGGTGTTGATCAGTTAAAAGTAAAGATTTGTTGTAGTAAAAGTTGTCCTTAGGTAACTATCTCCTTGATTATTCAATCATAGTGCTTGTAAATATATAATTGTAAGGATGATAAAGTAATAGTAACAAAAAGGGGAAGATAGGAGAGATACAACTCCAAAAAAAGAGTAATTGATTGTGGTTGGCTAGTGTAATGAATGCAAAGATCTAGTTGTGAAAATAATGACTTCTCTTGCTTGAAATTATGTAGTCAAATGTGAAAACAACAAAGGTAGAGCTTAAAAATAATGAAAAAAATTTGTGGATATAAAAATATTCAAAAATACAATCTCCAATGCAAATTTTTAGATCTATGAGAAAGCAAAGAAAGGCCTTCTTGTAGAAAGAGTTGGGAGCTTGCATGTGGGAGTTCAACTAAGTCCAAAGGGGAGTTCAAATTGAGATGAAATGAAAATAACTAAAAATAGAAGAGGGAGTGATTTTGACCTGATTGGAGGTGAACATAAAGTTAAAAAATAAATAAATGTGACAAAAAAACATGGAAAATGCATCAAAGAATGATTCATAGGAGATAAAATTAGAAGTTAGACAAGAAGCAATGGAACTTCCCTGATTTGCAAGGGTATGTTATGTAACTACCGGTCCTAGGGACATAACCTCCCTATATAGTTATATAATCACCTTATACTAATATATAACCACCATGTATATGATGGTTTCATTAGGGTAGTTTACAAAATTACCACAATGATTCTTTCATTTTAGGGGCAGTTTTGTAATGCACTATGGTGGTTTTATCACTAAAAAGGGTAGTTTCATCCTTACAAAAAATATTAAGAAAAATGTTTAGAAATTATCTAAGTAAAAAAAGAACCAAGAGAGAGTAGGGACTAGAATTTTAAATAGAACCCCACTTAAGCATATATTAGGAGATCATTGCATCATCATTGGACATTGTACTAGATGTGTTACACCATGTAATTTTTTGGTGCATAAAATAGCTTTGGTTTATGTATCTATCCTTTATACTTTATGATTTAATCCCTAAACAAAAAATTTAATCATGTCTCATGTTGCCACAATAGTAGACTTTGGGTCCTCTTCAAATTCATCTTTATCACTTGGTCTAGTTTTTCTCTTTTTTGTCAGAGTAAAAATGTGTTCTTCAACTTCATAGATGATTGTTTTGGATACTTGCATAGATTTTATTTTGGTGATCCTTTTCATTGGCCCTATCACCTACTTAAATTTTTTTATAACCTATGGGTTGTCAATATTTACCAAGTTTTGCCTTTGTGACTTTGTAACTTGCATGTTTTGTATCCAACCATTTCCCCTAGTAGACAAAGAAAGGGAAGTAGAAATATGAAGTGGTTTATTTAGAGGAGATGTCAAAACATGCATAGTACTAGAGGGATCAACCAAAAAATAGGTGGTACATGTGAATGATGAAATGGATTAGATGGAAAGAGAAGGTTTGGGTGGAATTATGAAAGAGGTTGGTATGGTGAATATAGATGAAGTGAAAGTGGCTAATGATAATGGTGGAGAAGGTTGGGAAACACCACCTCCTTGATCCATTAATTTTTTTTTTCCAAGATAGCATATAGTTGAGATCGATCCATATTCCCCTTTCTAATAGGGTCCTTAGGTTTTGAAATGGATTTTCTAAGAAGGCTTGGAATTCTTAGAATAGTTGTGACTTTAGAAGAAGAAGTGGCATTGAGTGGGTCCACAATTGGAATTTTCCCTTGTAAAGGCACTTTCCTATTCAATTAATCTATTGTTGTGACTATTAAAGAAATGGTGGGAGTGAAATCAGGCATGGGAAGCAAATTTTATTATTGAACAAGTGAGGATTGAAAAAAATGTGTTATGACATATGACATTATACTTTGTATTTCATCTTGAGACACATTTCTCCCATGATTGAAATAAAGGGAGAAAAAATAACAATTTGAACTTTTAAAATAGATTCCATAACTCTAGGACTAAGAGACACATTAAAACACACTAAACTATAAACTTTTATAATAGGAATATCCTTTTTTGGGATGATTTTCTCAGTAGTGTGTTTTTTACTCGACTATGAGGTGTATGTATCTCATGGTTATAAAATACTTTAACCTTTCCCCTTAATGGATTTAGATGCATATCCACTCTACCATTTTGGTCTCAATGTCTAATTTCATTGGTTATCAATGCAAACTAGGCCCAGTGAGAAACAACATTACATAGTGATGACCATACTTTGAAAAGGGACTTCCCAACTCTAAGAGGAAAAAGATGCACAATATCTTGTTTTCTTCTCTTATAATTACCATTTACTCCATTTATAATTTGGTGAGAAAGATTTTTTTCTACCAATTTGTCAAGGAAAAATTTGGGAAATGTTAAGAGAGCTTTCATTATGCCTTCACCTATGATTATGGCATAATTAGGATAGTACCAACAAGCACCAATAGTTTTCAATGATATTATTATCTCCTCTGACAACCTAGACATAGGTTTTTAATTTATTTCTATATAAACTAGTGGATAAAACAAATCATCAATCATATGAATGTTCTACATGTATTTATGGATATTCTAAATGTAATTCCAAAATAAGGGGTCCATTTAGAAATTTTTGGAAATTCCAATATGGCACAAATTGCATCTACTAGATGTAATAACATGTATAAACTCTAATTCCACCTAACCCTTAAAACATGTTTTGTTATATTATATCAAATAATTTCTCTCAATTTTGAGATCTTTCTATTGTATATTATCATCGCAAGCATAGGTACCCACTTCTCCTCAACATTAGTTATATTATAACTCCAAATAATATATTCATCAAAGTCATTCATAGTGTAACCCCTTGATATAAATTGTTTGATGGGAATGGAATTTTTTTTTTTTGAAAATAAATTAGTTTTCATCATCATTCCAATCTCTAAGGACTTCCCAAATTTTAGTATTTTCCATCCATTCTAGAGCTACCTCCTAATTATAAATAATGTTTGGATGAGGTAATCCATAGTACTCCTCTAGGCAATACCAACAATATATTATACTAGGTAATCATTTTCTATGGATTCCACTATTTCATTATTATATTAAATAACATAAAAAACACTATAAATTAGGTTTACACAAGGATATACCTCTAGTTTCACTACAACACTATATAGACTAGTTACTTTGATAGCTATAATGTCTGATGAATATTCATGTAAATCCAAGTGAAGCTTATCATTGTCACTCTCATATTTGTGGTGTTAAATTTCATTGAACATATCACTATAATGCTTTAATACCATTCCCAATGCATCAAAATCAAAGGTTGTGTCTATAAAATTGTGATTTGTACCAAATGAGCAAAGGTATTCCATGTTTGCTTACATGATGAACTTGAATTATTTTATATTCAAATAATTTTTATTTTTCTTACTCAAATGCACAATCTTAATTTTTTTTAAAGTTTTAGGCATTTTAAAACTAATGAATCAAGAGCTCTGTAAGTTTTTTTAGTTGCCTTGAATGTTTTTGGCTATGCAATTATGTTCCAATGGATTTGAATGTTTTGACAATAAACTTTATTTGTGTGTATTAATTTTATTAATTTGATTTTATTTCTCATTTTATTATAATTTATATTTTAAACTCATTTTTATATGGAAATTATATTGAGACATGTTTTCAATTCGCACTTCAATGTGGTATTGGGGTGTTTAGTTATCTTTTAGTGATATATGTGATTCTTTGTATTTCCATTATTATTACATTGGGTCATATCTTTGGATATCCATTCTCTTGATAAATGGATGTGGTCATGTTATCCTTTTATGTTTTTGATACATGTAATAATATCACAAAGATGTGGATTTTCTTTGAATGTTAAAATGTAAATCCCCTTTTCTTGCAATTAGTGTAATGTCAACAAGTGTCATTTTCCTATTTGGTCACAGTTCGTAAAGGTGTGAATAGTAATTCCAATATGTATTATCTTTTTAAATATATAGTTTTGAAACACTAAAAAATCATGACACATGGAAAAACGCAATCGGGGCACACTCATTTAGATTTTTGCTATGTATTGTGAAGTTGTGTAGTCATGACACAAGGCAAAGTGTGATTGGATCGCATAACCATAATTTTTAGTTATTTATTGTGAATGTATTTTATTAATATACTATGAGGATGTGAATAAATATAATGTTGACACTTGGCCTATTTTTATGGGATCACACTCCCATAGTGTAACTCTATGTCAAGAAGGCCCTGATTAGTAAGCTGCAAAGTCATGAGTTGATGTGATGTTGATAAGTGGTGATGCTCAAATGAATTAGACCTTCATATTAAAAATAAATTATGAATTCCAATGCAAAATACCATGGGTTCATATTATGCCACTAATTATGAGGCCAACACATAGATTGAACTTGCATTTGGAATAATTAAAAAATACTTTATGTGAAGCGACACTATGAAAATGTTACATGTGGAATAAGATGTGGATTTTGTAAGTAATTTCGATGTGATTGCATGAAAATTTATGTGACTAAGTGAAAATAAGTGTGACTATGTACACCATAAAGATAGAACCTATATTAAATAATTCCAAAGTCAATAAATAAATTTGTTAAAATAATGTACTAACAAGGCTCTTCATCTTTTTATTTTGAACATATGAAATAGATTGATGTATATATGAAGTTATTTTATTAAAATATATAAGTCTTGCATCTAAATATCTCAATTATAAGTCGAAATAAATAACATAATTGATATATTAACTTCAAATATTATTGATATATCAATCACTTATTCAAATTAGAACCTAATAAAATGCACTTGCCAAGATAAAATTCATTTAAAATAAAAAGGGTAGCCATTTTTATAGAATGGGAGCGTGTTGGTGACAATAAATGGTAACTTTTTAGAGGAAATGTTTTTCATCAAAGTTGGATGGTTGAATCAATGCATATGTCTAACATGGACGTAGGTGTCCAGTACAAAATATTTACTACATCTATATGTGACCACCTAGAACCTTCTAGGTTTTTTGTCACCTTTTCTCTATTATGCTCAAATATCTCTCATAGGTTGTCACTCTTTGTCAAATTATCAAAATCCTAGTTCTTCATCGTCAAAGTAACTATGGGAAAAATAGGTTAGTGGGTACATAGTGTTGAGCTACCCCAAGGACCCCTTTATTAATGAGCATTACTTACATATACAATACTCTGAAAAAGGGCCTTAAACTTATGTAGTTATAATACCTTACATGTTATCTTATGTGTGCATAAGGGTGTAACATGTGATAAGCAAGTACATAGAGTGACCTATTTTGTAACCTATTAGATATGACTCATGGGATACTCATTTAGTACATTAGAACTCTATATGGTTCGTCCATATGACTAATATTGAAATAGGAAATAATAAGGAATATTTACTCACTTGAATTTTTGATTGAGTGTTTTTGGTGAGTTTCTAGGTCTTTACTAGGTGAGAAATGAATGAGGATTGATCATGCATATATACCAATCCTTTTAGGAAATATATCACATTAAATTACTTAGCCCAACCATAAAGACACATTAAAATTGAAAATTTGATGACTTTAGGGCACTATACACTTAATTTGCACATGATACTTGTGTCGACATGGGCACCTGGTTGAGACACAAGTGTTTGAGAAGGTATAAAATAGGTACTAGTCTATAACTTGTAGAGGATGATAATAATTAGGTTAATATATTGTTTCATATTATATAAGGCCTGGTCATCATAATACCATATGATAAAACTAAGAGATTAACAATAAGCATAAGAGATAGTATATTTAAGCCTTTCAATAATAAGAAGGTCTAAGAACTGAAGGGTACATTCATGACGATTACTTTCCAATTATATAATACTGATGTGATATATAATTCAAATTTAGTACCTATATTTCACCCCTTTAATATAGTAATTACATTTTTGGTTTAAAGGAAATAAATACTTACATGGGTGTGTATAACACACCTTATCTTTGTGTGATTCCAACTTGAGTATTTTACTTGTGATGACCTAGAACCAAGATCATGTTATAGTATATAATCAGGACATATAATTTGAAATCTAAAGTATTTGAAATGTTTGAAACTAAAGAGAGCAAGGTTATAGGTACACATGTGCATCGATGCAACTATATTGTGTTTTGACAAATTGATTTGAAAATATGTTTCATTATGAATCATTAAAACTAATATTAAGACAAATGTAAATCCTTCAAGTGTGTCTATATTTAAATATTGAAGGAAAAATTCCCCCAACCTTGGATAAAATATGAGTGGCACCTAACAATTGAGGTTAACTCAATGTGTAACCCAATCATACTTATAACCTAGTAAGCATGAGTGATCCAAGTCAACTCATACTATAAATCTAGTGAGGGTAGATGATTTGATCATTTCACCTTATAAAATTGGTAAGATTGAGTGATTTAATCACCTCAATATTTCAAAAAGTGAACCAACTACTATAGTAGATTGACTCAATAATATTCCATAAAAGTCCATCCTAGTGTATGCTAAAGTCCATATAAGTTTTTGAAATTTGAAACTGATTTTGATTTTGAAATTTAAGGTTCCCTTTTCATGACATATGCACCTTAAATATGTTTTAATTTGTAACCTAGATATAAAAATGATATCAATGTATAGATTGTTGTCATAAATGTGTATTTGAATCATATAACTGTAAAATTTAGCCAATTTTTATTTTTTTAAAGTGTGGAATATGTGTTTCCATGACATTCCCCCAACTCCAAATCATAAAATATGATAACTGGTGTAACTTTGGAGAACATGTTTCCATAACATGCCCCCACTAAATCTAAAATTGTGAACAATGTGGAGTTTGTGCCTCTATGACATGCTCCACTTGTTAAGGTGATGGGAAGTATAAATTGGTAGTTATCTTACCTCAAAAGGATAAGATAACTATATAATTTTTATATGGATCATGTAGCATATAGGAGTAGTATGTCTAAGTAGATATAGTAATTAAGTGTACATAACATGATCACATAAATGCCTAATATGCATGATATAGATCATGAAAACATTTATATTTTAACAATACAATCTCAATAAACAATCAAGCACACACACAAAAGCACTCACAAGTAAATCAAAAGATAATTGTCTAAGGAGACCTCAAACAAGGGGCATTTTCAAATGTCACATAATCAAAGGGAAATGACTTATTCAAATGTGCATAAGGAAAGTAATGACATTAACATTTCTATACAATGAGCAATGACATATTCAAATGTCAAAGTAAGAAAACAAAGGCAAGATAACTACAAACAATGAAACATATTCAAATGCTCAAACAAGTAATACAATAGCAAGAAAAGAAATAAATTTAAGTAAGTGCATAAAATGAAATCATGGAACATAAGAAACCAACATAAATATATCATACTAGTCCCTAGATATATGTGTTAGTAAAAAAAATTTAAGTACATATCATATCAAGTACACTACAAAACATATAAGCATGGATAAAGGCATGTGTAAGTATATAAGCTCAAACATTATAATGAAAAATGATCATAGAA
Source organism: Torreya grandis (assembly GCA_037957365.1). Taxonomy (NCBI): domain Eukaryota; kingdom Viridiplantae; phylum Streptophyta; class Pinopsida; order Cupressales; family Taxaceae; genus Torreya; species Torreya grandis. The sequence continues at coordinate 1,630,776 of JARHVA010003418.1, read as the reverse complement.
TGATATAACCTAGATATATCATGATAAAATAAGTGGATTCCCCTAATGTCCATATGACATGAGTAGAGGGAAGGCCCAACATATAAAAGTACATAAATCATGTTCCTAGGTATGCATATATCGCACTAGAACTATGCTTAAAATATGTGTATATTGTAATAATCTAAAAATGACACTTGAGTGCTAAGAGTGTTACTTAAGACCACCCATCCATAGCTTAGCCATAGACATATCTTAGTGAATATTTAGACACTTATCCAGCCCATAAACATCCCTAACATAGTCCCAAACCCTCACTTTAGCATCCTGGACACTAGTGCCATAACTTGGACAGTAGTGTCAATGGTGCTAGTGTCCCATTTTGGATGCTATTATCCTTTTCCTAGATTTTGTAGCTAACAGATATATTTTCAAATCAACAACCACCTAGGGTTGTATTAGACCTATTTTAAGACCCACAAAAGTACTATAATATATATATATATACATGAATTTTAGCCCTTTATTCACTATATGGAAATCAAATGAAAATAACATAAATTAACTCAGAAAACATTGTGCATAATCAAGGTTATCAATCCCAATTATGCCCTACTTTTGTATATATCCATCTATATCATTTCTAAGCTCATATTACTCAGATTTCTAGTCTCAATCACACTCAAATCAACATTCATACTAGCTTCACTTCACTTCCACCAACACTTAGATAGGGAGAACTACATTGGGTTTGATCCATCTTTAGATTATTGGTATTAGGCAAATCTCATCATAGTGGGGTGTTAAGGATGTCTAGCCTACCCCACTAGCATCACACTTTTCTATTTGTGTCAAGTTAAATGCCTTAATCACATGGAGATTAGGGTTTTCATGAAAAATTAGTCAAAATAGGCCATTGATGAGGAACCAAAACTCATGTATACAAGAATAGGATTGTTAGACTTAGACATAGGTGCACCCAAAATCTTAGAACACTTCTGCATAGAGGACACTAATGCTAAAATTATGACACTAACACCATTGGTGTTATTGTCCAATTAGGGTGCTATTATCCAAGAAGGGTTTTGACACCTAGATCCTATCTATGACACTTAGATCATCTCCTATCCCAATTTTTAGCCTCCATATCTTCTGTCTTAGTGAATTTCTAGCTAAGTACTTATTTACCTCATTTATTACTATTTTCAGAAATGTCAAACTAGGTCAATTTTGTTATAAATCACTAGATGTAATTATTGAATATTTTATACCCTAATTTACTATACCTAACCCCTTTAAAAACCTAGGGCTTAAACTCCATAACCCTAAGAAGTTAAATCATTTGGTGAACCCAACTTATTTCAAATACTACTCAAACCATAACCCTAGATGATACTATGGTTTGTATCCTTATTTTTCATGTTTCTGTTGGCTTTATTAGGCTTGTCAAATTTCATATCATTTTTATTATCCCTCTTTCACTTTGTTTTTATATTCCATCTAAAAAATTTATCTCTCTTCCCTTAAAAAGAAGTGTAGGATTAGCGGCAATCCTATTGAGCATACCCATATTCCTTCTATTTGAGCTTATACCATAGACAAAGGACCAATTACAACTACCATCATTGATCATTCACACCCTAATTATGTGAAATCTAATGATAATGCATTTGAATATGAGCAATACAATCAAGTTCAAAATGATACATAAGATGGGAATCGGGACACTCTCTCCCCACTTAATAATGAAAATATTATAGTTAATAAGGATGAGATTTTATAGAGTTTCAGAGATAGAATTTGGAATATCCCCATGATCATGCACAAATTTCTTAAGCCATAATATAAATAAAGAACAAATAAAATAATGGTCAATCCTCTACTCCCCCAAATAATAATATTATTACACCTATTTTGGGGGACACTTGGCTTGTACAACAACCCCTTTTAATTAAACAACCTTTAATAATGGAAACACCCCTTATGGCTAGTTCCTCCTCTTCAAATGTATAATCCCTTATGCATGATATTCATTCTCTACATTTTAAGGTGTGACATCTTGAGCAAGGTGCTACAAGGCCATCACATGACTTGGATTCTCATGTTATTTTATATACACCTTTGGAACAACACAGTGATAACTCATTTTCCATATAGATTTGTGGAACCTAAGCTTACTTTGTATGATGGTAAGGGTGACCTAGAGCACCATCTACAATATTTCCATGCATCATGTTTAGACTATGTGTCTAATGATTATCTCCTTACTAAGTTGTTCCCATGCAGTCTAAAGGACTATGCTTTATAGTGGTTTTATGATCTTTTAAATCAGTCCATCACTACATTCAATCTATTGGTAGATATGTTTTTGGCACACTTTTCAATCAACATCAGTGATAAGATCTCATATGCTTAAGTGACATAACTTAATAAAAATCCAATGATCCTATTGTATAATATGTCTTGTGATATAAAACTATATTAGTAAGATTACTAGCCCTGTGGTAGATAGAGATCTCTAATACATATTCAAATAGAGTTTACTACCATTATTTCATGAAGCTATCTTATTCAAGAAGTTTCCAACATTCACAGATTAATGCCACATATTGAAATAAATGGAAGTCAAGCTTCTTTCTATGGGAAAATTAAAATACACAAGTGGATTAGTTTTAACTACTAATAATTCTAATAATCCTCCATACAAAGTAAGGGACACTGATAACAAGAGTGGTCAAAAGGCAACAGTTAACATAGCTTTAGATCCACCTCCTTATTTGGTTTTATCAGCTCTTCCACAAATAGTTTTCATAAATCTTCTAGATTCACCAGCATGGGTTTTATAGCATCTCTTGGAATGAAATGTCATATATCTCCCTCATATCAAAGAGGTTGATATAACAAGGCCTCTTCTAAATAATTATGATTCTAATGTATTATATGACTATCATAGGCCACTAGGCCATACTACAAATAGATGCATTAGCTTGAAACATAAAATATAGTATTTAATAGAGGCCAACATCATTGATTTGGGAACACCTATAGGGGCACCTAAAGTTCAACCAAAAGAAGCTAAGGCATTGAAAATATTTCTGAATTTGTTTCCAAAACATATAGCTAATGAGGTAAGAGGCACTTCAAGTATTCACTATACATATCAGACACATCCACCATCAACATCCTATCACACTACTATAAAGGATGCACACACCCTACACAATATCATTGGTTTGTATCATACTATAGTGCCAACTAGACCACTCATCACTTTCTTATAGCATAATATTGTGAATGATATTCATATTTATATACACTCAATGTATGATCATACATTAATCATCATCCTATTTAGAGTGTTATGATTGATAATGGATCGAGTATTGACATCTGAACTATCACATTTCTATAGTATTTAGGTTATTTAGAGTAGGACATTTCTCTGAATGACATAGTTATTCATGGTTTTAGTGGCCATGTTCATAGATTCATTGGTGAAATTTTACTTCCATTACAGCTTTGACCAGCACATGTGGCAACTAGATTCTTAGTGGTACCTAGTAAAGGCACATTTGACATGTTATTAGGTAGGCCAAGGATATAATAGCTTTGATCCATTACATATACCATGCACAAATACCTCAAGTATATACATGTTAATCATGTCATTACAGTTGTGGATCTTCCATATGAGTATCCTTTACCTATCCCATAGGAAATTATACCATAGCTACCAATTATAGTTACAAGCATACTTTTCATTAATACACCATAGATTTCAGTTGATCCACTAGTGCAAGTGAGCTCTACTCCTACAGTGTTACCACGTATGTATACTCTCCCATGGAGAACCTTATTAGAGATACCCCTATATCAAAGATATGTTACAGATTTTAGAGAACCTTCCTTTACCACTTTCACTCTAAGATCAGTGTTATTGAGTTCCTAAGGTTCTCATCATAGGGCAACCATACCAACTATAAAATCTTCTACTAGATGGGTCCTTAAGACCCCTATTATTCATAAGATACCCTTGTCACCTTCATATATTTATAGAGCACTCCAAAGGTAGTACCAACTATATATCACTCAGTATATTAGGTTTTGAGACCTTAGTTACCTTTTCACACAACACACATGATTACTATTCCTTTATTTGGCATAGGATACCTTGATAGTGAATCTCTTGCAAGACTCATTGGTTAGTATGTTATTCCCTACTTGTGCATAATTTAATTCATTCTTAATCCTTTTATATAGTTTTATTTTCATGTTTATTATAAATAGATTTTATCCATAAAATACAAAAATAATATAATAAGTCAAAAACACAAAACATTCAAATATTTTCTCAAAAAATATAAATTATAGATTATATGCATTACCATGTTTACATTTATTATATTGGCCAGGTACTACATATGTTAGCTATATTATTATAATAAGTTTTATCACACATACATGCTTCACTTGTTCTTGGAAACTATTCACAGATACTTACAAGACTCGAGTCCACTACACAGATCTATATTTGCTACTATCTACCCACTAGTGGCATATACATAAATACACAGATTCCTCATTTGATACATTCACCAATTTGGGGGCATCTTATACAAAGTTTGGATTACCAGGTCAAATATTTTTATACTCTCCATCATATATTTAGCATTATTATATCTTAATATTGGTCATCCTACACTACTTAGATTCATTACTGACTACTACTACTCTAGACTTAGATTGTGTACATATTTGTTTATATATAGATTGTACCACATGTTCATACATATTTTATGTTGGGACCCTTTTTGTGCTACCTATTATATTATACCAACTCAACACATCTTGGTGTGAGGCAATCATTGTAAATTATTTCTCTTTTGTTATTTTTGGCACCAACTAGAAGAATCGTCAAAAATCTTGCACCAGTTGGTAGGATGTTGCTTAGTTCCTGGGTTTTAAGGGACATCCCTTTCAGTAATACACATGGTGGTTGGATAAAATGGGTGTTATAGTAGTGTATTTTGTGGAATAATGACCCCTAATGATATCTTAGCACCTAGTATATGCCCATCTGACTTGGCTCAAATATGTTCCCCTGCCTATAAAAATAAGCTTGAACCTAAACAAAGAAGGTGACATTAATACAATGAAGCTCTACAAGAATTAAGAATGATATTAATATAGTTGAGTTAGTATGGATACTGAGAAGAACATTCTTTGTAACACCCAAGATCATCTATGAGCCACTGGGCATGAGTAATTAGGAAATGAGCTAATGCTCTATTTATGTTATGAATTGTACTTTGTTGATGAACTTTGACTTAATGGAAATGGTGTTGCATATTTACTTGGTTGTTGATCCATTTCATATAGTTTAGCATTGTTTTATGATTGTGACTTAAGTTTTATATGAATACTATGATAATTTTCATTTTTGAATGTATTACAATGTAAAGGTCTATTACAGGTTGTTAATGGCATCACTCTATCATATAGTGGCTTTGGTATACTTATAAAATTGACTAAGTGTTGAAAATGACATGCATCAAAGCCCTAGTAAATGTGCCTAGAATGTTAACTTGAAGAATGAGCACCTAAGCATAATCCATTCCCTTGATTCAACTAAGCACCTAGAGGACACTTAACTTGATATTCCTATAGCATGTGCCATTAAGAGCTATAACTAGCTAGACATTAACTTTCACCAAAAGACTTGTGCCCTTGAATAGGCTTTTACTTCTTGATCTTATCCAGAATAGCATGCACTGATAAACTACATAAGCCTATTTCACAAATGACTAAGTCCTATTGAGACTAAGGTTGTGCCATGTTTTTACTAGCCCAATGCAGGCCCTGGTCCCTTCACTACTATGCTTTAGGTGAGTGCACAAGGCTTGCACCTTATGTGAAATTGATGCCAACACAACATAGTAGTGCATTTAAATGTTATGTACCATAGACTTTTACTATGCTTGTGCCTAGCTGTATCAAGTATAGAATTGACTTGGATTGATTACTAAGCATGTGACTAAGCACATGAGCTAAACAAAGAAACTTTTATACGACATTTTGGTTCCATTATTGGGACTCATGTTGAATTTTATTGTTATAATGCTGTAATAGAATGATGTTCCAACTTTCACTCAAGAACATCGAGTACTGGCTAGAGTAAGTAGAAGATAGTTTCACACAAAAGCATCTGACATGCCAAGGATAGAAGCCAAGAGAATGGGTGAAAACCAACCTATATGATGCTCTGTATGAGGTTTTATTTTAAAAACTACCTGAACATGTGTATTGATGGTTAGTTGCCTATACAACCTATAGAATATAAATCTATGGCTAGTGCTTCAAGTGGATAAAGCAGTGCTTAAAGAGGCTTGAGAGCCTAGATGACATTTGGACATGTGTTTTAGATAAGTGGTAGAACAGTGAGTTAAAAAACTATGTGATGGAATTCATAGTGTCAACTTTTTTTTGCCTTGAAGAAGTAGAGTATGAGTTATTTCATGAACCGAGGGACATTTTCATAAGAGGGCTCAACACCAAACTAAATAAATTGCTAGTGGATTATAGTATTAAAACCATAAGAATGGAAGTCTAAAATCCTTGCTCGTATGAGTAAGCATAGAAGGTGAGAAGGGGAAGTGTAGGTTAGGTACAATGGAAAGGGATGAGAAACCTGACACTTGAGATCTTTAAAAGTAGAACTATAAAAAGAGAAGGTATAGACTAATAGAGGATATAGTTCTAGAAGTAGTGAGAGGACCCATAGCAAGTGGGCAGGGTATGGATAAGGATCCCTTAAACTGAAGCAATGTGAGGAAAGAGAGGAAGAATCAAGAGGCTGAGCTTAGTAGTTAGATTTAGAATGCCTTGGGTTCCTACAAGATGTTTAAAATGATGATGCACCAAAAACACCTACCCCATTTGAACCTGAAGCATAAGCTCATGCAATGGATTCTCCACCAGAATATAGAAGAATAATAATTGACCCTATTATCAACATTGACGTTGATAGACTTTAAATTTTTAACCAAGACTTTGTGATCAAATAAGTGATTCCTTATAAATTATTGAACAATAATACCATGAAATTAGTGAGTTCCAACCCAAGAATCTAAAACATAAGTGCAAGCATTCCCATTAAGAGGATGTTATCTATGATGACTAGGTAATAACCCATACGAAGTGTTTTGGTGACATAAGTAAGTAGTATGACATCATCAATCTCGATGGCACAACCTACAATAATAAGGTCATATTTTAACACTATAACTAAAGGCATTAGAATACTACCTCTAATATAGACACCAGGGGGTAAGTACCTCATACTCCAGCACCACCCCCTCAGTATATTTATTATGAAATGGCAATGTATTTGCTCAAGTATCATGGTGTAGAGAATATCATAGAGCATGTGCTCAAGTGTGATCTTCAATGTTACACTCAAGGAATCACATAGTCAAATCATAATGTGACTCAATTTATGACCACTTTGTTGGATTGTACCCATACCTAGTATCAAAAATTTGATCCAAACTAGGCTATGGATGATTACGATATACTAAAGGAGGATTTCTTGAAGGAATTTGATATTTTTGAGTTTGAGTAATAGAGCATCATGGTGCTCAAGGAAATCAACCAAGGGCTATCCAAGAGTATGTGCCTATATGATGCATGGTTTAAGACCCTCCTTTCCAAGCTTCCATATGATATCTACCCCTCCCAACACATGTAATGGTTAGTTGGGGGCCTACTAGCACCTTACAAAAGAACATTGTCTATGAAGATCTGTATGGACCCCCGTGAAGCACTTGAAGCCACACTCTAAGCTAAGGTAGTAGGTAGTTTCGATACTAGGATCAACCCATTTATGGAGGCATAGATCACATCAATGGACTCCTATCTATAGAAGCTGACTGAAGGGATCTTACCCCTATTGAAACACTTGCTTTTAGAGCATGTAAGGAAGAGACCAAAGGAAGAGGTTATGCCTCAGATGATTGAAGTTGTTGCACCACATATGGGGTAGGCACGTGAAGTAAGTCATACTCAGAATATAGAGTATGACTAAAAACTTATAATAACTAACATCATCGATGGATGGTCTATTTTTAAGGTCCTTATGGACATATGCATCAAGGTTAACATTATGATCAAAACTACCTGAGATAAGATGAGATGGTCACCCTTAAATCCCTCCCTCCATATGTTATTTATGACCAACAAAACCTTAGCACAACCTATGAAGATCTTGAAGGGTCTCATTATAGATATTATGGGCACTAAATTTCAAGCCAACTTTGAGGTATTCAACTTGGTAGAGTATGATAACTATCTAGTGCTCTTAGGTAGGTCATGGTGTTACACCAATAATGTAGGCATGTGCTTTAAGAATCACTACATGAATTTCAAGAATGGTAGAGAGAGTGTGTTGATCCCCCTATCAATTAATATAGGGCCTTCATATGCAAAAAGTGTTAATCTTGAAGATGAGATCAACCAAATTTATAACATTACGATGTAGGACACTGAGAAGCTTAACCCAAGTGACCAAGGAGTACTCAAATGGGAGGATGGATAATTTTATTCCAATACCACTGACATAGCCTATGATTAATGGGTCAAATAGGCTTATGAAGTGACTGGCCAAAAGGTGCCACCTAGTGTGGGTAACTGAGCCAAGCTAACCTGAATAGGACTAATTAAAATTGATCACACTTAGAAGAAATGGGCTCCTTATAAAAAAAATGCATGGAAAATGGTGTTCTAACTAAGTAAAGGGAAGCTTGCAGTGCTCCCAAAATATAAAAGGATCCATCTTTTAAATAGCTATGTCCATGACATGAAAGTGTGTGTTCCCAAGGAAATAGATAGAATGGGCACACTAGTGCATACCTTAAAGAGTATTATTGCTCATTAGTGGGTAGTTCAAAGGCCTAGCTTGCCAACATGGAAAGATGTGAAGGTATTAATATGTACTAGGTTTGAAAAAAGTAATGAGGACTTAGACATACCTACTTACTCAGATGATTCTAACCCAATCATGCATGTGTTCTTATGTGAAGAAACTCAAAATATCTCTAATGAAAATGGGCCCAAAAGCCTAAGGGTGTATGCTTTCTAAAATAATTTAAAAACATAGGCATGAGTATGGTACATTTTAAATTAAACACATCAAGAGAAAAGAGACTAGGAGGTACTCAAGGAGAGTTTCATGCACACCTTCTTCTTCTCTTCATAGAGATTAGAGCTACTGAAGCCACTATAGGTCATTCACAGGGCAGTGTTTGAGGACATTACCATCCTAGAAGAGCACCTTAGAGACATGTTTGGGGAGAAACTATTGCCACTCCTGACATTATTTTAAGAAAATGTGTTCAATAGTGACTCCAGTGAGGAGGATGATGAGACCTGAAAGGAGTGTAATTGGAAGTCTCTAATAGGAAGACAAAAACTTTTGTACCTTATGGATGATAGCACCCCAAATGAAGAAGATCCAACTCATATTTAAATTGAAACAACTAAGGGGACAAGGAAAGTTAAGGACTCTCATCAGGAGAGGAATGAACCCTACCTTGTGCCACTCAAGACCACTAAAGTAGACATTAATGTAGAAGGTGAGCTGAATATTGACACTATAGCTGCTTATTGGTTTGAGGTAGAAATGGTACAAATTATAGACCTCCTAAAAGAGTTCCAGGACTTGTTATCATGAAGCTACTAGTACATGAAGGGTACCCACCTTTCCCTTAGAAAAATGAGCATCAATTTGGTAGATGGTGCAAAGCCTATCAAGAAGCATCCATATAGATTATACCCCAACTTATGTGTCAAGGTGAAAATAGAGATTGATAGAATACTGGTCATGGGCATCATTTGTCCTATACAATAATCTTAATGGGTGAGCTCGATGGTCATAAGCATCAATAAATATTGGTGCATATAGATCTACATCAATTATAAACTTTTTCACTATGACTAACCCATTCCCAACCCCATTCACTGACGAGGTCTTAGATGGCATTGTAGGTTGTAAAATCTATAATTTCACTGATGGTTTCTTAGGCTACCATCAAGTGTAGATCAAGGACGAGGATAATCCCAAAATAACCTTTGCAACTAAATGGGGTTATTTTTCCTATAATGTGATGCCTTTTGGGCACAAAAATGCACCACCTATATTCTCCAAAGTGGTGATCACTGCTTTCAAAGACTTCATCCATAGGTTCCTCCAAGTCTATCTCAATAATTGGACTATATATGGCCTTGTAAGGGACCATTATGACAATATTCACCTCATGTTTGAGAGGTGAAAATAGTTCCAAATATCTTTAAACATGAATAAGTGCATATTTTTAACCCCCTTTGGAACATTGCTCAGGCACATCATCTGCAAGGATGGTTTTTTTATTGACCCTACAAAGATAGCCATCATAACTCAACTTCAAACTCCTTCAATGCATAAATATGTTCATGTCATTCTAGGCCATTATGGCTACTAAAAGAAGTTTATATGAAGTTATGTGAAGATTTTAGTGCCTCTAGAGGATCTCTTGCACAAAGATGGCCTATTCTATTAGGGCAAGGTGAAATAGGAGAATTTTGAAACATTGAAGCTGAAATTGGTTAGCACACCAATTTTGTAATTTATAGACTAGAGTACTCCTTTTAACATCTATGTCAATGCTTCAGGCTCTATAATTGGTGTCATATTGGCACAACTAGGTGAGGGAATGATGGACCACCCCATCTCCTTTACAAGTAACAAATTTATGTAATAAAAAAATAATTACACCACCATCAAGCGTGAGGCACTAGAAATCATCTATGTCTTACATAAATTTAAGAAATATCTATTGGTGACCCCATTCATCATTTTCATTAATCATGAGGTGCTCAATTACCTAATGAACAAACTTGTTTTACACAAGTGCATATGTAGATGGATAGTTATATTCTAAGATTTCTAATTGTCCATTTTTATTAAACCTAAAAAGTAGAACTTGGGGCCAAAACATTTATCCTACATAAATTATAGTGATGCAGTGGTGTTAATTGAGGATGACATGACAAACATGTAATTATACCGATGCTAATATATCTTTGAAGAATTGGTAGATATTTTTTCTTTCCTAACATCTAGGTTTACACCCCAAACCATGTTAAATAAGGAGAAGAAGAAACTTGTTATTCATGCTTCCCCCTTCCAGCTCATTGAGGGGGAGTTATACAAACTAAGTAGAGATGAAGTCCTACATTGGTGTGTTTAAGAACATGAAATGGACTCCATCTTATAATAATTACATGAAGGAATCACACTAGGCCATTACACTGAAGACATAATGGTATGTAATATATTACAGTCAGGCTTGTGGTGGCCAAGCTTGTTCTAATATTCAAAGGAGTGCACCAAGGCATGTGACATATGATAGCACATTAGGAAGCCAAACCACTGGGATGAGATGCCTCTCATCCCCATTATTACCTAGATTCCATTTGAGAAATGGGCCATTGATTTTGTTAGACTAATAACTCCCATAGCATGGAGCACAGGGGTAAGGTATATGTTGGTAGCCACTGACTATTTCACTAAGTTGTTCAAGGCCGCACTGATAAAAGACTACATAGCCATGATAGTTACATGATTCATCTAGGATAATATAATAATTTGATATGGGTTCCCATTAAGTCTGACTAGCGATAGAGGCACTCATTTCATCAATGAGATGGTGTGTATCCTCTTAGTTGAATACATGGTGGTACACCATAAGACCACCCTGTATCATCCATAGGCAAATGACATAGCTAAAGCATTCAACAAGATCTTGGGAACATGTCTGATAAAGATATGTGATGTTAGTTGCAAAGATTGGGATGATCACATTTTAATGGTACTATGGGCATATTGTATGACATATAAGTGCCTAAACACGGTTATACCATTTAAACTGGTGTTTAGTGTTGAAGTAGTTATCCCCATAGAATTCATGGTGTCATCCTTGCACATTACATGAATTGGTCACTTAGACGATGAATAATATTTAAGCATAAGGTTGTAAAACTTGGATTACTTGGATGAAAAGTGTGCCCAAGCAAGATAGAGTCATCAAATCAAAAAGGCACACCAAAATCTCTAGCATGACAAGCATATTAAGTGCAAGGAGCTGACTTAAGGAGCATTGGTCCTACTCTATGATTCTAAGTACCTTAAGAACCTAGGTAAATTGTAAATAAGGTAGATGGGTCCTTTCATCATCCACCACATATTAGAGATAGGTGCATACAAGTTGTGCATTTTGTCTAGTGAAATGATCCTAGGGCATTTCAATGGTAACCGATTTAAGCCATATTAGTAGTAAGATGGTGTTTATGCCATAAGAACATTGAATTATTGGTCACTAGTTAGTTTAAGTTGAGATAACTAGAATATAGTTTAGTATAAACCAAACCATTCTTTTTGTTTTGTTTTTATTTCTTGTATAGTGTAAAGAGGCAATATGTGACACATGAAGACCACAAGGACTTCTTTATTGGCCCTTCATGCATAATTCTAGCCAAGTGAATCAAACACTTACACTTTCTAAGCACATGGGGCCATGACACCTAACTTATGGGCACATTAATCTAATCTATATCCAATGAATTCATTTGGCCTCTCATACATAATTCTAATCAGGTGAGTGGAGCACTTGCACTTTCTAAGCACCTGAGGCTAGACATCTAAGTGGTGGGCATGTGAGACTCATCAGACTCAAAAAAGAGGTGCATAGAACCCCTTGTGTAAGGTTCCAAATGAAGGGTGCTTCTAAGCCTATAAATTAACTACTCTGGCCTTTCACACATAATCCAATTGGGTGAGTTGAGCACTTGCACCTTATAAGTACATGAGGCTAGACATATAAGTGTTGGGCATGTGAAACTCACCAGATGCAAGCTAAAAATGCATAATATCCATGTGCATAAGGTGAACATTGTAGGTCTCTTGGAGGCCCAAGAATGAACTACTCTAGCATTTTTGCACATAATACCAATCGGGTTAGTCTAGCCCATTTGCTTTCTAAGAACCTAGGGCCAGACACCTAAGTTTTTGGGTGTGAGGAAGTTACCATATTTTGAAGATTTGAGAATAAAATGACAAAGTACAAAATCACAAAGGTAACCTTTATGCCAAATTTAGAAAGAGGTACATCAATTGATCATACACCAGAGATCAAAGAAGAAGGTGAAAATGCTCAACATAGTTAGGTGCAAGAAAGAAATTAAAGATGCACAATTTGACCATGTGAAAGAGAAATAAAAGAGAAGATAAATCATTGGAGGGATAGTGCAAGAGATTTTTATGGGGTAGGATAGGCCAAGGCAAGATGAAGCATAATAAATCAACCAAAATAGACAAGTGTGCTTGAAATAGAGGTACAACTAGAAGAGAAAGTGGAACCAAGAAGGTTGAATCATGTGCATCTGAGGTGTTGCACCCAAGTTACCATAAGGAAAGAAAAGGTCATGCCAAGTGAATAAGTGTAGGAGAAGAATCATCTAAGACAACTGGTGTCCACCTAGATTTGAGAAATAATTAACCATTTAAACTAAATGTCACTTTACCAAATTACCATTAGAGATTATTTAATGAAGCAACAATGGAGGCATAAAGATACACATTGAATGCATTAATGATAAAGGATTTTCATATATTTTTTAAAATTTTGCATTTTTCAAGAAATTTAGGTGTCACCATGCCATAAAGAACCTACATTAATGATGGTAGATAAGGAAAGGGTATAAGATAACAAGTGACAAACTTGCTTAGGTTATAAATTTTATACTAACTTAAGACTTAGAGTGAACCTAAGTGAAAACTAGAGAGCCAAGGTGAAAAAACCATATACTGATGAGAATTTGAGTATTTTCAAGCACTAAGAGTGAACGATTGCATACTAATAAGGATTATGTGAATAGAAATATTTATTTGGCAGTTAGAAAATTAAATTAACACACAAGCTACCATTAAAGTCTAGTGAAGTGTGAGATCTGAAGGAATAATCACAGATTTCATGACTATAGAAGTGCCATCACCATTTAAGGCTTTAGTAAACTGCACCTACTACATTTCAACATTAGTAGGTTTAATATGGTGAAGAAACATAAGGGATAAATCTCTGAGTAAGCATAAAAAGACCCAAAATGGGTGTGTATAGTGCCTAAAGTAGCCACTACACAAATAGTAGTGTAATGAGTGGAAGCAGTAACCATAATGCAAGTGGACACCGAGATGCTCACCAAAATATCCTACCAATTAATGCAATTCCCTATATAAGTCATGATAGGGGAGGATTGGTACTCTTTTTCTTACACCTACCAGTTAAAATAATATAACCACCACACATCCAGTCATTTGTAAAACCTTGCACAAGATTGGATGATGGACATAGGGCAGAAGATGGTGTAAGGTGATGCCTTGTTTGATGTCTCAATCTGAGATAAATTGATGTCTTCCAGTTTAACTCAAATTTATAAATTATCATGATTCAAGAAGATAGAGGAAATTTTACAATTCCTACTCTCACAAATCCACAAGGATTACATTTAATTTATATGGAGGTGCATGAAAATTTTGGCATAATTGTTAAAGATAATAACTGAGATTTTAGATATCGATAAAAACATTCATCAGATGATGGATGATGATGAATAAGTGGATCATGTAGCATATCTCTTAAAGTATTTCAAAGGGGGTTTTGCATTCCCCATTAAGGAGTGCAAGGACCCTAATATGACGGTGGTGACATGTCTTGTAAGCTCCAAACTATGCCCAAGTAGTTGATGGATTGATGTGACTAAGGCATGCCTTTTCATCACCTATCACATAGTGCAAGGCATATAGTTCAATATTGCTAAATTATCACCAATGAATTTGTGAATAATGTGTAGGAGTACCACAAGGCAAAAGGGAAATACAAGTGGGCATCCATTCTCATTCTCATTATCATGGTAGAGATTGGAATTCTAGATGGGGATGAAGGAAACCTCCGAGTCTTTCTAGAGCATAATGACTCCTTGGCACAGAAGTACAAAGACTTTATGATCCCCCTCTCTTTTAGTTCCAAATATAAGACTCACATCATGGGATAGTGCAAGAGGTACATAAAGGCCTTTGGACTAGAGTGGTGGATCCCTTAGAGGCTCCCTCAGAGCATGTTTGGAATGGTAACCTTTATCATAATGCATCACTATTGTGTAGTGCACTTGACACTGCTTGATGGTAACAAGTTAGGGTGGCTAAAATATCCCCTACACCTTATTAGTTAGATACTTTAAGGATGTGTTGTAATGGATCCCTAATGCATAACAGTTAGACATTCTAGTAAAGGAACTAGATATGGAGAGGCACAAGATGAGGTGTCAGTTTATTTACGTATATGGGAAGGCCACTAAGGATGAAGAGGATGAGTCATATTACACAAACATCCATCCTCTCTAAGAGGTGACCATATCTAGGCACATCTATAGGCTCTAGTATGAGATGAATCTAAATAATAAGGGTCCAAGCGTAGAGTAGAGCGATGATCCCCCTATTAGGATTAGTGATGAAGGGACCCTGATGCTAGCTGAGAAGAAAAAGTCACCCAAAAATAAGAAGGGGGAGACTTTGGAAGAGATAGAGGAGAGAATAAGGCTCAATATCACCTTAAAATAATAAGCCTCACCTTTGGTTACCCATAAAGAAGCACATGATATTCACCGAAAGGCTTCCCCTAATGCAAGGGAAAAGAAGAAGGGGAAGGTTCTTGTTGCAACACCCAGG
Source organism: Torreya grandis (assembly GCA_037957365.1). Classification (NCBI taxonomy): domain Eukaryota; kingdom Viridiplantae; phylum Streptophyta; class Pinopsida; order Cupressales; family Taxaceae; genus Torreya; species Torreya grandis. Next base: position 1,614,983 of record JARHVA010003418.1, on the reverse strand, counting down.
ACAATCTTATTTGACATAGAAGAGGAAGAGGAGGAGGAAGATATGGAATAAGAAACATTTGGGAGGGGAATATACATTGTGCCTGAGAGATATGACTCCTCATCAAGTGAAAGGACCCCCTCTCCACCCCTTAGAGTGAATTATAGAAGAAGATATGAAGATGGAGTAAACACAGCATCAATGATGCTGATATGTAGAAGGTGCAAGAGCTAGAGGAATGAAAATAAGAATTGATGAAGGCAAGAATGTCTAAAAAATCCATTGAGAAGGTTAAGGCCAAAGAGTGTAGGAGAGAAGGGGATAAATGTAAGGTACGGGAGATGAAATGGAGGAAATAAGAAAGGTGGAAGGAAGGAGGAATAGATGAAGAGCTCAGCAAGGCAGAAGTGTATAAAGCTCTCAAAGGTGACACTATACCCATGCTTAGAGAAGCAATATACTTAGGCACACTAATTGAAGAAGATTAGAAGCATAAATGGAAAGACATGGGCCTAGATTAGGGTCACATTAATGTGGCACTAGAGTTGCACTGCAAGAGAAAGGCCATGAGGGCCAAGGGCATGTCTTAATAAAAAATTTAATCAAGTAAAGGTTGAGGAGATAGAGGTTGAAGAGGAGAAGACCACATAAACCATCAAGAAGAGGAAGGTAGAAATGAAAAGGGCTCAGAGGGAAAAGGCTAGAAAGGAAAAATAATAGAGGGTTGTTGTAGGCACAAAACTCATTAAAACCAAGATAGTAAAGGCACCTAGCACCCACACTAGCCTAGCAAAAGGAGATATAGAAAAGGCATGCCCAAGTATTAAAGGGGTACCTAAGTACAAGGAAGGTAATGATGGCACCTCAAAATAACAAATGGGGAAGGTAGTAGAGACCCCACTAGGGTAAGAGGAAATTAAGGTTGGTATCGAGGATGTTCATGCCAAAGATCCATAATAAAAAGAAGAAGTGGGAAAGAGGGAAATGCTCGAGGAAGAACCCCTATAGAAATAAGATGGAAAAACTAGTGTTGAGGAAAAAGAAGAGGTAAACCAAGGGGAAAAGTTTAATGAAGAACCCCTAGTAGAGCAAGAATAAAAAGGAGAAGAAAAAGGCACTAGAGAAATCACTATTGCTAATAGAGAAGAGAAGGAGTTGATTGATGAAGAGGAGTATGAGCTGAGCTACAGGGAAAAAACATAAGAGTTCACTAAATATGATGACTTCTACATGTTAGAGTACATGCACCCTAAAATTTTCATAACCCCAACATGCCATCAAGTTTCTTGGGCTTTGGATTGCTATATGGATGAGCCTCAGTTCAAGGTATCAAAGAAAAAAATATGAATCACCAAGAAAATAAAAGAGGGGCATGACTACCAACTTAATTCCAAGGGATATGAACCTTGTAAGGTCAGCTAATGCCCTCCTTAAGATGGTATCATTAGTAGTGCATAAGAACATCATCAATGATTTTCATGCTAATAAGTGGAAATAGATAGTGCAAGAGGTAGAGGAAGAAATGAAAGTAATAAAGTTCAAACTCCAGTAGCTAATTAAGCTCATCAAAGAAGTAGAGTCATCCTTTTTGGATGGTATTGATACTTTAGAAATGAAATAGGTTGATAAGGTTCATGCATTGGTAGAACAAATATTCCCCTAGATGAAACTAGTGTTAGAGGAATAAGAAGACCCTTATGAAGCCATCAAAAGAGAGCTAAACAAAAATCTTGATGTGATAAAGGACCTCTTTGACAAACTAGAAGAAGGCATAAAAAAAGCGTATTCCATCTTTTACAACTTCACCACTCAAGTGTTAGTCATCAACGTGTGCCATCAAAAGGTGAAAGAGGAGAAGGATGCTTTAATGAAGCATGATTTTATTGTGAGCAAGATTGAGCACCTGTAAGTTATGGTTTAGGTCAACACCTTAAGAACCTAGGAGCAAGACCTAAAATCACTCTTCTGCACCTTTTAGGCAAAGGTAAGTGAGCAAGGGGACATTTTAGATGGCACAATGAGAAGATCTAAAGAAAGGTTGGAGGCCTTCATAAAATAGATAGAGAGCATGGATACATCCACACTCGAGGCTGCATTGACATAAGTAGAAGGTACCACCAAAGAAATGAAGCTTGCCATTCAGGGATTTGAGAACTTTAAGGTGGAACTACAGTAGAGCACACTCAAATTTTGTATAGTAAAGGCACTGAAAGACTAGTCTGAGGGTGGACTAGCAATTTTGGATGGGGTAATGTTGGGCCCCTTTTTGTACTACCTAGTGGACTATGCCAACTCATCACATCTCAACATGAGGTAACCATTACAAATGATTTCTCTTTTAGTACTCTGGTGTTAGCTAGAAGTATCTTTGAAGATCTTGTACCAACTGACAGGTAGTTACTTAGTACCCAAGTTTGTAAAGGACATCCCTTAGAGTATTGCATGTGGTAGTTGGAGAGCACGGGTGTCAGAGTAGTGGAACTCGTGGAATAATGACCCCCAAAAACAACTCAGCTTCTAATGTACACCCATCTGACTTGGCTCAAAGATGTTCCCTTGTCTATAAAAACAATCTTGAACCTGAAGAAGGAAGGAAACATTAATATAGTGAAACTCTATAAAAATTGAGAATTCCATTAATATAATTGAGTTAGTATGGATACGAAGAAGAACATACTTTGTAGTTCCCAAGCTCATCTATGAGCTATTGGGCATGAGTAAGTAGGAAATGAGTTGATGTTATGTTTGTGTTATGAACTGTACTTTGTTGATAAACTTTGATTTAATGGAAATGGCATTGCATATTTACTTGGTTGTTGATCCATTTCATATAGTTTTGCACTAATGTATGATTGTGACTTAAGTTTTGTACGAATAATGGCATAAATTTTATTTTTGAATGTATTGAAATATAATGGTCTATTTTAGGTTGCTAATGGCATCATTGTGCCATATAACAGCTTTGGTATACTTGTAAAATTGACTAAGTGTTAAAACTAGCATGTACCAACGCCCTAGTAACTGTGCCTAGAGTGCTAACTTGAATAATGATCATCTGAGCATAATCTATTCCCTTGATTTGACTAAGTTCTTGAATGACACTTAACTTTTTATTCCTATGGCTTTCACCATTAAGAGTTATATCTAGCCAGATATGAACTTGTCCTAAGAGATGTGTGCCCTTAAATAGGCTTGCACCTCTCAATCTTATCTAGAATGACATGTGTCGATAGACCACGTAAGCCCATTTTGTAAATGACTGAGTCCCATTGAAATTAAAGTTACACCATGTTTTAACTAGCCCAATGTGGGCCCCAGTCCCTTCATTGATGTGCTTCAGGTAAATGCACAAGGCTTGCACCTTATGTGAATTGATGCCAGTGCAGTAGTGTGTTTAAATGTTATGCACCATAGACTTTTACTATGCTTATGCCTAGTTGTATCAAGTATAGAACTGACTTGGACTGATTGTTAAGCATGTAACTAATCACATGAGCTAAATGAAGAAACTTTTCTACAACACTTTCATTTCTAACTTTCCTATTTTAGACTTGATTATTTCTCTATTTTTTTACATATATTCAAGGGTATTTGAATATGCCATTATTATATGAATCTACACAACTTACTTTCATTGTATGTATGCTTTGGACATGCACCCATGTCCTTGTGTGTGCCTTTTTAAGTATGTGTGTAGACATTTGAACATGTCCTTACATGTGGTTCTATGCCAACCTACTTGTTATTTTTGTATGTGGAGATTTAAACATGTCTTTTTATGTCTTATATTATCATATTTAGTGACATGTGCCCATGTCCCTTGTATTGCATCCCCTTGGCCTACTTTGTGTGCCTCGTGTGTTTTGTATATATGCTTTCATGTATATGTCATGGACATGACACTTCTCTTAATTGTTTCACACTCTAGCTTTAGATGCTATGAGGGATCTCATGCATCTCCACTTCCTCCTTGAGTGCCTTGATGGACATCATGCCCCATCCCCCCAGGTAGATAATTAATTTATCAGATTTATTGTTCATATGCATTATTGTATCTATCTTTATAGCCTTGTGAATGCTATATATAACATACATCATACATTATAAACTTATGCTCAGATTATCTTACATTCTTATGTTATGTATGCACATTATATTGATTTATTATGTGGGTATCATATATGCTCTAACTAACACACATATTGAAGAGCCTTTTCTTTTGAGGATAGTTCTTGCATAGGTTTGACAACTCCTCTCTAAATATGGGACATTCACAAAGGTTTGTCACAAATATCAAGCTATTTAAATACATTCAAAGTATAGTTTTCAGCACACAAGTACAAAATATATAAATTACTTTCAGGAAAACACAGTCAGAAAAAGTCACATAGAGACAAGTTTTAGTTGTATAGAAATCAATACAATTAGACATTAGTGCCCAAAATGAGACACTGAGACCACCAACACTAATATATATATATATATATATATATATATATATATATATATATATATATATATATATATATATGGTGCTACTATCTAGTAGCCTTAATTTTAGGAAATTCTAGATTAGATAGAAAATTATAGTATTTACAATCTAGGTTCATACAGGTTTAGTTACAAGTTACCAGTTTTTTCTTAGTTAAGCAGAGATTCATACTAGTTTACTTAGATTATGGGCATCATTCATGAAATGATAAAAAAAAAATTAATTTTAGAAACTCAAATACAATATTACAACTTAATCCAAAATCCGTATACTTGGATATTAGATTTTGAGGTATGTACATGGCACATTATTTTCGTATACTCACTTATGCACTAATTGATCAAATAGAATGACAAACTCCATGTCATTATATATGTTATACACACTAGACACCATATTCCAAATTATACACTAGATTTATGCCTTACTCTGTCTATAGTGGTTGGCATTCCTAAGTGGCATAAATCCATCTTACATTCCCAAGTGGCCCAGAGCCATCTTACATTCTTGAGTGGCTCAGAGTTGTTTTACATTTCAGAATTTTTTAGTGGTCCATATCCATCTTATACATTTTTAGTTACATCACATATTTTTTGTTTTAGATACATCTACTACACATGGGTAGTCAATGATGGAGTCATAGTCTACTTGAGTTCTTGAGTCACTACATGAAAAGCTTAAACACACCATTAGTTCAGTCCAAATGATGGATTCAAAATTATATTGATTTATTGATCCACCCACACATGGGTATTGATTAAGCCATCATCTCAGTCCAACTTATTCATTGATTTGATCACTATCTACCTGCACATGCACAATATGTCATCAGGTTTATGTGTATTGGTTCACGTACCTAGTGAAGTTTACTTTTTCCTTTCCTCTCTCTTATCTCTTTACTCAATTTTATCTTTTGATTTTTATATCTCTTAAGTAAGGACTTATGTATGCACATTTCATTTATTACATGTAATAGATCACCTTTCACACACTCAGACATAGATTCACAGGATTTACCTCTTAGGTAAGTCTAGGTGTGTTTATTTTTCCTTTATCCTAGTCATTTCACTTTGTTACATTTTTATAATAAGGGGGGGGGAGGGGGGGGGGGAATTTAATCATTTAAAAATGAAACTTAAGTGCCAAGAATGTTACTTAAGACCACTCATTCCTATCTTATCCTTAGACCTTTCTAAAGGCCTATTTAGACACTTATCCAACCATCGTGTGGGCCACAAACATCCCTAAAGTAGTCCCAAATCCTCACTTTAGCGTCCTAGCCCCTAGTGCCTTAAGTTATACCACCTGAAAACTAATGCCATAACTTGGATATTAGTTTCAATGGTGTTAGTGTCCTATTTTGGGTGATATTATCATTTTCCCACATTTTTTCACCAACTTATATCTTTTCAAATCAACCACCACCTAGGATTAGCCTAGACCTCTTTTAAGACCTGCACAAGCACTAGAATAGTATATATACCTAACTTTTATCCCTTTATCACTAGATGGAAATCAAATACAAATAATACAAATTAACTTAGAATAAGTTGTGCAAAATTAAGGCTATCAATCCCTATTCTACCCTACTTCTGCATATAGCCATCTATATCATTCCTAAGCTTAAATTACTCAGATTTGTAGACTCTAGCACACTAAAATCACTCAAACTAGAATTCATATTAACTTCACTTTCACTTGCAATTACACTTGCACCAGCACTTAGGTGGGGAGAATTACATCAGGCTTGATCCCTCCTTGGTGTATTGGTATGTAAGCAACTCTCATTATAATGGGTTGTTGAAGATGTCCAGCCTACCCCACTAACATCACAACCTGCTACTTATGCCAAGTCAAATGCCTTAATAAAATGGAGGTTTAGGTTTTAAATGTAAAATCAATCAAAATAATTTATTGATAGGAAACCATAACTTGTGCACACAAGAACAGGCTTGATAGACTTAGACATAGGTGCACCTAGAATCTTAAAATAGTTCTACACAAAGGACACTAGTGTCAAAAGGAGGACACCAACACCATTAATTCTACTATCCAATTAGGGATCTACTATCTAGGAAGGGTTTTGAAACCTAGATCCTATATACAATACTCAAATTAGCTTATGTCCTAGTTTGTAACCTCCAAATCTTCCATCTCAGTCAATTTCTAGCTAAGTACTTAGTTACCTCATTTATTATTATTTTTAGAAAGTTCAAACTAGATCAATTTTGGTACAAGCCAATGGCTATATTTATTGAATATTTTACACCTTGATTTATTATACTCAGTCCCTTTAATAACCTAGGGCTTAAAATCCATAACCCTAAAAATTTAAATCATGTATATAGAAAGAAATGATATGTTATCTGCCAACTTGGAACTAACAACATAGGTTCCAAGGAGCCAATCAAATATGTAAATGCTGAAAATATTTTTATAATTTTTTATTTTTTATTTTTTTAGTATTTTTGATATATGTGAAACTAATTTAGTCCAATGAGTCTTCAAATTCGAGAGACAATGTGTTTGGTGGTGGTCTTATTTTCCAAAATTATTTATATTTCTTTACTTCCAATTATTTAAAAGTTGTTGATAACTCTCTACCAAAACCTATGGGTATCTAACTCTCATCATATCCATCATGTGGGATAATAATTTCTTTTTTATCATTCTATAATTAAGATATTGACATGTGGCACTAATAATTGATTACATATCGATTAACCAATGCTAGCCATGATGTAGAGTCAAATGTGGTTGTCGCTCAATGACCCACATATCAAGGTCAACTACCTTTGGTCCAGATGCAATGGGTGGTATAATCTACCCAAGATATCTTGGAAAAGTTGGATAATATTTTAATTCATATATATTATGTCCCATTTGTTGTAGTGTGGTAATACTACAACTTGTGTTCCAAGTGTTGAGATGTTGGTAATAAACCCCATCAATAATTTTAGTAGTAGTTAAGGCTTCCTACCTTGGTCATTTTAAAGGATGGATATCTTCTAAAGAGTGGAAGTATAAGGTCTTTTTCATTTCTTGATTATAATTTTTATTTGTCCTTCACTCTTGTATTTCTAAATTAAGTTTTTCAATGCCTCACAATGATTTGCATGATGACCAATGATCTAATCATAGTTACAATATGATAATACCTCTTTTAAAAAATGTTTACTACCTAATTTTTGCATGTTAGGAGGTAAATATATCATCATATGTTCAAGTAAAAAAAAGTATCGTATATAGAGTGTTTTGGTTTGTTGTGATCTATAAGTCTATTATGGAGTCTTATGAGAGACCTATACATTATTTACATGATGTATCTGCATTTGACCCTTTTAAGGTTAAATCAATACATGTAGCCAAGATGGATGTATGGAATAACAAACATTTACATACTCATATGCTATTTTTTAATCACCCTTATCTTGATTTGGTTATGTGTCCTTTGAAGGTGAATTTAGCTTATATGTACTATAACCTTTGGATGTGAACAAGTTATGTGAAATATGCTCAAGTGGATCAAATATAGTTTTTACAATTTTTCTTTTATCATATCATAGGCTAGATCACCATCATTGCCATAGTAATCTAAAACATGATCATATTGTTTCTCGGTATTGACCAATAAAATAAACTCAAATGTTTCATTTTCTTATGTTTTTGGTATCATTGGTTCCTTTGGTAATGGTTTTTACTCTTGATGTGCATCCATGTGTACCTCGATGTTTATTTCTTTATTTGTATCTAGAGATAGAGGAGCCATTATACTTGACTCACCCATTTCAAAAGTTTGTATATTTTAAATAAGAATACATTATTTATGTGGCATCACCATATTGATGCCCTCTATATTAGAGTGTATCATTTTACAAAATTTGAAAGTTTCATCATCGACAGACATTTCCAATAAGGTCCCATAATGTATGAATTTTACACATTGATGTAGTGTAGATAGGACAAATTTCATTGTATGTATCCAAGGTCTACCCAAAATTAAATTATAATGTAATGATTGAGACATTACCTAAAAATTAGTTAGAACCATTTTTTGCCCCTATGTCACATCTAATGTGATTTGGCCAACCAGAGGAATATGTGATTATCACATCCCTTGATATGCATAGTTGATTTTTGAATAAGATTGGTGCTAATACGCATGGTGGTTAGGAAAAATTTTATACAAATTTTAGGTCTGATACATTATCAATGAACACCTTTTGGTTCCCTTGTTATACATAGTCACTTGTATGAACAAATGAAAATATTGGTTAATAATATGCTTGGATGGTAAATTTTTTGAATCAAAGGTAATGATTTTTGCATTGTTTTTGAGGTCTTGCATAATATCTACAAATTAAGTTGGTTTAATATCACTTAGAACTTGGGTATCATGCAATTATTCATATAATATATCCTTATAGATAGTAGATTGTTATAGAAGTTTGGGGATTCAGAGCTTAGAATGTGTGTTATCTAATTACTCAACAAGGTCATATTCATTATATTTAATCATAATTTATTGCTTAGGAGGCACTTATTGTATATTAATAGATGGAAAATTACTTTGGACACCTTTACCTTTTCGAGTAGTGACAACATGAACCACAGAATACAATATAATTCATGGGAAAATAATGGGGGTGAGATGGTGGATGTCACTTGAATACGATCTAATGGAAAAAATGATTGAGAGAATGAACATCAACATCTAAATACCAAATCTATATTATTACAAAATAAATTATGGAAATATATTAAATGTTACCTTATTTTTAAAATCCTCTCATTATATTGATAAATTTGTCTATTTCATTTAATGATAGGTTTTATTAAACAATTATAATAATAAACCATAGTTATAATCACATAGTATAGCCCAAATTGGCTATAGATGCATCCATATTACACATATTTGTAATAAATTGAAATCTAATTTTTAAGAATTGTTTTAAATCAAAAATTAGAAATGGAGAATCAAAAAACCCTAGATCAATGTCTAGGGATTTGGGGACCAAACGTCAGGTTTACCAAATTTATAACCTTAAATTGAGATGTATCAATATAGTATAGGGTTAAAAATATATAAATAAATAAGCACAAGGGCAATTAAAAAATATATAGTAAGTCAATTAATTTACAAACTCAGATAAATAATATTCTAAATTTAAATACTAAGATATGCCAAAAATAGCTAATGATTGACATTGAAATAAATTGATAACGAGATTACTTAGTTGGTTTACTATGCACATGCAGATCTAGGTTGAAATAGGCTAGAAGTGGATTTGATATATATTCTAGATCAATCATCAAATTTAAAAAAAAATACTTTGTGGCCTTAGACACTAGAGTCAGCTCTAGATAATTACATCAACACACCTATCTAACCTAGATACACATGCCCAGTATGGAATATTAATCAAATATGTATGTAATCATATGAAACCTTCTAGTTTTTTTTCACCTTTTCTCTAGTGTGCTTAGATCTCACTCATAGGTTATCACTCCTTGTCAAATTATCAAAACCCTACTTCTTCATTTTCATAGTGATTGTGAGAAAGATGGGTTAGTGGGCACATAGTGTTGAACTGACCCAAGGACCCTCTATAAATGGGCATTGCCTACATATTCAATACTCTGAAGAGGTCCTCAAACTTATGTATCTCTCCCTTATGTGTTGGCTTGTGTGTGCATAAGGATGCAATGTATGATAAACAAGTACATAGAGTGAGCTAGCTTGTAACTTAACAAATATAACTCATGGGATGCTCTTTAATTAATCCAAACTTGTAAGTGGGTTGTCCCTATGAATAATAATGAAATAGGAAATAATAAAAAAGATTTTCTCACTTGAATACTTGATTGAGTGCTTCCGGTAAGTTACATTGTGAGTTGTTAGGTATTTACTAAGTGAAGAATGAATGAGGATTGATCATTTATATATACCAATCCTTTCAAGAGATATCTCACATTAAAGCACTTAGGATAACAATACAGACATGTTATAATTGAAAATTTTATAACTTTAGCTCACTTGACACTTAGTTTGGCACATGACACTTATGTTAATGTAGGCATTTGGCTGGGACATAAGTGTTTATGAATCTGAAAAATAGGTATAGGTCCAAAACTTGTAAAGAATGACAAAAATCAAGTTTATATCATTTTTCACCTTATAGAAGGTCTGGTCATCGAAATAACATATGATCAGACTAAGAGATAAGCAATAGGCATAATAGATAGAGAATGTGAGCCCTTTCAATAGTAGGAAGGTTTAATAATCGAAGGGTACAACCATTAGGAGTACTTTTCAAGTATATAAGACTAAGGTGATATATAATTTATATTTAGTATCTATAATATTAAAAAAATAAATGATAATCCAAAACACATTTAAATGTTTTAGGGATAAATATTTGACTATAAATTAAATTTTAAACTAAATATTAGTATAAAATTTAATGAACCATGATATTAATGTAAATTTTGAATCATATAATAATAAGGGTTGCATAACAACTAGTCCCTGTCTCTATTTTATTAATTGTGTTGAAATTTTAGTGATAATTATAATATATTTCTTGAATCTAAGATAATGTGTGAAATATGAAATATTTTTTTTTGGATCGATGCTCAAGAATTAATATGTCTTAGGCTCTTTTAACATAAGATTTAAAAAACAACATAGTGGTTTGGCTTAACATTAAAAATGTCAAGGCAAAATGATCAAATAGTAACTAGACTAATATAAGTTCATGGAAAAATGAATATTTACTATATAAAAAAATTTGTCCAACAGTAATCATACAATCTTCAAGTAGACTAGTCTAAATATACAAAATCTACTATTAACATTACCAACTATCTTGAAATAGCTAAAAAGACCTAGACTAAGACACAAGTATTCCATAATAACTAACTGTACCAACTTTCCATTATTGAGCAAAAAATCACTTGATTTTCTAAGAATTCTAAAAAATTTAAAACCAATTTCATGAACTACCTACCTTTTATCCTCAAAAGTTGTTCCTATCAACATCACTGCCTTCTCAGACCCAGTCCTCTCAACCACCTGTACCTTGGAGAAGACCAACCTTTTTTGGGAGCTCATTAAAACCTTAATCATAAAATTTTTACCATACCACCATAGTGTAGCCTTGAAAGCTCCCCATGCCACTCCTTTAGCTAGCCACATTATTGCTTTAACCCACTCTGGTTTTCTTCTCAAAAACCACCATTCTTCTAGACTTGGGATGGGTTGCAATAAGTCTTGTATTTTTAGCATGCATATACCCCTACTCCCTAACACTATTTTTTTATCCCCATAATCTCCATCCACCTCCTACATAAAATTAACTAAAGCCAAGAACCTCATTCCAAAGTGCAAAAAATAGACAAGGGAATATAACCCAATGAGCCCCTGCCTAAAAAGGGAAGAATGTGAGATAGGCTGAGATGAAGAGTTTCAATCTTAGAGAGAAGGACAAATCTATATTATAGACAAATGAAGAATTCAACAACCTTCTAGAATTACTCTGAATTAGATAAAAACAATAAAGGTTGCTAGTAAAAAAGGAAGATAGGTCTGAATTGACTCTTACCTTATTGCTTTTTGTCAACATATCCAACCCCAGAACCTACTCAATGGATTCTACCACCTCCACCATCAAAATCCAAAATACATTGAACAATCTCATCTAAGATACCAATCCTAAAAAACCCATTTCCCTAGTTTTAGCACCAAAAACTAATGGCCACCCTGCTGATTCCACCTAGAATTGCTTTATCTACTAAAACTACTTGCAAAATTGGCCACCTACTAACAACCCAACCCAAAAAAGTGCTACCTTGCAATCATTAAATTTTCCAAACCATCCCAAATCATCAATGTGCATGCTGAAGATCTTATGGATCCTTTATTTCCAATTATAGAAAGCCTTTTCATTTGAAAACCAAAAATCCTATGTCATCAAAGCCTAAAAAGACTCAAACATGCAGACACATCATTAAATGGAAAGGAAATTAACTTGCTCAAATTTAAAGGAGGAAATTATTTTTTAATAAAAAAATTAAAAACACCTTTAAACACCTTTTATACTTTTAAGATATATTTGATCAAAATTTCTACAATCTTCCCAGTTAGACCTTATATTATCCACTCAGACTTCCATAAATTGGTCAATAGAAACATTAGACATAAAATATACCACAATATTGCTTTCCTTGAAGTAATGAGAATAGGACCAAGCATCAAAATTTTCCATCTTGGGCCAGATGATTTCGAAGATATTATCTAATTTCCAAGATTTCATCCTCTGATTAATTAATGCTTGAATCACAACCTAAAATTCACCTTCTATAGGAACCCATGCTACTCCTCTTTATTTTTTTAGTATAATAGCTATTATGGATGCATATTCTTTGTAAGTCATCATGTGAGCATCTTGTTTTATCCCACATTCATAGGAAGTAGTAGTTGTTTAGATTAGACTTAGTATATAAGTGTTGAGGCCAATGAAGACATCCACAAATTTATTGTAATGAACTTGCTCAAAGGAGATTTCCCCCCTGAAAAGGCCAATGATTTTGCAATTCATCCATTGTAATTTAGTTCAACTTGTTTGAGTTAATATATTGTTAATTTCATAGTTTATTTCATGTATTTACAATTATTTGCTAACTTGTTCAGGAAGGATCCTCTCATCTGATATCATAGCACTTTCTAGGGCCAATTTTTTTTCCATCAAGTTTAAACTCTATTCTACTACATAACTCTATTTTGCATCATAATAATATATTTTAGATCAGGGTAAAAAAACCTATCTACATAATTGTGGGAAGTGTTTAGGTGAAAGCCCTAAAACTCATTATGAGGAGTACTATAAGAACCCCAAAGTAGCTTGCCCATTAAGAAGACCTACCATTAAAATGGGAAATGGCCCCTTCCTAATTGAGTAGTTCCCACCCATGAGAAAAACCAAGAGTTGTCGCTAAGAGGTAAACCCATGGACAAATTTTTTTGGAGAGCGGTACTCACTCAGATGACATTGGTGGCCATAAAGATATCTATTAAACCTTAGGAAGCCATTGAAAATTGGGGCCCATTCTATCAGTTTTAGAATATTCCTATCAGACTCTCAAAACATCAATCAATAGAGTATCAGAAGACTCTTAGAGGACTTACATTCAAACATTTGACAAAAAATAAAAACCAAAAAAGAGTAATTGTGTTTTCATTTTTTGTCATATCTCCCCATTTGTAGCCTCATTGATCCTCAAACTGAAATTTCATTCTCCATGTTTTCTTCCTTGAGGTTCCATATCTCGATTTCACTCCTAATTCTCAGAAATCTCAATTTTTCTATTTTTTAGGTTTTGTCATAACTTTTGTTTGCCTCAAAATTTTCACAATGTTCATCTCCCTTTTTTTCTCCTTTGTCCCTCTTTTATAAATTTTCTAATTTTTCCATTTTCACTCCTGAAATTACCCTTGCCTTCATCAATCATACTCCCACTATGTAAAAAAATTAGTAAAAATACCTTTACCCCTTCTGATTTTTCCCAAATTAAAAAATTCCCTTATTAAACATGTCTTAACTCTAGTTTTCCTTCCCATTGAAAAAAAATATATCTTATTTTGGTCATGGTAGTAACTTGAATAGGAGCAAAAAATATGGAGGATGAAATTGCTACCCTCAAGACCCACATCAAAGATCTTGATGAAAAAATTCTTGGCCTCAGTCTTCAACATACCACCATGAAAAATAGATGACATCTAGACTCCTCTTCATACATCGAGTTTTCTTCTTTCAGTAATATTTGTGGGTCGAAGCTTAATTTTCCTGAATTTAATGGTGCAGATCCAACTAGATGGATCTATCAGGTAGAACAATATTTTAATATGCATGATAATTTTGATGCCAACAAGGTCCCACTTGTATCCTTTCACTTGGAACATGAATCCCTTCAATGGTATCATTGGTATACCAATGCTCATGATGAGCCCATATGGACTAATTTTTACACCCTCATTTTGTAACGGTTTGAATCTAGTGTTTTTGATGACTTCACTAGAGTACTCACTAAACTTTTTCCAAATAGGAACTGTGAGAGAATATCAAATAGAATTTGAAAAATTAGCTAATCACATAGAGGGATTATTTGATGAATTATTCAAGATTTTCTTTATCAGTGGACTAAAATATGCAATTTGATCTGAGGTTAAAATATTCCATCCCAACATAATGATGGAAGCCTTAGGGTTGGACAAGTTGGTAGAGGACAATATCACATCTCAGTAGTGCGTTAAATCCAATTTTACTCCATTCAAAAATATAGCTCCACATTGATCTCAAATAATGCCAGCCCCCAGAACCACTCCTATCAAGCATTTGATTGAGTAGAGATGTGAGCCCGTAGAGAAAAAGGACTATGTTATAAATGTGATGACAAATTCACTTGAGAACATTGATGTGTTGACCAAAATCTCTACTTATTAGATGTGAAATCTCCACCCAAAACTAAATATTGGGAAGATGTTTAGAATACAATAGATAATCCAGAAGAAGTTTGAATGATTATGTAACCTTCTTCTCATAAAGACCAACTAGAGATCTCTCTCCATACCTTAGAAGGATTCACCACCCCACAAACCATATGAGTTATGAGTTGATTCAAGAAGTTTCCTCTCACAATACTCATTAATATTGGTAGTACTCATAACTGCATTGACCCTTGGACCGCCAAATAGGTTGATTGTTTTGTATATCCTTGCTCCAACTTTGAAGTCATGATTACCAATAGGGGCACATTACTTTTCAAAGAGAAGTGTTGTAATGTGTGTATCTCTATTGAATATTATACCTTACACTCCAACATGTTTTCCTTTCCCTTAGGTGGATGTGATGTTGTTTTGGGAGCCTAATGGTTACGCACACTTAGACCCATCTTATGGGATTTTGTTAAACTTTGGATGCAATTTTTAGACAATGAGCAACAACACACATTAAAAACATTACAACCAGGGTCTCTCAGCATCATAAGTGCACATCACATGGAAAATCTTCTTAAAAATAATTCACATGACATCATTACCCAGATCCATTCCATTCAAATGTAACCATCAATGGTCTTCACTACTTCTGATCTGCAAGCCATTTTGCATATGTATCTATGTGTCTTTATTGAACCAATAGGATTGCCACCTTCATGACCAAATAACCACTATATTTAGCTCCTTCTTGGAAATTTTCCTCCCAACATCAGGCCCTACCACAACCCATTTTAGCAAAAGACTGAGATTGAGATGCTCATTTGAGACTTACTAAAGTAAGGCATTATTCACCCCAGTACTAGCCCATATTCTTCCCCAATTCTCCTTGTTCAAAAAAAATATGGGTCATGACACCTCTGCATTGACTTTTGTGCACTTAATCACATCACAATTAAGGATAAGTTCTCAATCCCTATTATTTATGAGCTTCTTGATGAGTTTCATGGCACTCATTTTTTCTCCAAGTTGGATCTCCACTCTAGATATCACCAACTCTAGCTTCATGAGGATGATATCTTTAAGATAGTTTTTTGTATGCATGATGGCCACTATGAGTTTTGGTCATGCACTTTGGCCTCACTAATTCTCTTTTAACATTCTAGGTATTGATTAATAAAATATTTTGGCCCTACCTACAGAAAGTCATTCTGGTATTTTTCAATGATATCCTCATCTATAGTAAAATATGGTCTAATCATCTCCAACATCTGGAGATCACATTGCAACTTCTCTCTAACCATCATATTTATACAAAATAGTCCAAATGTGCTTTTGTCCAGGATGAAGTGGAATATCTCGAGCATATTGTTTCATCCCATGGGGTTCGAGTGGATCCTAAAAAAATAGTTGCCATGACAAATTGGCCTCATCCTTAGACACTTAAGAGCCTCTATGGTTTTTTGGGGCTAATTGGATACTGTCACAAGTTTTTCAAGGATTACGGGAATATTTCAACTCCACTAATATCTATGTTTAAAAAGAATGATTTTACATGAACACAACCTTTTGAGTGTGCATTTAAATAATTGAAACAAGTTATGTGTACTACACCTATTCTAGCTATGCCAAATTTTACCAAGACCTTCAGTATAGAGAGAAATGCTTATGATAATGGACTTGGTGTTGTTCTCCTCCAAGAAGGACACCCCATTGCATTCACCAGTAAATCCCTTTTTGGCAAGAATTTGGTACTCTCTAATTATGAGAAGGAAATGATGGCTATTTTGCATGCAATATAGAAGTGGCAACCATACCTACGAGGGAATCATTCTTGCATTAAAACTGATCACTAGAGTCTAAAATATTTCTTAGAATAATGGGTCTCTACCTCGTCATAATATAAATGGGTTAGCAAACTCATGGGTTATGACTATGAGATCACTTACAAGAAGGGTAAGGACAATATTGTGGTTGATGCTTTATCTCACACATTTGTGGACCAAAATTCCCTTTTTACTATTTTCATGCCTATTCAATTGTTTGGATGTTGTACAATAGGGGTATGTAAATGACTCCTCATTATCTCAAATCATTCAACAGTTGGCCACTATACCCTCTATTGTACCACATTATTCTTAGGATGGTGCTTCTCTACAATACAAGGGTTGTGTAGTGCTTCCCTTGAGTACATATCTTTAGTAGGATATATTTTATGAACTCCATGATTCTCTGTCTATAAGGCACTCAGGGTTTCTCAAAACTTATGAGCAGGCATGATACAACTTCTTTTGAAAAGGAATGAAAAAGGCAATTCAGCAGATGGTGGCTGAATGTGATACCTATCAATGTAACAAGGGTGAAACAACACTCATCCCTGGGTTGTTCAAACCTTTACCCATCCCTACCAAGATTTGGACCAATATTTTTATGGATTTCATTGATGGGCTCCCTAAATTTAGAGGGAAAATAGTGATCTTGGTTGTGGTTGATCACCTCTCCAAATATAGTCATTTAGTCATTTTTGTGCCCTTAGCCATCCCTATACTACCTCCACAGTCACATAAATTTTATTGGACCAAGCTTTCTATCTTCATGGCATTCCTTCATCTGTTGTCTCAGATCGTGATGTAACTTTCACCAGCCATTTTTGGATAAAACTATTTTTTCGCATCAGCACCCAACTAAAGATGATTTTTGGGTATCATCCCCAAATGGATGGGTAGATTGAAATTATCAACAAATGTTTGGAAACTTTCTTCCATTGCTTCACCTTAGAATAATATAAGTGGGAAAATTAGTTCCCTATTGTTGAATGGTGGTACAATACCTCCTACCATACTTCAATGAAAATGGCTCCATATGAAGTAGTTTGTGGTCAAACACCACCAATGCTCCTTCTATACACCCCTGATACTTCATCAGTTCAAGAAATCAACATGATTACCTAAACCTAAGATAAAATCTTCAGTGCCCTACATGAAAATCTTCATATGGTATGAAATCAAATGAAACAATAGGTTGATTAACACCATTCTAAGCACACTTTTCAAATAGGTGATATGGTTTTTCTTTGCCTACAGCCACACAAGCAATCCTCCCTAAAACTCAAAGGGCATCATAAGTTGGTTCCCAAGTTATATGGGCCCTATAAGGTTCTCTAAAAGATTGGTTTGATTACTTATAAGTTGGAGCTCCCACCTTCTTCTCGAGTTCACCCAATATTTCATGTCTCTTATCTAAAGAAAGTTATTGGCACAAACATTGGAGTGTGGACTATTTTACCAGAACTTGATAATGAAGAATCCATCCTTCTTGATTAAGAAGTAATCTTAGATAGGCACACATGATAAATTCACTCCCACACTATCATAGAGGTTTTAATTAAATGGCATGGCATGAAACTAGAGGATGCAACATGGGAAACACTATTTTAGGTTTAGCACCAATTCCCACATCTGAATCTTTGAGGAAAAAGCTTTTTCTAAAGAGGGGATGTTAAGAACCTGTGCTACCCCTTCTCTTTATTTTATTAGTGTAATAGTTTATATGGATGCATATGCTTTGTAAGTCATCCTGTGAGCATTTTTTTTATCCCACATTCATGGGAAGTAGTAGTTGCTTAGATTAGATTTAGTATATAAGTGTTGAGGCCAATAAAGGCATCCATAATTTTTTTGTATTGAGCTTGCTCAAAGGAGGTTGCCCCCTCAAAGAGGCTAGCAATTTTGTAATTTAGCTATTGTAATTTAGTTTAGACTTTTTGAGTTAATATATTATTTATTTCATAGTTTATTTCATGTATTTACAATTATCTACAAACTTATTCAGGAAAGATCCTCTCACCTTCAATCTCTAAATTGGTAATGCCATAATCAAAAGCCATATGAATTTCAATAGTCAAAGCCTAAGCCTTTGCTTCATTATTAGTCCCATCTGGAAGCTTCATAGATAAAGCTCTAATTAAACAGCCACTGCAATCTTTTATCACACACCCTGCACGAAACACCCCTAAACTACCTCTACTGGCCCCATCAAAATTGAATTTAAACCAATCAAGTTTAGGTGGTTTCTAGATTTCCTCTTTTTTGCTTCTCTTTACTTGCTCATTTACTATTGACCCTTAAACAAGAGGTTGTTTAATATATTTCTAATTAGCACACATTTGCATATCCCATTGAGTCAGCATTTTTTTTCTTTTAAAAGTGTGAAGAAACCACTTCCAAAATAGAGATTTCTATTTCTTTTAAAATCACATTTAGGGGGTGAGATTTGTTGGTAAAAATCCAAGCATTTTTTTCCAAACTAACAAAATCAGAATGGTTGGGTTGCATCTCCATAAGGTAAATAAATAATTCTTGACATTCCCCACCGACAACAAAGCAAAATCTTGATGAAGAGACTGCGACCAAGCCCAAGACCAAATGAATTTATTACACAACCAAACCCAGCACCAAAAATAAAATGGACACTTATACAGTAGATGATCTATAGATTATTCCTCTTGTTCACTTAAACAACATCTAGAAGGGCCCACAAACCCAATTTTCTTCAGACGATCTTGAGTCAGAATACGGCCCTAAATTTATAACTAGACAAAAGCTCTAGCTTTCTGTAAACCTTATTTATTCCAACACAAAAAATTACCCATTTTATACAGTCATCCTTAGCTTCCACCATTTGATAGCCTAGATGAATCGAATACATACCTAATTTAGCCCTAATCTAATGCAGTTGATCATCTTTATTTTTCAAAAAAAAAATCTTATTATTGAGACTAGATTCGAACAATCGAGCCTCTTCTATTGGAATAAGAAGATCTTGAAAACTTCTCCATCTACAATAAACTCTTCTTGAATGACTATCAAAAATCATGCAATCACAAACTTTTACTCCCCATAAATTTTCTAAAAGTGGTTTGATCTGGGTATTTGCAAATTCCTTCACTAAAGGGTGGTGACCATTCCAAAAATCATTTCAAAAATATACCTTTTTACCATTATTAGCCATCCAAGAAATATGCTAAGAAATAACTGATCTACAATTCAACATAAAATTTCACCTATGAGATTCATAGGGTGGATTCCTAATAGAAACCATTCTCTTTAGGGAGTTCAAATCTAGATGCTTGGCTCTTATAAATTTCACCATAATCTATCTGGCTTATAAACCATTTTCTAGACTAATTTGGCTCCCAACATTGTATTCTGAAGATGAAGATCTTTAATTCTCACTCCTCTTTTCTAATTCCTTTTTCAAACCCATGCCCATTACATTAATAGAATTTTCCTATCTTCACCACAACCTTGCTAGAGAAAATCTTTCATAATTTTATTCATGGAATTGATTACCCTTGTTGGAGGGTTGAGAACTAAGAAATAATAGGTTGAAAGAGCACTAAGGACTATTTTAATCAGAGTAATCCTGCTAGCCAAGGAAGTCATCTTCTTTTCCATGAACTCAAGGGGGCCTTAAATCTTTCCAGAAAATTTTTCAAAATTTTTGAGGATCCATTCCATTTGAAAAAAGTCACCCCCAAATATTTTCTTGAAAGTTTTTCGATATTAAAGCCTAGAAGGTTTCTTAGATACCTTTCAATCCTGTGACAACAATTCACAAAATAGATTTCAGACTTCCCTTCATTAAATTTTTGACCAAAGGCTTCTTCATAGATTCTCAAGATTTTTTTAAACTCCAGAGAATCTATTATCTTTACTTTTCCAAAAAAAAAGTATCATCTACAAATTGATGATGCATTAAAGAATCAAAATTGTCAACAATTTGTAAGCCTCAAAGCCTGTCTCAATCATATACATCACGAACCGATCTTACCAAATGTTTTGCCATGATAATGACTAGAAAAGAAGACAAAGGATCTCCTTGCCTCAAACCTCTATAAATAGAAAAAAAATAGAGAGACTACCATTTACTAGCACCAAAAAAATTGGGTTAGAAACATAGCTGAAGACCCATTCACACCAATCTTTACTAAAACCAAACTTCAACAAAATTTTAAACAAAAATCTACAATTAAATATATCATATGATTTTCTAATATCCAATTATGGGATAGAGAGTGCAGAATTTCATGTGCCACTATAATATCTTCCTAAATTCTTCTACCTAGAACAAAACCCACTTGTTCACCAAAAATTAGCTTATTCAAAAAAGGTTTCATTCTCTTAGCTATTGATTTAGAAATGATATTATAAATAATATTACACAATGCCATAGTTCTAAAGTCTAGGAAAGAAGATTGCACTTCCCCTTTTATGAATAATGAAATAAAAGTCATATTCCGCTGTGGCTTCACTTTTTTCTTCTTTCTAGATTCTTTTACCATCTTCCAGACCTCAATTCTCACCACCTCCCAAAAATGTTGTAAGAAAGATACAGGAAATCCATCATGACTAGGAGCTTTATCTCAATCCATAGAAAAAACCACCCTTTTGAGATTTCTTCCAAAAAAAATGATGCCATCAATTTATCATTCATATATTGGGAAATTACTTCAGGGATGACTTGAAAAAATTCATTTTGAGATCTCAAGTTAGAACCAAACTCATCATTTAAAATTTTCTGGAAGAAGTGGAATGCTTTCACTTTAATCTCTTCAGGGGTTTATAAGGCCACCCCTTGACTAGAATGGATATGTGTTATTTTATTCACCTTCCTTCTAGCCTTGACTGATTAATGAAAAAAAGTTAAATTTGTGTCCCCTTCTTTAAGCCAATTTTCTCTAGATTTTTGTTTCCAATGGATCTCTTCCCTACAAAGAATTTTCTCATATTCCCTAGTCAAATATTTATCCTAATGTTAATCTATTTCATCCATTCCTTTCTAAAAAATTACCTCATTCAAATTCTTCAACTCTTCTTCAATTCTAATTTTTTCTTGAAAAATATTTTTGAAGTGTTCTCAATTCCACACTTTTAGTTTTTCTTTCACAAATTTTGATCTCTTAAACATCTGAACCATCTTAGAACCTTGAAATGTCATACATTGAAGCCACCATTTTTTTGACAAAGTCAAAGAGAGAGGGGTCTCATAGGCACATCAGTTCAAATTTGAATGAACATCTTTTCGGAGGGGAGTCAAAATCAATTTTCAAAACAATTGGATGATGATATGAACCTACAAACTGAGAGACCCAATAATCCATTTTTTTATTACTTTGATGCCAATTAGGAGTAGACAAAAACCTATCCATATGCTCTAGAATGTTATCATTTCCTAAACACTTAGTATTCTAGGTAAACCATCCTGAATTAGGAGAAACGTCTTCTAAAGCATTTAGCTCAATGAACTTACCAAAATCTTGAATCACCTAAGAGTCAGAAAACACACCACCTTTATTATCTTTGAAACTTGAGATGGCATTAAATTCCCCTCCTAATACAAACTTTTCCATTTGGAAGTCTTTTATAAAGGATGAAATGTCTTCCCATAGATTAGATTTGAGTTGAACACCTTGGGGACCATAGATGTTAACCAAAAAAATTGCAAGTCTAAATTACAACTAGGAATTTTACCTATTTGCCAATTCTGCCCCAAAACAATCACATCAACTTTAGAATAAAAATGTGACCAAAGAATAGTTAATCCCCCTGAATCTCTCACTCCCTTCACAAATACCCCATGCCAAATGAAATAAAAAAACTTTCACCTTCTTCTTATCTAGTTTGGTTTCTTGCAGCAATAAAATATCTGGATTTTCAATCTTAATTAGATGTTTTACCAAACATCTTTTATTAGGGGAATTAAGACCCCTAACATTCCATGATATTAATTTCATGATTCCTAAGGATGGATTTCCACCCCCTACTTTACAACATCCACAAAGCTATCTAGAGTACCCTGCCTTCCTATTAGAATTTCTCCTTTAGTTAGATCTTTTTTCTACCCCGAGCCTTCTTCGGTCCCCAATCTAGATTTATATTATTACTAAGGGACTGTGAGATGGATAGAATCTCTTTTAAATTCAAATCCCCTTCAGATTCTTCATCTAATTTTTATTCCTCATCCGAGGCTTCCTTGTCCAAACAAATGATATCCTGGGCTTTAACCTCTGAATTACTTAACTCCTTAAGATTTCTAAAAATTATCTAGTTTTTTAGAACTAATTATTTCATCAAAAGGGATTATTTATCAATAAAATCACATCTTTTTAACATATAAGTTGGGTAAATAACTTTAGATGTTCATATCTTAACCAACATATCCTCAGTAGCTTTTATTTTATATGCTTGTAAGAGCCATAAATCCTTCTCACTAGTTAACTGAACATCCATGCTTTCCTGATTCTTTTGAAGAGGCTTCTTCCCTTGTAAATCCTTATTCAATTTCCATTGAGGCCTCACCTTGATAGATTTTTTTTGAAGTGAGCTCCTCTTATTTTTATAAAACTTCTAAATATGCCCTGGTTGATGATAATTATAACGTCTAAAAGGAATTTTTTCCACATCAATTCTCTGATGCCAAACCCTATTTTCTATTTTGATGATCATAAACTCTAGAATATCTTGATCCAAATCTAGTTCCACCCTAACTCTCTCATAGGCAACTCTTTCACCTAAGAGTGAATCTATATCAATTTCCACTACCAAGCCCACCAGCCCTCTCAATGCTACCAAACAGTCTTTGCTCTAATATTCAAGGGGAAGCCCATAGAATCTAATCCACACTAGAAAATTACCCTTTTTTTGCTTTGAGCAATTCAAACTTAGGGCTCCAATTTTATAACCAAAGACCCAAACCATTCACCGACCTGGTTTTAACTTCAAAAACCTTAACTTTAACTTCCAATGAATTGAAGACCAGTACAAAAAATCCTTTAGGTAAAAAACTTGCCTTCACCTCCTAGCCCCAATTCTCTTTAATCCAAAGTTCAACTACTCCCACCTTGGCCATTTCTTGGCACATTTTTAAATTAGGGCACACTCAGATAATTATTGAATCTTCATTAAAAATGGCTCTGAAGACCATTTTAGGGTTTTGTCTTCTCCTATTTTCACTTCATCCCCCCCAAATCCCCTTTATGAATCACCTTACTCACTTGCAAATGTTTACCATCCATCCCCTACTGAGACCCTTCCAACAAACCCAAACTAACCTCCTTTTCTACTTTGACTGATTTAAAATTTTGATTGTGCCCTTTATCCTGCTTAAGAGAATGTTGGTGTTCCCCTATCAACTTGCCTTTCTAATTGGCCCCAATCTTGCTTGCATTCACCTCTTCATCCCACCACTCTCTTTCTTCCTCTATCACAGCTTCCAAAACCTTCTTTCAATCTTTTTTCCATGATACCTCCATATTTTCCTTTTGCACTGGTAAAACTTAGATTATGCACTTGATCCTCCTTATGCTCAGGGCCTATTACACTAGAATTCACCCGTAAACATCCTCTCTTTAGTTCTTTCACCTTCAATCCTTCCTCCTTCTCCTGCACTCTAGTTTGTGCCTTTACCTTCACCGACTCCTTTGCGCTCACCATAGTAATGTCAAATTATTATATTATTAATAACTATCTAATTCTAATATCAAACAATTTTTAATATATTTATTTAATTTATAATTTTTTACTAATGTTGTTGTGGACCTAAGGTCATAAAAAAATATATCTTTAGATTAATCCTAGTGTGAAATTTTTTTTCATTAAGGTGTGCTTTCATACCACCCATATTTTTTATCAAGTAATGTAATATATTTTCAATCTATAAAAATAAATGCATACTATCAATTATATATATATATATATATATATATATATATATATATATATATATATATATATATATATATATATATATATATATATATATATATATATATATATAATTGATAGTATGCATTATATTTTTATAGATTGAAAAAAAAATTATCAAGTAATGTAATATATTTTCAATCTATAAAAATATAATGCATACTATCAATTATATATGTATATGTGTGTATGTGTGTGTGAGAGAGAGAGAGAGAGATCTGGATATGTGTGTGTGTGTGTGTATAAATGTGTGTGTGTGTGTGTGTGTGTGTGTGTGTGTGTGTGTGTGTGTGTGTGTGTGTGTGTGTGTGTGTGTGTGTGTGTGTGTGTGTGTGTGTGTGTGTGCACATTTACATTTAAATACACACACACACAATTGATAATATACATTATATTTTTATAGATTGAAAATATATTACATTACTTGATAAAAAAAATTTCAATCTATAAAAATATAATGCATACTATCAATTATATATATATATATATATATATATATATATGTATGTATGTATGTATGTATGTATGTATGTATGTATGTATGTATGTATGTATGTACATATATATATATATACATATACATATATATATATATATATATATATATACATATATACATATATATATACATATATATATATATACACATATATATATACATATATACATATATATATATATACATATATATATATATATATATATATATATATATATATATTATGTATATATATATATATATTATGTATATATATATATATATATATATATGTATGTATTATGTATGTATGTGTGTGTGTGTGTGTGTGTATATATATATACATATACATACATATCAATTATATATATATGTATGTATATGTATGTATATGAATGTATGTGTATGTGTGTGTGTGTGTATGCACATTTACATATCTAGATACACACACACATACATATGTATGTATGTATATATATATAAATGTTTTTGTATAAAACTTAGATATGTATATGTGTGTGTATATACATATATTTACATTTTATATATATACACGCATTTATTTACATACATGTGTGTGTGTGTAAGTGTGTGTGTGTCTCTAAGGCTTTTATGATTAAGGTAATTTTTTTGAGATAATTACAATCAACGTTTGAAAATAATTATTTTGTATGTAAGAAGAAATAAAAAATCATGATTTATAACAATAAAACTCAAAGGGAAGATATTTTATGATTTTGAAAAATGGACAACAACGAAGTCAGTGATAGTGGAGACAGGGGTAATGGAGACAATCTAGCTTCTATCTCCCATGGTAGCTAGGTAGGAAAGGAGCAGGAAGGTATGGCTTCTATAAGTCTTAGAGAATACTCGATACAAATTTAGGAGGTTTGAATAGTGAAAAAAGGAATGGATGAAGGGGTATAGCTAGGAAGAGTCTGTCAGTAGGGCAGAGGAGAAAGCAGTGGCTAGGGTTTCTTCAAAATTACTAGTTTTTATTGAGTGTCTTAATAAAACAAACTCTTTCATTCCTATTTAGATTTTTTTAAGGCGTCTATTGTGCATGTAAACCCTAGCTAACTGTGAGGAGAAATTTTTGTGTGCCTCTTAAGAACAGCATGTGGGAGGATGTAGTTGTTGCCTACAATGGGGGGTTTGAAGGGAAAAAATAGGCTCATTTTGATCTAACCTTTTTGGGTGATGTTCCCCTATTATTTTCTAAATAATCCCCTAGTCTAGAGATTTTTGATGAGGCTATTGCTATAATTGATAAGGATTCTAGGTCTAGATCTCTGATTGGTAGATGTGTGGGGAAACATCCTTCCTAGGAAGTTCTTTTACTCTAGACAAAATCTAACTGACCTTACATTGATTAGGTTTTTTTTTCTTTGCTTCCCAATGGTTTTTTCTTAAACCTATTTTAGTCAGTTGAAGAATGAGACTTTGTTTGGAAAAATGGACCGTGGCTTGTTAGAAAGTAAAGGGGGTTCTTGTACCCTTAGGTCCCCTTTTTTGACCCAACAGACTTAGTAATTTCTAATGCACTAATCTAGATAAGAATATATAATCTTCCTATAGCCATGTGTGACCCAGGGTTGTTCCAACAGTTGGTTAAAAAAATTGGTGTGTTTGTCAGAACTGATCTAGCTTTGGTTGCACATCAGAGTTTTGTGAGGGTTTGTGTTCTGGTAGATTTTTCTAAACCATTTTTTCATTCAGTGAATAGTAAGTCCTCTGAGTGTGTTTAGACTCATTATATCAATTATGAAGGGTTGTATTTTAGATGTTTCAAGTGCAACCAAGTAGGCCACAAAATGGCGGTGTGCTTAAGGAATTCTTCAGAAGGTTTTGGTTCTATTTTTTTGAAGAAATGGGTAAGGAAGATTGGATATCCCAATAGTGATCTTGTGAACAGCCTTTGGATTACCTCAACTTCTACCCCATAAGGATTGATGGCCCCCCTAGCTGACTCTTTGGTGGAAAGGGAGTACCTCCAAGAACTGTAATTTATGCAGCTCATAAGGGCTATCCTGATGATGACTCTGAGCAGCTTACTTTAGACAGAGTAAAAGAGGCCCCAATGTGTCAAAATTTAGAGGGTTTGTTTACAGTTAACAAGCAGTGCATAAATTGCATTGGAGAGCCTATAAATCTCCAGACTCAAGTTCCTCTAGAGGCATAAGGTTCTTTATAGGATGCAAAATTAGAAGAGGTTGAGGTTGCCTTAGAAGATGAAGAAGAAGAGCATCTAGCTTCCAGAGTGGTCCTAACCATTGCTCAACATCCTTATCAATTGACAAAACCTAACTTTGGTAAAAAGGGTAAAAGAGGTAGAAAATTTGAAGTGGAAAGGTTGCAATTGGATGCTATGAATTCTAGCGATGGTGGCATGCAGTGGACTATGGAAGTTGTGCTCTCCAGTAGAGGTAGGTACACTCTTGCAGCCTGAGGTTGATTTCTAGGTGTTTGGCAGGGTTGTTGGGTAAAGGTTAATGGCAGGGTTGTTGGGTAAAGGTTAATGTTTCTGGTTAGTATTGAGTGAGGCCTATTCATATCTAGTGGTTTCTTTTGGAATGGCTTAAGCTTGTCTCACTATGTCTTATCTATCATTGTTTCGTACAATTTTTTACTGTTGTTTGGTTTTGTTTAGTGTTCTTTAATTTTTAGGTTTTCATGAACTAGACTCCCTTTTGTGCTCCAAATTTAGTTGTGGCTTCGGTCAAAAGTAATCTTTTTCTAAGAATGGTCTTGCTAAGCCTCCCCCCCCCCCCCGCCCCCCCAAAAAAAAAAAAAAAAAAAAAAACTCAAACTTACATACATACATATCCATACTTTTGATGTATAAATTGTTTTCAAATACGTTTTTTCTAGTCTCTTCCTTGTCAAGAAAATATTGTAAATGTGTTGCATGTATGTTTAGTTAAAATTATTTAAGATAAAAACTTATACTATTATATACCTACAAATAGTTGTGGCAATTTTTTAATTATTATTGTTATGTAGGTTAATTAAGTAATATTTAGTTGAAAGAGTTCAATATTTTTAAAAATTTGCCTTTCAAACTTTACATTTAATAAAATAATAAGTCAATTTGAATCTTATGATTAATTACAACGAAAAAATTAATTATGTCGATGACACAAAGTAATAAAATAATAATAAAAGTAATGGATCCAAACCAATCCAAACATACCCTTATATATATAAAATAAGTTTTACACTATCACTTAATATTATTGATTAAATTTATGATTTTATTAATTCTAAACACCTTAAAATGACCATTAAAATGAAAAAGTAGAGATTAACCTTATCGTTATAAAAATAGTCATTAAAAAATAAGATATATATTATTTATTTTTTTTAAAATCTAAAGCATATGAATTAGCGAAAGTTTGCTTTACAAATGAAAAATAAAAGGAGTGACTACACAAGATTATGTAAAAGTCACTTCCAAATTATCAATTTGCTTCCACAAATTAGAATATAATATAATAATTAAAACATGGAAGCCGAGCTGCCATCCACTTAATATGTAATTTTAATTTCTTCCGTGTCATCGTATCGGCTATTTAATTCACTATATAATGCGAAGTGAATGGTATTATGGTTTGATTTAAATGTTTTTGATAGGTGTTGAGTATGAATAAGGATAAAAATCATTTTTTTTAAATGTGGGATTAAGTATTTATTTTGGTCTTTAGTTAGAGGAAGAATTTATTGTAAGAGGTTTAGGGTCTTCTTCTAATTTCGAATTCTTTTTAGTGTAGATATTTGGAATCTTTTTTCATTCTCAGAGTTTTGAGATTCAAAGTTAATTTGGGCACCATGGTTAAAAAGAAAGAGTAGAGATCTGAAACGAAATATTTGAGAGTGAAAGTAGAAATAATGGTAAATGATAATATTTAATAGAAGATGGAGAACTTTATTTCAAGATGAAGAAGAAGATTAGCCTCAGTGTATGATTAATTCATTTGTTCCTTGATTTGGACATGTAGTTCTTATTGAAATATCACTCTCATCCATCCATTCATTCGCTTGTTCTTGTGATAGTTGTGATTTTTTTATCAATATTTTACTAAAGGGAAGCATAATTGCTTCTACTTTTCATTCTATTTTTTGGTGGGTGTTCCTTTTATTGTTTTAGTTTTTTTGTTATTCCAACAATTTTTCTGTGTTTCTCATTTGTTTCTTCCAATTGCTTAGTTTTTTCAGATTAAGCTTCTTATTTTATGTCTCAATACTAGTTTGCATTTACTTAAAGTACTTTTT
Organism: Torreya grandis; assembly: GCA_037957365.1. NCBI lineage: Eukaryota > Viridiplantae > Streptophyta > Pinopsida > Cupressales > Taxaceae > Torreya > Torreya grandis. The sequence goes on along the minus strand of JARHVA010003418.1, from coordinate 1,585,503 downwards.
TTTTTTTATAACAAAATAATAAAAAATGAATGGAGAAATATGAAAATAATATTTTATGTTTTTAAATTTCATCGTATTTTAATGTTTTTAAATTAAATATTTTTTAATGACAAAATAATACATTTTAGTCATAAATTTTGATTGGTGGAGAATTTTCGTAAGTAAAAAAAAATATTAAAATTTGATGAATATAAGTGCTTGAATAGTAACTTATTGATTTTGAGTAATCAGTTTCAATTAGTAATAAAAAATTGATCCAATCATCAACAAGTATTTGAAATATTCTATAATTCCACATAATAAATATTCCAATATTTTTAGATGTCAAACTTTATAATTATTAGAATAATATGAAATCAAATAATTTGATTTGATATAATCCAAAAACTATTTGCTTTCAATAATGAAAACTATAGTCAAGAAAAAATATTGTAAATAGTATGTTTAGTTAAGATGGTTTTGAAAAAACTTATACTAGTATATACATCAAGTAATTATAATAATTTTTAATTTATTATTATTATTCAATTTAATTGATAAATAATATTTAAGATAATTTTCAATTCAATATACAAAGAATTTAATATAAAAATATTTTTTTTGAAAAAAAAAAAATTAATAACAATTTAAATAATAAAAATAATAAACCTAAGCCAACCTTTTTATATATATTAAATTTATTGTTATAAGATAAATAATTTGAAATAATAAGTTCACAATAATAATTAACAATATTAATTAAATTTTTATTTTTTAATTAATTTTCAAACATTTTAAATTGATTACTAAAAAGATCAAACTTATAGTTATGAAAATAATGAAAAATATTCTTCGTAAAAAATTAAAAAAAAATGATATGATGTGAAGCATATAGATATAACAATGAGGCAATGGAATGAATTCACATGTGGATTAGCAAAAGTTTACTTCGCAATTGAAAAATAAGGGTTGCTTCACATCATCCACAAAAGATTTCCAAATTGTTTTTTTTATTATTTTAATTACACAAATTATATTAGAATTAAAGTATGAATGCTCACATGTCATCTTTTAAACGTGTCATATTTAATTCACTAGGTAATGTGAAGTGAATGGTATCATGGATATATATGAATTTTGTCAACAGTTATTGGGCGGGAATAAAAGGATTTGTGTCATTTTTATACGTGAGATTAAGTATTTATGTTGTTGTCGTTTCAATGAAAAATAAAAATAAAATTACAGATGTTATATTTGTTGTTTTAAATTTGGGTTTATATTTATATTTTTAAATTAGATTTTTTAATATTAAAATAATATTTTTCGATTGGTAGAAATTTTGATGGGTGAAAATTTTTAATAAATAATTTTTTTTTTTTTAAATTTCATGAAAATAAGTTTTAATAAAATTTCTTAGTTTAAATAGACATTTATTAATTTAAAAAAATATATTTTTAATCATCAATAAAAATTTGATATAATTATCAATAAGCATTTGAAAATTTTACAATAATATTCTAAAAATATTTTCATATTCTCAACATTGTACAGATATAGTTTTTGATGTTTTTTAAAATTAATTTTATTTTAGTGTCTTTAAATTAGATTTTGTATTTCATGTTAAAGTAACAAATTTTAATGGTAAATTTTGATTGGTGGGGAGTTTTAAAAAGTAAATTTTTTATTAAGATTTGATGAAAACAATTCTAGTGAAATTTTTTAGTTAAACTAGTAATTTATTAAATAAATTATTTTTAATTATCAATAAAAATTTGATGCGATCATCAACAATTATTTGAAAATTTCATAATAACACTCTAAAAAATATTCCAACATTTTTTACGTGTCAAACATTATAATTTTTAAAATAATAACTGAAACCAACAAATTTAATTGACTATAATCCAAAAAGGTATTTACTTTAATAATATGTTACAAGTATATTTAATTAAGATATTTTAAGATAAAAACTTATACTATTATACAAGATAATTCTCAAGTTTAATATTGAAAAACATTTATATAGGAAGTAGAATTTTTTCTAAAAAAATATTCCACAATAACACATCAAGAAATATTTTTAAAATTAAGCAATGGTTGTTGGTTCAATTAGTGAAGTTGCTTCGCTCACAAAGAGTCCATCAAGGATCCATTCTTGTTGCTAGCAAACCCTGATACGCGAAAACGGATGAGGCCAAGATCGTACCCCAAACAACTTTGGCGAAATGGATACCCCTCAGTCCTTGACTTTTAACTTAAGATCGCCACATAAAATAGCGATTCATCCAAAAAAAACTTTAGAATTGGTAGAATAATATATTAATTTAGGAACTAATGAAAAAAATGAAAATATATATATAATTGATTTTAGAATAACCATTTATGGATAAGTGGGTTGAAATAATGAGTTACACAATATTAATTAATATTATTGATTACATTTTTATTTTTATTAATTCTCATACACTTTAAAGTGATCATAGAGAGGAGAAGTAAAGGTGTAAATTTTTATTATGAAAGTATTGGAAAATACTTTTTATGAATAAAATAAAATAAAATATGGTGTGATGTGGAGTGAAAACCATGTGATATTTAACATATTTTTATCATGTGCATATGGATTAGCAAAAAAATAATTTATAATTAAAAAATAAAAAGAGTGGTTTCACATCAGATGTAAAATATTATCGTAAGAAAAAGAAACTTCCAAAGTTATCTTTTATATTATTTTACTTCCACAATTTATGGAGTTGACTTACTAGATGGTCTTAAGATGGATACAAAATTTGTCAAAGAGGAGATCTAGGTGGTGAGTTGTTCATAGGGGGATACATCCCGTACAAAAGAAGCTTTGGATTCCTCGATGATGATGTCTAATGGCTTTGCATTTAGAGTTACCATGTTTCTATCATGAAACCTTTTATGGAGAATTTTTACTAGGCCCCAACACCACTTGTCAACTTTTTATATCACTCATTGGATGTACAGGGCTGGTACAAATGTTGGTATATCAACCCCCAATCACCGTGCCCTAAAGACCCACAAGAAGGCAATGATACCCCAATCACGTAGCCTAAAATAAAAAGAGGAAGGTATCACCATTTCTAATTTGTAGGAATCTAAGGATAAGCAAAGAGCATACTTTGGCAATTATACAGGGATAAAAATAAGTGGTTGCCTTCATATTTTTTGGGTCATCCAAACAAAAGGACAGCATACATGTGAAAGACCCACACAAAGACACACTTCAAGAAGAAACAAATAAAGTTAAACAAGTGCAAGAAATGAAATGACTTGGAAATAAACAAGCTTAAACCCAAATTGAAAGTGTGCACTCATTTTAAACCCAAATAAAAAAATTTGCCAAAAAGTAAAATGCTTTATTTTGAGTTTAAATCTACGTCTTTGAACAAGGACATGTTAGGATCCTACTCTTTAAGAGCACACTTGATTACCTTTGTATAAGCAACTAAACACGGAATTAAACTAGAAGTAATATGTAACTAGAATTCAGAAATAGCACAGAATATGAGAGACAATACAATCTTGTATTAACACTCTTCCAGAAGGAAATACAATGAAGAAATCACACTCTTCTCACACCTCTTGGGTGTACCATTAATTCTCCCTCAAGAGTTCTCTCTTTCAACCAATTACAACCACAATCAACTCAACACCGAGTTGTTGTTCCCTCCACCAGTCAGTAATAATACTGCCAGTCCACCAAGTACTCAAAGTACTCCAAGTAGATCTCCCTGATCTTGCACACCTGCAAATCAACTGATCTTACTTACCATGTAGATCTCCCCTGATCTTGCACAACCTGCAGATCAACTGATCTTACAATTGGAAGGATCTCTTCCTTGTCCTTAATTACAATATAGCCCCATGAGTCTCTTAAATAGATCCCATACAAACAATAATTAGACTTCCCAATTACAATAATTAGAAACGCAGATTCAAGACTAAAATTAGTCTTTTACATGCAAACTAACTGTCTGTCTAAAATTAGACCAGTTCTGAAATGCACAAATGACCGACGTCGGTCTCTATCTGTCTGGAGATGACCAACGTCAGTTCCTGTCTGACCGATGCCGACTGATGCCTAACCGATGCCGGTTGTCCTGTACACTGAATATGACTGACGTCAGTTGATCAAACTAATGTCGGTTACTGTGACACTCAACAACCTCCTCCATTTGCATCAATGAAGCTTTTAGCTCCACAACCTAACAATCTCCCACTTGGAGATAAATAGTTGCACCTGTACCTGTACCTGTACATCCTCTAATTTTGTTTCTGGCTTGTATCCCTCTTCAAGTTTAATCTTGAAGACCAACAGAAGTTGAATGAAGATTCAACTTCTCCTTTGTTCCCGACTTTTTTAACATATTTGCAGGGTTCTTATCTATATGGATCTTTTCTAGCTTCAACTGTCCATCCTCCAATACCTGTCTAATGAAGTGGAACCTAAGCTGTATATATCTGGTTCTTGAATGAAAGGCTGAATCCTTTACAAAATGAATTTCTCTTTGACTATTACTATACAATCTGCAACTCTCTTGCTCCTTTCCCAACTCTTCCATGAACTAAGTCATCCATAACATTTCCTTGCTAGCCTCTGTGACTGCAACAACCTTTTGCATCTCTGAAATCCAGCTAACCGCCATTCCACCAATAGTGAACACATATCTTGTGGTGCTTCTCCTGTCATCCAAGTAACCTGCCATATCCGAATCTACATACCCATGTAGAGAAGTGCTTGACCCTTCATAACATGAATACCTATTTTTGGTCCCTCTCAGATACCTGAGAATCCATTGAACTACTTTCCAGTGCTCCTTTCCCGAATTGGCCATAAACTTGTTGACAACTCCCACTGCTTGGGTAATTTCAGGTCTAGTACACATGTACTCAACCTCATCATGTGATTCAGGATATTGTTCTGTGAACTGTCCAACCATAGGTGTGCTAACCGGTTTTGCATCCCACATATTGAACCTCTCCACTACCTTATTCACATAATCCTCTAGAGACAAAATCAACATGTGACTTTCCCTGTCTCTAGAAATACTCATGCCAAAGAATTTCTTTGTTGCTTCCAAATCCTTCATGGCAAACCTCTGAACTAACTTTACCTTTAGCTCAGTAATTCCCTGCATGTATGAACCTGCAACAAGCATATCATCCACATACAGTAACAGGATAATGTAGCTAATATTATCCAACCTGGTAAAATAAACACAATGGTCACATTGACATTGACTAAAGCCATGCTTTGTCATACACCTATCAAACCTTAAACACCATTGTCCTGCAGCTTGCTCAAGACCATATAACCTGGCCTTCTATCTCACCTGTCCATTCTCTCATTTCTTTAACCTGTAAATCCATTTATCTTTCAGTGCTTTCTTTCCAGCTGGCATCTCTACCAAATCTCCCATTTGGTTCTTTTCCAAGGAATCAATTTCCTCATTCATGTCATGCTCTCACTGTTTCCTGGATTCTACCTACATTGCCTCATCAAAACTTTTTGGCTCTCCACCATTAGTGAGCAATACATAGTATAAAGAAGGGGAATAACGAATTAGAGGTTTACTTACCCTTTCAGTCCTCCTTATGGGTGTTTGAGACTCATTTATAGCTTGTTGTCCGCCCAAATTCTCTGTTAGTGACCGATCCCGATCATCTCTCAGTCTGCATCTGACCGACATCAGTTCCATGCGACTGACCTGACTACTGACGTCAGTTCCCAGACCGACGTCGGTGTCCACCTGATCACCAATGTCAATTCCCTGATCGACGTCGATGTCCACCTGCCTGACATCACCGACTTTGGTCTCCACCAGACCGACATCGGTTCCTTCCTGTTCGACATTGGTTCTCACCTGACCGACGTCGGTAACTGTGTTTTCCTGTGAGTGATGATTTTTACCCACGAGCTCATTTTGGATCATAACCTTGTCCAAACCAACACTGCCCCGCTCAAAATTATTTAGCCCCTTGAGCTGATCTCTATCCATCATCTTCTCCTTGAAAACCAAGGCTTTCCAGTGCTTCAATGTGTCAAAAACATCAGATTTCCTCTTTATGCAATAAACCCAATCCTTTCTTGTAGCATCAGAAACATAATACTGTGATCCTCCAATAGAAGCTCCCTGAGTTGGTCTCCACACACCTGTGTGAACAAGCTCCAACCTGTGCTTCTTTTTTGTTGACCCAGTTGTGAGAAACCTCACTTTCACCCGTTTCCCAAAGATACCATGCTTACAGAAATCTCGATCTATGCTTTTCAAATCTAAACTCTTACCTTTTGACTTAAGAACATCCATTTCCTTCTCACTCATGTGACCAAGCCTATAGTGCCACATCTTTGCATCTACATATGAAGTAGATAAAATAGAAGAAGAATCAGTAATACAAGTAGATAGATAAAGTGTACCTACTTTCTTACCTCCAGCTAAAACAAGTGCACCCTTGGAAACTTTTCAAGATTCCACTGTGAGAGTTACTGTGCATCCCTCATCACCCAACTTTCCTACATAAATCAAATTCTACTTCAGGATTGGGACATGCATGACATCCTTCAACACCCATGTGTTGCCCATTTGCAATTTCAGCTACACTTTCCCTTTGCCAACCATTTGACAAGGCTTACCATCCCCTAAATAAATTTTTCCAAAGTCTCCATGGACATCATCATGAAAAAATTCTCTATTTAGGGTTGCATGAAAAGAAGCACCAGAATCTAAAACCCATTATTCTACCTGACTATCCAAAGAAACTATAAGAGCATCCTGTGCAACAATACCTGCAACATCTGCTTCTTCATGTTGATCTTCTTTCAACCAACAATCTTTCTTTGCATGTCCTTTCTTTTCACAATTCCAGCAAATTATACTGCCATACCTGGATTTGGATCCACTGCCTATCTTTGACCTTGATTTCCCTTGCTCAACCTTCTCTCTTTTCTTTCTCTTGCTTTCAACACTTAAAGCATTACCCGGTGATTCCCCTGTGCTTTTCCTACAAATTTCTTCATTCAAGATTACACTAACGACATCATCAACTTTCAAGATATTTGAAGCAGACGCAGTATTACTTACTGCCATTACCAAGCTGTGCCAACTTTTAGGTAAAAAGCATAAGACTAAGAGAGCCTTAATTTCATCATCAAAAACTATATTGACTAAATTTAACTGGTTTACCAAACCATGGAAATCACTAAGATGGCTATATACCGATCCACCTTCCAGCATTTGCAAATTAAATAATTTCTTCATAAGAAATACCTTATTCGAAGCTAAGGGTTTTTCATATAAATTTGCCAAAGATTCCATTAACTCTACTGTTGTCCTTGCCTGAGATAAGTTGGAAACCACAGAAGCTGTCAAGGTCAGCGTTATAGCTCCTAGAGCCTTTCTATCAAGAACCTTCCATTCTTCATCTTGCATACATGAAACCCCACCCAACGGTAAGTACAGATCTTTTTGATACAAATAATCCTCTATCTGCATCCTCCATAATTGATAATTCTTGCCATTGAATTTCTCCATTCTTAGCATACTTTCTTCTGCCATTGCTATACTCCCACTCAATCAAAAACCCCTGAGAGTGACCTGTAATCAACAAACACTAACACACTCTGATACCACTTGTTAGGATCCACTGCTAAGAGCACACTTGATTACCTTTGTATAAGTAACTAAACACGGAATTAAACCAGAAGTAATATGCAACTAGAATTCAGAAATAGTAGAGAATATGAGAGACAATACAATCTTGTATTAACACTCTTCCAGAAAGAAATACAATGAAGAAATCACACTCTTCCCACACCTCTTGGGTGTACCAGTAATTCTCCCTCAAGAGTTCTCTCTCTCAACCAATTACAACCACAATCAAATCAACACCGAGTTGTTGTTCCCTCCACCAGTCAGTAACAATACTGCCAGTCCACCAAGTACTCAAAGTACTCCAAGTAGATCTCCATGATCTTGCACACCTACAAATCAACTGATCTTACTTACCATGTAGATCTCCCCTGATCTTGCACAACCTGTAGATCAACTGATCTTACAATTGGAAGGATCTCTTCCTTGTCCTTAATTACAATACAACCCCATGGGTCTCTTAAATAGATCCCATACAAACAATAATTAGACTTCCCAATTACAATAATTAGAAATGCAGACTCAAGACTAAAATTAGTCTTTTACATGCAAACTAACTGTCCATCTAAAATTAGACCAGTTCTGGAACGCACAGACGACCGACGTCGGTCTCTATCTGTCTGGAGATGACCGACGTCGGTTCCTGTCAGACTGATGTGGGCCGATGCCTAACCAATGCCAGTTGTCCTGTACACTAAATATGACCAACGCCGATTGATCAAACTGGCATTGGTTACTGTGACACTCAACAACCTCCTCCATTTGCATCAGTGAAGCTTTTAGCTCCACAACCTAACAGATCATGCAATAAAGTGGTTAAAAGTTTTCAATGTGGTCGTGGGCTGGTGTGGGAAGTTGTTGAAAAAATTGTTTTAAGACTCAAGTTTGTAATACAGAGCGTTTTCATCAAAATACAGGGCATTTCTTTGATGATTCCTATAAAATGGATAGAAGATAGAAAAAATTGACGACACCACCGATTAACAGGGTGTTTCCATTTATTAGTGCATTTTTGTTGATATGTATGACATTTATACCAAAAACTAAAAAATAATAAAAATTATACCACAAGGCATTTTCACCAATTTGTGCAGTTTCGTTGATGTGAATGGTGTTTCCAACTATCCCACAGAGTGTTTCCACCATTTCACAACACATTTCCACCAATTATAATTACCTACAAAAACATAGAGCATTTTCACTATTTTCAAGGACAAATCTACTGAAATGTAGGGGAGTTTTCACTGATTTAAACTAGTACATATTTTTCAATGTTTAAAAAAAAAGAGGTGAATTAAACTAATGACTATGTTAATTCTTGAAATTAAAAGAATAAGAAGGGTCTAAAAGAGTTTGTGGGCTACATCGGTCCCACCATGTATACCATTATGTGAGAGAGGAATCTAAATAGGGTTAGTGTGACCATTAATGAAAACACATCAAAAGATTGAATGAAACTAACACCTTTCTACTATGTTTGAACAAGACTAAGTAAAAGATGAATCAAATAGAAGATAAAACACACACATTTTATACTTTCCTTGAAAGACCTTTATTTGTCAGTTTGAATATTTAAGTGCTTAGATTATAGAGCTAGAGGTCTTTGGCGATGTTGAATCTACATGTAGGTAACATCCCCCCTTGTCTACACTTGATTTGGATTGAAAACTATGAACCTCTTTAGGTATTTTGGCAGAGTAAGTTTAGGTTCAAGAAGCTTTTCTATAATGGAGGGGGACTTTCAATTTATACACTTGTTGAATCAGTGAGAATTGTCCATCATGATCTCCAAATAAAGAGTTAGAAATAAGTTCTCATCTTCATTAATGTTGGAAGTTGGAAATGTAAAAGGTTTTATTTAATAAAAATCAGAGTGGAAGAGATTTGGAAGAAAAGTTCACTCATGACTCCTTTTCTAGTGTGCAAGAGGATGTAAGAGAGAAGAGTGTGTAAAAAGATGTTAAGAGAGTGTAAGAGTTTGTTTCCACTCCTCTCTTTTTCTATTATTTTCTCATATAATATTTTACCAAAATAAGGTAATATCATCTTTTTGATTTTAGAATAAATATAAATATTTTAAAATTTATGGAAAAAATCATTACAACTAAATTAAATTAATTAACAATTAAAAGAAAAATATTTTTAATGAGATTGAAAGTATTAATAAAAAAATATAATTAATTGAAACGGAGGGTTTAAAATCATGAATAAAAGATGAATTAGTGTCTATAAAAACTATCATGCTACTTTAGTATAGTAGAGTTTTATCATCTGCAAAATATTATGATAAAAAAAAAAGGCACTTAAGTTATCTTTTATATTGCTTCCACAAATTCCATTTGGTAAAATATGCTTCAAGAATTAAAACGTGAAAGACTGCATGTCATTTTAGTTTTCATTCCATGTTATTGAGAAGTGAATGGTATTGTGACTAGATTTAAATTTTGTTGATAGGTGTTAGTTAGGAATAAGGGAAAAAGTCGTTTTTATATGTGGGGTTAAGTAAATATTTTGTTGATATTATAATAATAATAATAAAATAAAAATAAAAGGAGAAATATGATGTAATAATTTATGTTTTTAAAGTTAATTTTATTTTTATTTTTTTAAATTGGATATTTTTTAATGTTAATATAATAAATTTTAGTAGTAAATTTTGATAGGTGGAGAATTTTAACAAGTAATTTTTTTATTAAGATTTGATAAATATAAGTAATAATAAAATTTATTAATTAAAATAATAATATATTAATTTTGAATAAGTTATAATGAAGTAATTGTGTGTTGATGTTGGGTATTCTTCCTCTCCCCCTTATCCTCCTCATATCCCCTGTTTCATCCCTTCCACTCATGCCCATCGACGCCTCCTTCCATTTTTGGTTCACTGCCTTCATGTTCCCCCCCTCTCTTCGGTGTCTTCCCCCCATTCTCTTGTTGTGGTTTCCTGGTCTATGTGTGTTTGAAAACTGAAAATTGGTGTTGGAACCACTGCAAAGAACAAAGGTAGACGTTTTGAGGTAGAAAGATTGAGATCTGAGGTAAAAGCATTGGTGAGAGAAGGATCCCAGTAGAATATGAAGGCTATCCTTTCAAGGAGAGAGAGAAGACATGGACTTGCTTGTGGATTAATTTTACTACACATGTTATTGGGCTCATTTCAGTTGAATTCTATTATTGTTTTATTTTTTTGTTATTTTTCTCATCAGTTTCGTTGGATTCTTGTTGAAGGTTATATTTTCCTCTTTGGATGGGTTGCAATTTATTAGCTAAATTTTGAAGGTCTATTATCTTGTTTTACTATTCTCCGTTAATACTTTAATTGGTTGTGTATTGTCATCTTGGATGGCATTTCCTTTTTTATGTCATTCTTATGTCTTCTTGTGAACGGGGAGTGGGCCCCCTTTGTGTCCCAGAACTGGTTCATAGCTCCAGTCAAAAACATTCCCTTTATTAAATTTTTTTGAATAAGTTCTATTAATTTTGATAAATAATAAAATTTTGATTTAATCATCAACAAACATTTAGAATATTGCATAATAAGTAATATTAATTCTCATTTTAGTATTGAAAAATTCAATATAGAAAACATATTTTTTAGAAATAAAATAGTTCACAATAATATATCGATGAATATTTTTAAATTTTGTATATCAAACTTTACAATTGATAGAATAATATGTCAATTCAAATGTTATAATTAATTACAACTTAAAAATTAATTGTTTTGATTGAAAGTTATAATACCTCGCCTTAACTAGACTAATAAAAAATAATGAGAATAATAAACCCAAACCAACCATATACATATTCTAAACTTTAGTTTCAAAAAAGTTTACCTAATAATTCAAATTGATGAGAGAGAAGTAAAGGTGAACTCATAAAAAATACTTCTCATGAAAATAAATAAATAATTTAATTAATTAATTATATTATATTAAATGTGAAAGGTATAAATGCAAAGATCAAGTAGTGGAGTGAAAACAATTTGATATTTTATAAAGTTTTATTATGTATATGTGGATTAACAAATAAATAAATAAAATGTAAAGCCTATAAATATAGAGATCAAACAATGGAACGAAAACTTTTTTGATAGTTTAATAATATTTTTTTATATGCATGTGGATTAACATAAAAATAAATAAATAAAATAAAATGTAATGTAATATGAAGAGATCAAGTAGTGGAGTGAAAACCATGTGATATTTTAATAAAGTTTTGTCATTTAGCAAAAAATTACTTTGCAAAAAATTTGCTCCTAAAAAATTTGTTGATGTGGGACTCTCCTCAAAGAAGAAAGGGTGCAGATTAGAAGCTAAGTTGTTGAGGGCAGTAGCGGATTCTTTAATCAGTAATAACTCTAAATAGATTTTGAAGGATCTCCTCTCTAGGCGTAGGAGACGTTTGGCTTTGGCTTGTAGCTAAGTTCACTAGGGTATGTGGTGGACAAGCCCATGCCTATCATTGAAGGCTGAGTCACCCTCATTTTTAGGTTTATTTTGGCTGGCTCCAGCTGTTGTCATGTCTGAGTTGTCCCTATTGAAGTTTGGTTGAAGATTCGCAAAATCAACGTGTTGTTCTCTTATTTTTTTCTTGGTTATTGTTTGATACTTTTTTCATCTCTTTCTTGGTGTGCACCTCTTACGAGATACATTTTGTTAATTATAGATTTATTTGTTTTGTTTCATTGTTTTGGTCATACTACTTAATTATAGGGACTACTGAGCTTCTGGTTATAATCCTACTTTCTCTATCTCTCATATTTAATTCACTAGGCAATGTGAAGTGAATGGTATTGTGGTTAGATATAATTTTTTTGCTAATAGGTGGTGTTGGTGTTGGGTTGTAATAAGGATAAAGGTCATTATTGTATGTGAGATTAAGTATTTATTTTGTTAATATTGTAATAATAAAAAATAAATGAAGAAATACAAATATAATATTTAATATTTTATTTTATTTTTATTTTTAATTGGATTTTTTATATTAAAATAAAAAATTTAAATGTAAATTTTGATTGGTAGAGAATTTTGACAAGTGAAAAAATTATTAAAATTTGATGAATATTTATAATAATATTTTAAAGAATATTTAAATATTTTTATATGTCAAAATTTATAATTATTAGAATAATAAGTAAATTCGAATAATTTGATTGATTATAATTCAAAAAAATATATATTTTCAATATAAATTATAATTAAAAAAATATTGTAATATTTCATTAAGATATTTTAAAATAAAAATTTAGCCTCAATTATTTAATAAGTAATGTTTTAATTTTCAATTCAATATCAAAAGAGTTTAATATAGAAAACATATCTTTTAGAAACAAAATAATCCAAAATAATATCTCAATAAATATTTTTGAAATTTTATATATGTTAAATTTTACAATTGATAAAATAATATATCAATTTGAACTTTATAATTATTAACAACTAAAAATTAATTATTTAGATTAAATACAATACCTCACTTTGATAAAGATTAATTAAAAAATAATGAGAAACCCAAACTAACCTTTATATATAAAAATTTATGTTCTAAATTTTAATTTAAAATAAATTCATTGATTTAGAATAAGAAAATTGAAATAATGAATTTCACACTATTAATTAATAATTTTGATTGCATTTCTATTTTTATTAATTTTCAAACATTTTAAAATAATCATAAAAAGGAGAAGTAGAAATTGAACTTTTTATTATAAAAACAATGGAAAACACAAACACTTCTCATGAAAAATAAATAAATAAAATATAATATAATGTGATGTGAACTGAATAAATGTAACAATCATGCAATCAAATAAAATTGTACTAGTATTTTAGTAGAGTTTTTTAATTGAAAAATAAAAGAAGTGACTTTGCATCATCCATAAAATTTTATTGTAAGAAAAAGACATTTATAAATTATTTTATATATTATTTTACTTTCACAATTTACATTTGGTAAAATATAATTTGATATAATAACTAACAATTATTTTGAAGGTGTAAGGAATGTTAGAAGAAATTTAGAAGTTATTTCTTTTAATCTGTAGAGTATATTATTTATTTATGTGTTCCCTTTTATGAGTATAATGTGGACACCTCATAATGCTTGAGCATTTAACTCATTAGCTATCCCTGTCACCTAGGACCAATCATCAATTGTTCACTTATTATCTCAATCAGTGATTCCTCTATTATAATATGTACATTGTAACATGAACATCCTATCCTAGCTTTCATTTTGATAGCCACGAGAAGCATAAATCCTATGCAAAATAAATGCATAATTGTTACCTATTAAAATATAGTGTTTGGAATTGAAAAACTCCTTTGTATAAGCTATTTTTAGTAAAAGCAAGTTGAGAGTTGCACCAAAAGGACCAACTCCACCACCACTAGTCACTACGATGCTTACCTCATAACTATACTAATTATAAACATGTTAGATAAATTATTAGATATATATGCCTACCTTCTTTAAGTGCAGGGTGTTTATTAGCCCACTTTGGAAGGTTCTCATGTTGTTTACTCGTATGTGACCTATTTTTGAGGGTGTGGTCCCAATTTTGGTTGCACATGTTGGAAGCACAAACATTGAGAGGGGAGTAAATCAATGTGCAAACATTTCATTCAATTCCATTCATCGTTTTTAACTATTTAAACTAGCATGGAGATATAACAGTGCATAGAAGAGCAACCACATAAGCAAGAATTAAGACATCAACACAGAACCATCAGATCTATGTGGAAAACCCTCATGGGGGATAAAACCCACTATCACACCATTTGGACTACTGTCCTATAAGTAATGAAACAACACTTAGTGAGGCACCAACCCCATTAAGAGCACCAACCCCTCACTAGTCAGGCACCAACCCAACTAGTCTTTTAGCAAGCTCCGACTTACAAGGAGGCTAAAAACCCCTAAGTGACTTGGCACCAACCCAACCACTCCAAGGACACTTATGCAAGCTCTAACTCCCTCTTGACCAAGCACCAACCCAACCAAGGCAAACTTAATCACCTCAAGACACCTTGTTGCTCTCTCAAATGATGGTGACTTCTTATTTAGCTTTCTCTCTTATCTATATTCATTCCACTCTCTGTCATACACATGGAACACTCCTTTGATGAAGCTACTGATGGTATCTCACCTCATTCATCTCACTTAAACCTTTTACCCCTCTCAAACAACCTTCTAGGCTTACTCAACATGTATCTTCTAGGCTCATTAGGTCCATTAACTTTATCATCCACCTATAGAAGATATTTTAGATGTTCATCATGATTTATTTCATATTTTTATGGTCATCAATGACCTACTATTGCTCCTTCAGTGATCCTTTCTCTTCACTTATATTCTCATCTCACTTAAATAGCTTAAATAGGCTAATCAGGCCTTACTTATATCCTCAACACTTGTTCTTACCCATATTGGTCGGCTAATAACCTTACCACACTTGGTTTACCCTTGTATTAGACCCAAAAAACACATTAAACATGTTAAATAATCACTCCATAGGTCAATCATACAACTTAAGGACCAAAACCAAATCAGGTCGAATAGAGACCTAACATAATTAGGCCTTCTCTAAGGCACATGTTACGCTATTACCCTTTGGACCATATTGAGTCTTTACCAATGCATGAAAAACATATAATACACTTAAAATATACCCATTATATAATTCACATATCTCTATGCCACTTGTTGGTCCAACTCACCACTTGAACCATGTTATTAGGCTTACTCGCCATTAGCCCTTCATACACCCAGAAAGTCTATTTTACACATCTAAAATTAAAAAAAAAAAAAATTGACACATAACCACATGAAAAAATAATATTTATAGATCATTAATTACCTCATAATCATTACCATATCCATTTTAATTCACTAAATATGCCAAAAGGCCTCAAACCAACTCTTGCAACATGACCACTCAGAATGGTCAAACACTACCAAAGTATAGTCAAGAAATTTTGATTCTTAACAAATGCATATGTACTTTAAAACACTAAAAAATCATGAAATATATCCTATGAAATATATAAAACGTAATCCCTTGCTTTTTACTCTTCTGGATTAGGCAAAATAGCTCAGAAACATCTTGCTTACCAACACACAGAAAACTGTCAGATACCCTGAAAACACAGTCTTGAGGAATACTATTTTTAGATCATGTAATGGTAATTTAAAAACTTCTAAATAAATTTAATAGTTTATTTTTTACCTACATATCACTCTCCAATATATAGATCAATTTTTTTGGTGTCAAACATTGGTTGTACAGACCAATCTCTCAAGCTACTTTCTTACTATCCTCACACAGTATAACAAGCCATTTTGGATTTCATGTTTCAAATACTTAATATGAATATCATTATTTAATTAATAATTAATAGGTCATTTAGGTATTAAAAAAAAATCATTGGATATATTTGCTCTTTGTCATAGTGTCTTACACACTTCACTTGGCAAACTTGAAACAATCATTTTGTCTCAAGACACAGTCATGGTGAACATGAATCTTAACACCTATGGGATCACAATAAATATCTTATAATGTAATTTTATGATACTCATTAGACCATATAATAAATTCAAACACAATGTTACATAGGTCAAATGACATAAATGGAACATATAGATCAAACTCTAAAACTTACTCTTTTTTGTTCATCGCCACTCAGAAAAGCTATCTTGAGAGCATTATTTTCACCATTTTAAATGAATTAAAAAGAATATAATAAAAATATACTAGAGTTATATGTATTTAATAATAACCTCAAATAATTGGATTCATCCCTAATCTACTATAGCTAATTCCTAAACACTTTCTCACTCTTGCCTAGTTTTTCTCACTGTTTGCCCAGGTTAGCAATAGGTCAACTTGAGTGACCAAATTGATTGAAATAGAGGATATACATTTTCAAATAAAAACCATGTACATCAATAATGAGTCTTGTTCTTCAACCTCTATCCACTTGTATGCATTGACCACTCACTAATTCTTCAGAAACAAGCATATTTTTGTAGCTTCCACTCACTCTTCTGACAGACCACTCCCACCTGAAGATGACTGTAGGACTCATATACATTATCTAAACACAAAATTATATAAATCAAACCATTCTAGCAACTTTCCAATAATATTTATTCAATCAAGTCACTATAAGGGTTTTGAGAGGGTTTTGGGCCAGTTTCCATTCTTAACAAATGTTCATACATCTATATCCCTTAAACCACTTCATAATGCTTGGAAAACCCTATTATTACCCTTTTCAATCTCTCCCAATTATATTAGCTTCCCATGCAACTATCATAAATGCCAATGACCACCTAAACTACCTTCTCGGGCCTGGAAACCTTCATTTTGCATGTAAAGAAGACCTCAAAACGTGTTTTCTTGCTTTCTCCTTCAATCTATGACATCAAACTTGGTAAAACCTATTGAAATAACATTTAAAACCTAAATCCATGCTCACATGTGCTCTATCACCTTGAAAAACTCAACTTGACCCTTCATTTAGCCACACCAGTACTCTATGCATGTTAGGTATTTAAACTACCAGTTATGCTTGGTCCTTAAAAACACTTGGAAACCTCTTGTATTAATCTTAGTACCTCATCCACATGTCATATGATCTCATAACTTTCTCATATACTACCAACCTTTTTCACATAAACTTACAGCCACCAAGGCTGATCAAGAAGTCTCATTATACTCTCTAAGATCTTAAGGCAAGGTCTATGCCTAGATCTCTAAGGAAGGACTTACCTCTTAGCTCACTTTGAGGGTCATATAAATGACTTATCACCTCTATATAATACACATATTCAAGATCATACATCTCTGTATCACCATCATTATGTCTTTATAAGCCATGTTCATGCTTAGGAACTAGACCATCAACCAAACCTACCAGGTACCATACCTCTTGAAGACCTTCCTACCACTGTAAATGCATTATAGAACACATTCTCATGCCAAAACTCCTTTATACCATTATAAACTACATGTCTCTTCACAGTAGCACCTCTGTCACATCAATGACCTTTAACTACCTTCAACATCAATGACAACCTTAATGCCATAAACACACCTAATAGGAACATACCTCAACAATCTCCCCCTTTGTCATTGATGGAAAACACTCTAACACAGTTGACCATTCTCATTTCTCCTCAAGTTAGATCTCCCCATCAAGTCTTTATCCCCCTTTCATAATAATGACAAAGTTCATATACACTCTCACAAGGTCATCTACATATAGTCCATTGATCCTAGGACCTGATCATTTCACTAAACAATCAAACTCCCCCTTTGTACATGCATAATTATCAAGCCATATAAGTTATCTCCCCTTAACTCCATGATCCACCTAGATCATGTCATCTGAAACTACACATCAACTAATTAAAACAAATACATAACACATTTGCTTACCTTAATAAAAATCCACATGTCTCAAACAAACAACTCAAGTCATTAGGATTTGACTTAGCTCATGGCACCTTCAATAGATCATTTCAACCAACTAGGTTTGCATACAAATTTTAATAGCATTGTTCCTATAGGAACAATATGATTTCTTTATCTGAGCATACTCTTCAATAGGCATATTGCTTCCATATATATTCTTTATTATCAATCAATCCATCATAGTTTGGACAAGGTCATAACACCCTTCTTGGTGCATTCTTCCTACTAAGTTAACCACTCACAATGAAGGACTATTGTTATCTTCTTCCTTTGATAACATTGGTCTTGTAGATCAATCTTCAATTCTCATAGTACTAGTAATGTCTTTACTTCTTAGACAACATGTTGCACTAAAATAGGTATTTTTAATCAAGATAACTTTAGTAGGAAACATTGCAACAAGTCCATATACCACTCCACTAATCTCTTATAGGTTAAATAAGAGCCATTTGCATCATGTATATTCATATTAGGTTTAATAGACACAAAGAGTCTTGAAACACTCATACCTCTTATTCAGTATATCTTTGAGCTAGACCATCACAACTAAGATCAAACTGATCATTTATAGGCATATAAAAGAGCTTAAATATCTTTAAAACATACTCAAGCACTTTGATCATTCATCCAAAGTGAACAACAACCCCATACCTCTAATCACGTTATTTCATGTTTTCAAAAACAAAGACCTTAAGCACAATCTTCTTTCAATGAGAGTCTCATACACATAGACACACTTTTAAAACTTCCTCAAATCATGGAACAAAAATACAATGAAGTGAAAACATCATCTAATTCTTAGAACATCAATTCAAGGTCAATAGAGAGGTTCTATATCATCTTAGTCCTCCTTGGTTCTCTAATTAATAACACAGTCAACAAAATCTGAATTAGATGTACAATAAATGCACTACATGATCTTTCAAATCACACTATCACCTTGAGTATATTTTATATGAAGTCTACTTCAACTTTCCTTTTTACACCAACAAGTTTTGACCTCTTCCCTGACTTCTATAGGCAAAGGAATGCTCTCAGGCTCATGCATAATCAGTTTGAATTCAAATTCCAATGGTCATATTTTTGAATCCTCGAAGACTCCTTCTTAAAGCATAAAATTGACTGCCTTTTCCATGTCATAACATATATAGGGTCAACTTTGAATGCTCATAACTTGAGCTAGGAAACACTTCAAGGCACAAAACTTCCAGAGGATTTAATTAGGACATCAGATAACATCTTCATGAATCATTCGACCATAATTTTACTTTATATGTACCTAAAATAAATGAACAACATTATCTTACTCTTCATACATGTGTGACAATCTGTGATGGTCTGGTCCTTCTTAAGATACAATAATGCATTGTCTTCACTATAAAAGATCATGTGAAACACTAGGACCTAACCAAAACATCTAAGGCATCCTGATAACATTATCTATCACCTTAGTCACCTGTAAACACCCATTTTGCATCTAACCATATAAAAACCAACTTCCTAAAAATCTTGAAGCATCTTGACTTGCTCCTCAAGTACTCTTGTTGACAGGTAGATATTCTTACTAGGCCTAAACTAAGATTCTACAAGACACCTTGATGCCTTGACCTATACCTTTCTTTCAACAAATTTTAAATGTCCTTTTGAATATAAACTTAGGTTTTATCTTAAACTTGGCTTCAACATAATCCTTATTTTTCAATCTTTCTAGTACCAACATACAATCTTGTAGGCAAAGCTCAACCATAACCTTCACATGCTTAGCCATCTTGTGATTCTAGGATCACCTTCAAGATATCAAGCCACCTCCAAAGAACCTGATCTAATAACAATTTTTAGAAGCACAACAACTAATATTGGGGGTGAATTAGTTTTTAAAAATTTCATTTAGTTCCATTCATCATTATGTAACCATTTAAATTAGCATACAAATATAATAGTGCATAAAAGAGCAATAACATAAGCAAGAAGTAAGAAATCAACACATGAACACTAGATATATATGGTAAACCCTCATGGGGGATAAAACCCACTATCACACCACTTATAATACTATCTTATAATCATTAAAACAATATTTAGTGGCGTACCAATCCCACAAGGAGTACCAACCCCTCACTAGTTAGGCACCAACCCAGTTAGTCATTTAACAATCTACAAATTTAAAGGAGGATACAACCCCCTAAGTGACTTGGCACCAACATGACCACTCCAAGGACACTTTTTCAATATCCAACCTATAAGGCAGCTCCAACTCCTTCTTGACCAAGCACCAACCTAGCCAAGGCAAGCTTAATCACCTCAAGACACCTTGTATCTCTCTCAATTAATGGTGAATTATTCTTCATCTATCTCTCTTATTTATATACATTCCCCTCTCTATAATACACATATAACACTAATCTAATTAATCTACTGATGGTCGCTCACCTTATTCAGCTCACTTCAACCTTATACCCCTCTCAAATAGCCTATTAGGCTTAATCGCTCAACATGCCTCTTTTAGGCTCATTGGATATATTGAACTTATCATCCACCTGTAGAATATATTTTATATTTTCATCATGATTTATTTCCTATTTTTATGGTCCTCAATGACATAATACTTCTCCTTCAATGATCCCTTTTATTCACTTATATTATCATCTCACTTAACTAGCTCAAATAGGCCAATTAGGCCTTGCTTATATACTCAACACTTATTCTTACCCATATTGGTTAGATAATAACCTTAACACACTTTTTTTACCCCTTTATTATACCCAAAAACATGTTACACATGTGAAACAACCACTCCATAGGTCGGTCATACCCCTTAAGGACCAAAACCCAATTAGGCCTAATAGAGACCTAATGGAATTAGGCCTTCTCTAAGGCACACGTTATACTCTAACCCATTAAACCATTTTTAGTCATCACCAATGCATTAAAAAATTATAATTCACCTAAAATAAACCTATTATATCATTAAAATAGATCCATGTAACCTGGTATTCCAACTCACCACTTGAACCATGTTATTAGGCTTACTCGCCATTAGCCCTTCATACACCCAAAAAGTTTGTTTTACACAACTAAAGTAAAAAAAAAATCCACATAACCATATAAAAAAACAATATTTATATATAATTAATTACCTCATAGTCATTACCATATCCATTTCAATTCAATAAATATGCCAAAAGGCCTCAAACCAACTCTTACAACATGACCACTTAGAATGGTCAAACACTGACAAAGTACAGTCAAGAACTTTTGATTCTTATAAACTGAAAATATACTTAAAAACACTCAAAAATATTTAATTATATAATATTTCATATATAAAAAATCTTCCCATGCTTTTTACTCTTCTAGATTAGGTAAAATAGCTCAAAAACATCTTGCTTACCAAGCCACAGAAAACTGTCAAATAGCTTGAAAACACAGTCTTGAGGAATAATATTTTTAGATCATGTAAGGGTAATTTAAACACTTATAATTCACTTTAATATTTTATTTTTGAACTATATATCACTCTTCAATAGATAGATCAATTAATTTTGGTGTCAAACATTGGTCTTATAGACCAATCCTCAAGCCACTTTCTTACTGTCCTCACACAGTATGACAAACCATTTTGGCTTTCATGTTTAAAAAACTTAAGTTTAATATCCTTATTTCATCAAGAATTAATAGGTAATTTATGTCTAAAACAAAAAAAATAATTGTATTGTATATATATTATCTCTTTATCATAGTGTCTTACACACTTTATTTCACTTAGTAAACCTGGAACAGTCATTCTGTCTCAAGACACAATCATGGTGAACATGACTCTTAACATTTTGGGATCACAAAAAATATATTATAATGAAATTTTATGATAATAATTCAATTTTATAAAAAATTCAAACATAAATTTACATAGGTCAAATGACATATATGGAACATATAGATCAAACTCTAAAACTTACTCTTTCACTATCCATCTCTACTCAGATAAGCTATCTTGAGAGCACTATTTTCACCATTTGAAATGAATTTAAAGGAATATAATAGGCATGTATATAATTTATATTTATTTAATAAAAAACTCAAACAACTAGATTCATCCCTAATCCACTGCAACTAATCCCTAACACTTTCTCACTCTTGCCTAGTTTTTCTCACTGTCTTCACTGTTTGCCCAATTTGGTGATAAGTCAATTTGAGTAACAAAATTAATTTAAAAATAAGATATATATTGTAAAAAAATCATGGACATAAATAATTATTCTTGGCCTTCAACCTCCATCCACTTATATGTATTTACTTGGTCAACCCTACCTATAGCATCAAATCCTTCAGAAATAAGCATATTTATGTAGCTTCCACTCACTATCCTAACAGACCAATACCACTTGGATATTCCTATAACATTCATATAAATGATCCAAACACAAAATTAGATCAATAAAAACATTCTATGCATTTTCCAACAATATTTCTTCAATCAGATCACTATAAGGGTTTTGGACTAGTTTCCATTTTTAACGAATGTTCATACAACTATGTCCATTAAAACAATTCCTAATGCTTTTAAAACATTATTATGACCATTTTAAATCTCTCCAAAAATTATTATCTTCCCATGAAATTATCACATGTAGCAATGAACACCTAAACTTCCTTCTCAGGCTTGGAAACCTTCATTTTGCATACACAAAAGACCTCAAAATGTGTTTTTTACTTTCTCCTTCAATACATAACCTTATACTTGGTAAACCCTCTTTAAATAACCTATAAATCCTAATTCCCTTTTCACATGTTCTCTATCACCTTGAAAAACTCAACTTGACCCTTCATTTAGCCACACTAGGTCTCTATGCATGTTAGGTCTTTGAACTACCAGTTGTGATTGGTCCTTGAAAACACTTGAAAACCTTTTGTATTAATATCAATACCTCATAAACATGTCATATGACCTCATACCTTTCTCATATACACACAATATTACAAACCACCAATCCTAATCAATAAGTCTCATCATACTCTCTAAGATATTAAGACAAGGTCTATGCCTAGATCTCTAATGAAGGACTTACCTCTTAGCACACTCTAAGAGTCATGTAACTAACTCATCACCTCTCTCTCTCTCATAATATGACACTTCAATACACATATTCAAGCTCATACATCTTTTTATCACCATCATTATGTCTTTATAATCCATGTCCATGCTTAGGAACTAGGTTATCAACCAAGCCTACTAGGTACCATACCTCTTGAAGACCTTCTTGCCACTGTGGATGCATTATAGAACACATTCTCATGCCAAACCTCCTTAATACCATTCTCAACTACATGTCTCTTCAAAATATCACCTATGGGACATCAATGACCTTTGACATCAATGACAACCTCGATGCCACAAACATACCTAATAAGAACATACCTCAAAGAATACATTTATACAAATAAAAATTATCTATTTTAATCATTAAGAACAAGGGGGAAAAATTTATTGGAAATATACATGGGGTTCATCAATATGTCCTCATGGGTTTCAAACCAAATCACACATAATTGACCCAACCCCAACACATTGATCTCTTCAACCAACCAATACAGATATCACCTGATTGAAACTAGGGGAGTTGTAGTTTCAACAACCATTGGGAAAAGAAGTTATCTCTTTCCATGAAGAATATAAGCCATCATGTAGAAAAAATACTTTCATGGTGATTCAAACCCTAATCAATTTCCCTCTATTCTCTAGTGATGGGATTATAATTGTAATATATGTTGAAGGAGTTGAATCCATATGATAAAGAGGCTATCTCTTTCCACGAAGAATGTAAGTCATTGCATAGACAAAATACTTTCATGGAAATTCAAATCCTGATCGGTCCACCCTCCATTCTTTGTTGATTGTATTAAAAATGTAATAGATGTTAAAGGAGTTAAATCCATGCCTTTATGTTGTATCCAATTTTTAAGTTTATTTTTTTAATGTCAAGAGACACAAATTGCCTTGAATTGATGTTATTAAACTCAAACTCAAATTTCACCATCTGATTACTATATATTCCATCATTTGAGTAATTAAATAAAACCAACCAATGGCCATGGCTCTTTTCATGTGCATTTATACTGCAAATGAGTTTGCATCCATATCGACAAACCCCATACTTAACAATATCTATATTTTGTTTAACTTTCTAGCTTAATATGCTCAACTATATCCACCTTAGGGATGGTCATTTCATTAGTTGTGTCATTAATATGCTTATAAGTGTTTGATACATTAGAAGCGACTATGCTAGAATGTTAACCATACACGCATATTGATCAATTATAGCTACATGATGATTAAAAAAAGGCAAAGCTTACATAGTCAAGGTTTTTTCAAAGGGTAAAAAATGGTAGGAGAAAACTAATTTATTCTCGTGGGACACCTATTTATTTATATGATTTGGTTAGTTCTACTCAGATGTCATTTTTATTGGGTGTTGGCTGACCATTTGTTGTAACCTTGTTATAGGTATTCTAGATATTCAACAAAAAATCAAATTTTAAAACAAAAATAGTTGAATTTGTGGCTTCATGATAGGTTAGCTTTACAAAAGAGTGGACTTTCAAATATTTTGTGTTTCCACTATCCATAAAATAACATACAATATTTTCTAGAAGAAACTATGTATGGTTTTGACAATCGATGCATTTCAGATCCATTACTGTGATCCTTCATCCAGAGAAACATATGTGAGAACATTAGATCCTAGCATGTTAAAAGCTAAAGGAAAATGGTTATTACAAGGAATGCTTAATACAAATCCAAGATAGAAAAATTCTATGATCCCTACAACATTTTAGGAATGCTAGATATGTTGTTCTCTTTACAATTTTAATCCGAAGCTTTTCAAAAATCTTGATATTTGAATACATATCCCTCCTAGGAAGGGTAATTATCAAAGATTTTATGTTTTCATAGTCCAAAAAATAACATACAATATTTTCTAGAAGAAAATGTGTATGGTTTTGACAATTGATGTGTTTTGGATCCACTATTGTGATCCTTAATCAGGAGAAACATAAGTGAGAACATCAGATCCTAGCATCTTAAAAGTTGAAGGATTATGGTCGTTACAAGGAATGCTTAATACAAATCCAATACAAAAAAATTTATGATCCCTTAAAGGTCTTAGGAATGCTAGATATATTGTTCTCTTTGCAAGTTTAATCTGAAGCGTTTCAAAAATATTGACCTTTGAATACATATCCCTCTCATGAAGGGTAATTATCAAATATTTTATGTTTCCATAGTCCATAAAATAACATACAATCTTTTCTGGAAGAGACTATGTATCGTTTTAACAATCGATGCATTTTGGATCTGTGATCCTTCACTAGGACAAACATATGTGGGAACATCAAATCCTAGCATCTTAAAAGTTGAAAGAAAATGGTTGTTATAAGGAATGCTTAATACAAATCCAAGACAGAAAAATTCTATGATCCCTACAATATTTTAGGAATGATAGATTGTTGTTCTCTTTGCAAGTTTAATCTGAAGCTTTTTAAAAATCTTGACCTTTGAATACATATCCCTCCCATGAAGGGTAATTATCAAAGATTTTATGTTTCCACAGTCCATGAAATAACATACAATCTTTTTTGTAAGAAATTGTGTATAGTTTTGACAATCAATGCATTTCAGATCCACTACTATGATCCTTCATCAAGAGAAACATATGTGAGAACATCAGATCTTAGCATCTTAAAATATGAAAGAAAATGGTTGTTACAAGGAATGATTAATATAAATCCAAGATGGAAAAATTCTATGATCCTTACAATGATTTAGGAATGGTAGATATGTTGTTCTCTTTACAAGTTTAATTTGAAGCTTTTCGAAAAGCTTGACCTTTGAATACATATCCCTCCCATGAAGGGTAATTATCAAAGATTTTGTGTTTCCACGGTCCATATAATAACATACAATCTTTTCTATAAGAAACTGTGTATGGTTTTGATAATCAACTTGTTTCACATCCACTACTATGATCCTTCATCAGGAAAAACATATGTGAGAACATTAGATCCTAACATCTTAAAAGCTAAAGGAAAATAGTTGTTATAAGGAATGCTTAATACAAATCCAATATGGAAAATTCTATGATTCCTACAACATTTTTTGAATGCTAGATCTACTATTCTCTTTACAAGTTTAATTTGAAGCTTTTCAAAAAGCTTAACCTTTGAATACATTTCCCTCCCATGAAGGGTAATTATCAAATATTGTGTGTTTCCACAGTCCATAAAATACATACAATTTTTTTTGTAAGAAACTATGTATGGTTTTGACAATCGATGTGTTTCAGATCCACTATTGTGATCCTTCATCAAGTGAAACATATGTGAGAACATTAGATCCTAGCATCTTAAAATATGAAGGAAAATGGATGTTACAAGGAATGTTTAATATAAATCCAAGACGGAAAAATTATATGATCCCTACAATGTTTTGGGAATGTTATATTTGTTGTTCTCTTTGCAAGTTTAATACAAAGCTTTTCAAAAAGCTTGACCTTTGAATACATATCCTTCCCATGAAGGGTAATTATCAAAGATTTTGTGTTTCCACAGTCCATAAAATAACATACAATCTTTTCTGGAAGAAAGTATGCATGGTTTTGATAATTGATGTGTTTTGGATCCACTACTATAATCCTTCATCAAGAGAAACATATGTGAGAACATCAGATCCTAACATCTTAACATCTGAAGGAAAATGGTTGTTACAAGGAATGATTAATACAAATCCAAGATGGAAAAAAATTATGATCCCTACAACGTTTTAGGAATGCTAGATCTATTGTTCTCTTTGCAAGTTTAATCTGAATGTTTTCAAAAAGCTTGACCTTTGAATACATATCCCTCCCATGAAGGGTAATTATCAAATATTTTGTGTTTCCATAGTCCATAAAATAACATACAATCTTTTCTAGAAGAAACTATGTATGGTTTTGACAATCAACGTGTTTCGAATCCACTATTGTGATCTTTTATCAGGTTAAACATATGTGAGAATATCATATCCTAGCATCTTAAAATCTGAAGGAAAATGGTTGTTACAAAGAATGCTTAATATAAATCCAAGACATAAAAATTCTATGATCCCTATAATGTTTTAGGAATTCTAGATTTGTTGTTCTCTTTGCAAGTTTAATCTGAAGCTTTTCAAAAAGCTTAACCTTTGAATACATATCCCTCCCATGAAGGGTAATTATCAAATATTTTGTGTTTCCACAGTCCATAAAATAACATACAATCTTTTCTGGAAGAAACAGTGTATGGTTTTGATAATTAACGTGTTTTAGATCCAATACTATGATCCTTCATCAAAAGAAACATATGTGACAACATCAGATCCTAGCATCTTAAAATCTAAAGGAAAATGGCTATTACAAGGAATTCTTAATAAAAATTCAAGATGAAAAAATTCTATGATCCCTACAACATTTTAGGAATGCTAGATCTATTGTTCTCTTTGCAAGTTTAATCTGAAGTTTTTCAAAAAGCTTGACCTTTGAATACATATCCCTCCCATGAAGGGTAATTATCAAATATTTTGTGTTTTCATAGTCCATAATGGCTTTTGTAAATTGAAAGAGTGTAAATAGACAATTAAACCTCACTCAAAACCCATGAATATGTAAAACTAAGTTCGTATAAATTAATTGTGGGGGTAGACAAACATACACATGCCTTGACTTCAAGGGATTTATTGGATTTATAGACCATGCACCAATTATGAAGGGGCTTATAGCTATCACGGTGGTGGAATCTTTTATTGACTATTTTATATTTGATCATGGATGCATAAGAGGGCATCACTTGTGATACAATGTGAATGTCATGGTAGATGAGTCACCAATTGAGAGAAGATGTCATCTACTGTCGAAGATGGTTAATTAGAAATAATGTATAATGCAACAAATGAGCTTAGAGTGGATATGGACCACAAAAACATACACCAACTAAGCCTACAGGGGAATCCATCTATTAGCAATCAGTCATAGCTGGCAGGGAGAGTTTGTAAATTTCGCTTAGTACAGGGTGTTTATTATCCCACTTTTGAAGGTTTTCATGTTGTTTGGTCCTATGTGTCCTATTTTTGAGGGTGTGGACCCAATTTTCCCAGTGCAATTGTAAAGCTAACCCTTGTTCTATAAAGCTAACCCATCATGAAGTTGTAGCCTCAACTATTTTTGTGTGTTTAGTTTGGTTTGTCGTTGAATAGCCGAAATACAATACAACAATTAATGTATTGGTCAATATGGAAAATCCATTATATATAGCCGTTAATTTTTTAAAAGTAATAATTCATGTAACTAAACATATAAAAGGAACAATTCATGTAATAAATCACACACATGTAATTAAACACACAATGCTTAGATGTGACAGTTATTTATATAACCACTTGTTAAAATATGCTGGCGTAGATTACTAAAATCTGCAAACTCATAACCACTTGTTTAAGAATGGATGGATCAGACTATGAAAACTTATAGAAGAGTAATTGCTTATTAATAAAGGATGGTACATGTGGTTAATTTTTATAATAATAATATTAAATATATATATATATATATATATATATATATATATATATATATATATATATATATTATAATTATGTAATTATGGGTAAGATTTGGCCATGCCCTACTGCATGATAATTAAGCCTACCTACTATCCCTACTCCTTGAGAATGATTACCAACCGACCAAATTTTATCTCAACTGGTGACTCCTCTACCACAACATTTACATGGTATCATGAGTGATGCCCTCTTATGCATTTATGTGGCATGAAATTTACAAAAGTGTCAGCACTCACTTCAACTGCAATGGAAGCAACAAGATCAACTCCATAACCTTGATATATTTCCCCCACATCAGCATAATTACATTGTTGATTCGATCCAAAACTCAGATGTGAATTATTGATGTAATAAAAGATGCCAACACCCTGCAAGCTACAAACCTCTTTTTAATGGGTGCATGGTATGCAAATCCAAAATTCACATTGAATTCAAGGCATGTGTATCATATAAGTCCTCCGATGTATGATATCACATGAAATACCATGTCATTCCCTGTTAGCATCACCGCCTAGCTCACTTTCAAATATTTCACCACTTTCAAGTTTTGTATGGCTTTGTTGTAATTTTTGTAGGTGTCAATATATTGGCAACATAGACAAACACAAGTTATAATATAGATTTTGGAACCTAAATGTTTTGTCTCCATATCATTAGCATTGCAATGCAGATTTGAGTTGCACATCGGACATGTAGCCTTCTCACAATCAAAGCAACATCATGTTTTTCTCGTTGTTGGTTTTTGATGCATCTAATTTGACCCTTGTTTCAATCATGTATTGAGTATCTAAAATAGTTTGATGGAAGTTATAGATTGCATTGTCAAATGTGACTTATCATTGAACTTTGTACGTGTATTTTCTTGAAATTCTTGAGCGTCTCATTGAAATATCATATCATTTCCCCTCACCATCACCACCCAACTCACCTTGATATCTTTAAACATCATTTGCATTTTTAGTATGGGTTCACTCTTCCTCACCAATTAGCCATTGCTCAAGTTCATTGTAAAAAATTTAAATGTTTCCTCCCTACATAGCACATTGCCACACCATATGAAACAACATACAATTTTATTTGTTACTATCACCTTCACAAAAAATATCAGATTTTTTTTTTAAAATATTTTGTGAAAGATGTGAGACGAGATCAAAGTTCATAAATTTCAATAGTAATACAACTACCAATTTACACTCATTTTACAAATACCCACTTTGCGATTATAATATTATTATATTAATAATAAGTAAATATAACTATTAATATTTTAATATATATTTATAATTATTTCTTATTAAACATATTATTTATTTCTATAATATTATCAAATATGATATTTTAATAATATATAATATATTTTTATTATATTATATATGTAGTTAAGGTTTGATTTCTTTTACTACAAATATGACATGTGAACAAAGCTCATTTTCATCATCCATTAGAAGGCCACATTTATTTTTCAGTGACATAAGACCTGAGAGGATCACAGTTACCCACTTTGATGGTAATTAGTTTGCACCTTTCTCCTTTCTCCCTTGCCATAGTGTGAGGAACCAAAAGAGCTCCTTCACAGATTTTCCAGTGCAGGATGTTGAAGCAAATGTCAATGGGTCCTAGGAATCAGAGTTTGTGGAGTTGTTGAATGCGAAGATTGACAAATTCAATTCCTTCTTTGTGGATCAACAGGAAGAATACATCATTCGTTTCAAATACATCTCCCCCTTCATTTTTTTTTGGAAAAACAAAAATGATTGTGGGTTCGAACCCAGTTGGGCTGCGTTGCGATATTGTATGTTATTCACTTATTAATAAAATAAAACAGGAGCTACTCAATAGGATTGATAAACTCAAGACTAAAAGTGGAGCCTCCAAACGTGAATACCAAGACGAGATGATTAAAGTGAGGAAAGACATGGTCAATTGTCACGGGGAAATGGTTCTGTTAGAGAATTGCAGTTCTCTCAACTATGGTGTTGAATTGAAAGTCGAAAGTTGAAAGTGAAACACCATATTCATTCACTTTGCCTCTTAATTGTCCATTGATTGATAGGGATTGAAAAGATTTTGAATACTCTCAAAAAAGGTTCTCTAACAGCCCTTCTTCACCGCATAAGTACTCTCCAACCTCATCAAATAGAGTGAAAACACCCTTACCCTTTACATCTTATTTCAAGACCATGATGCCCTTTCTTCTCTTCACCCACCAACTAATAGAGATATTAAAAGAGTAAGACAAACTTCTGGAAGAGCTCGTCTTGTGTTACTTCCATAATCTGTTGACAATCCGGTTTGTAGCAAGCCACGGCAAAAACAATATGGATTTTATTGCATATGATATGATGAAACTTGCCAATTCAATTCAAATAAATTGATTTTTCTTAGTAATATTTTTTTCATTGGGCATGAGAACATAGATTTAAAGTTGCACACTATTTTTTTTGGTTTAGTTTAAATTCAAATCGTAATCGTATTAGGTATACCAACACTTGTGTTGAAGTTGAAAGATAAAATAAGGAGTGGAGAAGGCATTGGGAGGGGTTTAGAGGCTTGCTATATGTAGATAGAAATAATAACAATGGGACAAGGAGAGAGAGGGATGGCTTCAGTGCACTTTCAAAACCATTGCAATGGCTTCAGCATAGGTAAAAATGTGATGAGCTTAACTAGCAAACGCCAATTCCCGACGTGTGCTAGTCGATGACTAGTGATGGTGAAAGGTCTACCAAAAAGTCTCCCTCGACACACGTGAGCCCCTTGACAAGCTTAACCACAATATTGTCCCTGTCACGATTAGAACAAAGCGGTTAATTGGCGGCCACGATTAGTCATAGCATTAGAACAAAGCGAGAAAATGGAGCAGGAGTTTTTCAAATTGTTGACCTTACCATTGACTAACCTTTAAACCCTAAACCCCTCAAAATTTCCCTGTTTACCCTGTTTTTGCATGCCCCAGTTCATTGCATCTGCGGCAACCTAGAATTGCATCTACAAATTTCTTATTATGGAAGCCCAAATCACAGCCTTCCCCATTTTCCTTCATAACTTTAGCAATGAGGTATGATATTTAGAAAGATATTTGAGATTCTATTTAAATTTCAAAGTCATAACGATCTCTACTTTGGCAAGTTCAAGTCCCATGCACAATCTTAGCCCTCCTCCAAACGGAGTGAAATATGTACCACTTTCCACATTCTGAGTTACAACACATCATGATTAGGGTTAGCATTGATGTTTCAATAAAGTAATAGACGTGCATGCAAAAAATCTAGACCGACCCCTTTTAGCATATACATGTTTGCCATCTCCAGGGATTAAACTCCATGGGATCCTCGCAAACCATTGAATCTAAGTGCACCTCATCAAAATTTGATAGAACTTTCCATCCCACATGTATTTCATATCCTATAGAAAGGCCATCCATTATCTGATATTATTTTGAGCAAAAAAATGACCACGTTGTCTAGCCGAAGGGTCTCATTGATGACTTATAGACAAAATGCAAATGTCAATTTTTGAACTCCACTAAGAATAAAAAACATATTATATATTTTATGTGATCAATGAAATGTTATACCAAGCTTTTAGATAAACTGTGTACACAATTTTAATCAATAATTTGGATCAGGGCCCTGATCCATGGTAAGGATACCTGATGATAGATCTTTGGTGGTGATCCCAAACATGATTTAAAAATTTGTACACATTTTATTCAAAAACCTACTATAACATTAAAATCATATGCTTAATTTATGGGTAAAAATTCACAAACACATATTTAAGATTTTTGTTTATATTTGGTTATACATACCAAAGCAAGTACGCGGTCACATAAATCGAAACAAGTCTAATTAACCAATTTCACTGTTATCATCTCAAATTCTATTTAAATTTTTGCAAACTTTCTTGATTTATGGCATCATAGAAGAACCAAGGAAAGTTCTCAAATCGGACACAACCAAGCATGAAAACTTATCTTATTTCTTAACACCAACATAAAAATTGTAGTTTTATACCCAAGAAGACAGCCTAAACAACTTTTTTTCTTCTTTTGTGTCTAAACTTTACCTAATTCACAAAACTAGAAAATGGTACCTGCTTATAGAAAAAGTTACAGTCAATGAGATTTTGTAAAGGGTTATAACTATACATGTTATATGCATTTCATCTATGGATGTTACTTATGCCTGTGTGGCATATGCGAGTCATGTAGATTTCAAGATTGAGTATTATTATTTTCTTTAAACTGCAACTGAAGCACGCCATTAAAACTAAAATGGTCAAAATAGTATTACTTTATTCAACATTGCCCTTCTTATGATCCATGTGCAAATCACATTTATAAGATGATCCATGTTCAAATCTCACAAATGGCATGTTCAATGGCAAGCAAGCACAAAAACCTATATGGCATTTTCTATTTTATCAATTGAAATATTGAGCATATGAGGAGAAACATAGTTTGTGTGTTTGTTTGCAGTATGTCATTGTTTTCGTAACCCCTCTCCAATTGGCATTCCAATCACTTATGGAATTTTGTAATCCAACTCAGATATGTAACAAAAAGAGACTTAGATCAAGTTGTAAACGAATTGAATGAAATTTTCAATTAGCCACCACCTTCTTGGGTTACTCATGCAAATCACGTTGCCAGGATTTGGTGGAATACTAATAATGCTTTTACTTTGGAGCTGTTAAAAGGCAATTGGTCACATCGACAAGTGGAAACGTTGGATTTAATGTTTAAGTTTAATCTCTTATCAAAATTAATTATTCTGCAGCATGAAATATCATTGAATCCCATGGTGAAAAGTTGGTTTGACATGTACTTTGATAGAAAAAGTTATGCAACATTCTTGCCAGAGACATTATTTCATACATATCACCTTGTGATTAGATTTAAACTTTCAACGTGGGACAGTCTTCATGATAATTCTGTGCAATTGTGGAATTCTCTAGATTCAAATCCTGAATTAAATCCTAAACATGTGTTGGATGAACTTACATACCAAGAAGCAATGTGGTGAAGAAATCACTTTCCAACACCATCAGAAGAATCTGAGGATGATATAAATGCTCATGATCATGATGGGTACTACTCGGATTAGTTGTAAACAATGGACATTTGACTATGGTATATTTTTATACATGTAATGAAGAAGAATATTTTTGATCATGACAACTTTTTGTATATTTTTGTACATGTAATGAAGAAGAAGCTCTCATTTAGTTTCATAATTGTGTTCTCTCTTCTCATGGGCCTCCCTAAATTTAGTGGCCAAAAATTCTAGTTTGATACATGGGAATTATGGTAGTGGTGGTCTATAAGGAAATCATTTAAATAAAATTGGTGGCCTATTTTGCTATACTAAAGCTCTAATAACTCAATATAGTTTATGCCTTAAATATCTTGATATTCAATATATGCACAAATACCCTTAAGGTAGGGAAACACCATATAATACTCCTTTAGGAAGAAATAACTCCACAATGTCTCTTCAAGGGGACAACCTCCAATAGCCTCTTACAATAGAAGACTCAATGCATACCTGATATCTTTACCATGATAATCATCTCCTATATATATATATACATCTATCTAACCCATGGATGGATAACCTCCTAATCCCAATGTAGGCTGACCATTACCCAATATACTACTTCCACAAGTTACTCTATTATCCTAATATATTGTACCCATATAACTAACTATGGGGATATGTGCCACATGTCGGCATCTCCATCAACCCATATACATCAATACATCATATCCCTAGGTACATAGCATTCCTTCCCTCCTTGACATGTTTCATCCCTAAAACATAGGAAGAAACCAAATAATGAGTGTGCTTCAAATCATTGCACACTTGTCTCCAATCTCGATCATCTAGCCATCCATATGTGATCTTGGCAGGTGATAGCTCTCCAAGCTTATTTCTAAATTTTATTGTGCTCCTCTGATTTTGTTCATGATCATAATTATACTGCTTTGGTGTCCAAGCATAATTATTCCTCTTTTTATTCCATGTACCATATTCCGCTGCGCTACTCTGATTCCAACCATGACCATAGTAGGTATTCTTCCATGCATAGTCATAGTGTTTTCCCCATTCATTCCATGTGCCATAGTATTTTTTCTTTGGATTCCATGCATATCCATAATGATTGGAAATTTTATTTTCTGTATAAACAAAATGATTGTTGTTATGACACTTCCTCACCTGGTTCCATG
This sequence comes from Torreya grandis, assembly GCA_037957365.1. Lineage (NCBI taxonomy): Eukaryota > Viridiplantae > Streptophyta > Pinopsida > Cupressales > Taxaceae > Torreya > Torreya grandis. The sequence goes on along the minus strand of JARHVA010003418.1, from coordinate 1,550,503 downwards.
ATTGTTTCCTCTCATGATGATGTGGGTGTCTATATACCTCAACCTTTTCCAATACTCTGACCTTATCCACCTTTGCTTCTACCTCTTCCACCTTTTCCTTCTTTGTCTCTTGAGTAGATGAATTGTTCATTTGTAGTGTCTTTATTTATATCATCTGAATCTTCATCATGATCTTCATCACCTGTTTCAATCTCATCTTCACGATCTACCTGGATTGTTATTGGTGCATTTTTCACTATGATATCTTGTAAAGTGATCTTCTTTTTCTTATACCAAAACTTCATGAACTTTTTCTGAACATTAATATTCATTGTTCCCAAAGTCTCTAACCATGGATATCCAAGAACTATATCCACATCATCCATATCGAAAGCATAAAAATCTAAATGCAAAACATATCTTTCCATAATGAGCTTCAGATCTTCAAACATTGAAATATTCTTACCATCTACTTGAACCTCCTTGATATTATTGGCTTGAACATGTAGATGCTTATCCACATTCATGTTAATGAAGTTATACTTGTTGGTAGGGTTTATGGACACAACTACCTTCTTCTTTTGAATGTATCCATGAAATTGAAAAATTGACTTGGATTTCTTTGGATCCAAATTATTTGAACCCTTCTTTTCTTCTTCTTATTCATCTTCTTCTTCTTCTTCTTCTTCTTTTTCTTCTTCTTCTTCTTCTTCTTCATCTTCTTCTTCTTCTATTGCTTCTTTTACTTCTTCTTCTTCTTGTTCTTCTGATGATTCTTCTTCTTCTTTTTTTGCTTCTTCTTCTTCTACTGCTTCTTCTTTTTCTACTTCTTGTTTTATATCCCAATGATCTAAAAATATTTTTTTCATTTATGTCCATGAAGAAAACCTTTCTGTACAACTCAATTGATCAAACCAATGTAGTGCAGGCCCAGACAAAAAAGGAAGTAATCGTCTTTGCCCAAAAGTTTTTCTAAAATGATTCTCCAAAAGGATCCACCATTCTTTAGCATGAATATCATCTTCCCTTGAAAATTTTTTCAACTCCATGATCCACAAATAAATTAGAGTTCACAAAACCCTAAAATGTCAAAATTGATCCATAAAATCGCAATAAATCACTCCAAACAACTCAAAAATTTTTGAAAGTTTTACTGTTCTTCTCTTAAATCTGATTACATCTTCAGTAAAAATTTAGAATAAAAAATCCCTATATTTTGGAAGATATAGTGAAATTATTATAAATCCTAAAATATCAATAACTCCCTCAAAACGAATCAAATTTTTTTGAAATTTTTACTACGCCTCTATTATATTTTCTTACATATTTAGTAAAAATTTCAAATAAAAATTCTTATATTTTAGAAGATATAGTGAAATTAGTGTTTCACTCCACACAAATTGCCCAAATCGAAGCTCTGATACCACTTGATAAGATCTTGATATTCAATTTATGCACAAATACCCTTAAGGTAGGAAAACACCATATAATACTCCTTTAGAAAGGAATAACTCCACAATGTCTCTTCAAGGGGACAACCTTCAATAGCCTCTTACAATAGAAGACTCAATGCATACCTGATATCTTTACCATGATAATCATCTCCTATATATATACATCTATCTAACCCATGGATGGATAACCTCCTAATCCCCATGTAGGCTGACCATTACCCAATTTAATACTTCCACAAGTTTCTCTATTATCCTAATAAATTGTACCCATATAACTAACTAAGGGGATGTGTGCCACATGTCGGCATCTCCATCAACCCATATACATCAATACATCATATCCCTAGGTACATAGCATTGATCATGACAAATTTTTGTATATTTTTGTACATGTAATGAAGAAGAAGCTCTCATTTAGTTTCATAATTGTGTTCTCTCTTCTCATGGGCCTCCCTAAATTTAGTGGCCAAAAATTCTGATTTGATACATGGGAATTATGGTAGTGGTGGTCTATGAGGAAATCATTTAAATAAAATTGGTGGCCTATTTTGCTACACTAAAGCTCTAATAACTCAATATATTTTATGCCCTGACCTTACTGTGGGTGATAAGGCAACCTACCATTACAATTGAATGGGATAAATTACATCACATATGGGCTCATATAATTTGTAATGCACACATGTTGTACAAATTTTTCTTGTGTTGCCTACTAGCATTTCCTTTCATGCACTGCTCATAAATTACCAGTATGTCCATGCCTCTAATTGAATATTTCGAATGATTAGTTGATGGACAACAAGAATATCACATGGGATTCATAGCAATTTATGTTTTTCTTTGACCATCTCCTAATTCTATGGGCTTCGTAACAAATTCCCTATTCTCCAACCCTTGTCTTCATTTTATGGGCTTCCTAGCAAATTTTATTTTTTTAAGCCTTCCCTGAAGCTATGGGATTTGTAGCAAAATCACATTTCTAAGCCCAAACTGCATGCATGCATTTAGTGCATTCCACTTAAGATTTTCTATAAACGCAACTATCTCGTGCATGCACTATTTTGTCCATTTCTACGTTTTGATGCATTTATTTTCATATGTTTTATGAAGGGTTTTATATTGATTTCAATCCAAAAAAAGTCCTCTACAATGCATGGAAACTTGCATTCACTCAAAATACGAAAATTCCATTTCTAATTTGTTCAATGAAATGTTCTCCTTGTAGGCCGCAATAGATGGCAAAAATGTGGGAAGAAATAATGCACCTTGAACTATAGAAGCCACACGAGGGTCCATTTGATTACAGTTGTATCAAGTGGGCCAATTTTCCTGATGTCAATGAGGAAGACTTGTGGGTTGCCTGGGTTGATGACTTCATCAAAGGAGAATCAAGAAGGGTGTTGTTCCCTACAAATTTTTGTGTTTCACATCACAAGAGATATTCAAATTTTGTTGGAAAGGATATCAAGATCACCATAGTCTCTGAATATGTCATGTGAGTCACCTCACACTATACATTACAAGATGGTGTATGCTCAGATGTTGTTATGTTCTATTCATTTACATTTTATTTTCATCTTGCATGATTATTTATTTGTTCACCACAACCATGCAGGTACTGGTGTTTATATAGCCCCAATGACTTTCAGGAAATTGATACCATGCCCAAAGATAAGTCTTTAATGCCCAAGTCAAGAAAGGGTAGCCAACTAGGTCAAAGGCATATAAGGTGCGGTTGTCATTGTCATTTTAGCACATGATGGATGGTCTATAGCCCTGATCAGGTGTTGCTCACACACAATCAAGTAGAACACATGGACAATGAGCACAATTATTGTCATGGCCAACAATATGAATATTTCAAGGGCAAGAAATGTTTTTTTGCTCCTCACATTAGCCCCTAACTCAATGAATGGGTTCACAAGATACTATTGTTAGGAATGTTTGTTGATGTTATCCACCTTAAACACTAGGAGATGGTGCATGAGAAACTTGTATTTTTTAGTGGTGAAATAGAGTAGGATGATTTCTTAAGCAAGGATGACATATACAACAAAGAGTGATTGATCAAGGAAGCAAAATATGTGTACAACTCTACTGATGCAACAAGTGTTTGGGAGTGGGCGTTGGCCAATCCTGACAAGTAGTTTTTCTATCAAGGATACAATGGGGGAGAGCTTGATGGGGATGGGGAAATCCCCTTCATCTTGGGCATCCAAGTCCCATAATAGTTGGAATGGTTGTTGAGATTTGGCAAGCATAGCTTATTGGTGATGGATGCAACATTTGGGATGAATGCAATGAAGGTATTATGCCAATTTTTTTAAGAGTAGTTGATAATATTAGTTATTCTGATGTTTGTAACAATAGTAGTTATTCCAATGTTTTTATTATTTTCTTTTACAGTTTAAATTGTACACACTATTGGTGTTTGATTCCAAACATGAAGGTGTGCCCATTACATAGGTCATTATGTCCCAATCGTGTATTATCGACATAAGACAATGGATTCAAATTCTTCTTCAAAGAGTGCATTTGAAAGACATTGAATGGATAATCAGTGTCTTCATGGTTGATGATGTCGGTGTGGAGAAAAATTTTATTAGGTGCATCATCATTATTAATACATGCATCATGGACTTCATATTTGTATGTTCATAGACACCATCCCCACCTTATTCCATTTACTTATGCAAAACTATTGTGTTAGTCATGGAGACATTCAACTGTGAGGTCTACTTATGCATTTGGCATGTTTGTTGTGCGTGGTTGAAGAATTTGATAGCAAAGGTGAAAGATGATGATGTTAGATGTGTGATGTTTCAGGACTTAGGGTTCATAATGCATAATTGTTCCAATGAGGACATGGCTATAAGGGAGTCCAAAAAGTTTGTAGAAAGATATCAATCCTCTCAGCCCACCTTTGGAAAATATTGGGAACAACACTGGGTATACAGGGTTGGAATGTGGTTGTGATGTTGTCGGACACTTCTGCATGCTAGGCAAGACACCAATGCATCTATAGAATCTTACCATTCCCATTTGAAATTTTGTTTCCTAAGCACATTAAGGAATTTTTCACATTTTAGGGTGGATTAGTTGGTTCACCAACTAACAACATCGATTGACATACATTATTGGTGGTTATAGCTATGCAAGGACGCCTACTTCCATAGGAACTTCAAAGTAGAAAGACATGAAAATATTTCATGGGTATAGGCTTCGAACATCCCAGATTCTCATGTTACCTTCAACAATAACAACCCTTGTATAACATGGGTACAAAGTATAAAATATGAGACATTATGTTATCGTATCTTCAATGAAACATCTTATATGTCGATGTACAATTGCTCATTTTCAATCCAAGGATATACTTGTAAGCATGTGATCAAGGTGGACTTGATGAGAAATATGACAACTTAGGTAGTTGTAGAGGATGTAACCGTAATGCATGGTGTTAATGAGAGCATCAATAACATCGATGTTGAGCACCATATAAGTTTTCTTTCCCCTGCATACTATATGCATTGACAACTTTGAGATCATTTTAGTTTGTGTAATACATTTTCATTGCCTAGGTCAAGGACAATGGAGTTCAAATTGAAAATGAGGGACAAGGCATGGATGTCATATATTTGCACACCAAAATTCATGGTGTATCAGATATGTATATGCAAGGATCTAGACATGAACTAGGTGTTGTAGCAAATCTGGCGGATGACACTGAAGACCAACTAAGAGGGGATGATATTTTAAGTCTAGTAACTAGTTGCAATCATATGTTTATCATATTTTTTGGCATTTTTGATTGGATGCTTTTCATTTTATGAATAGATCTCGTATACTATCAGATTTGATGATGTTGAGGACATGATATGTGGAGCACGAGAGATATTTGATAGATGTTGTACAGTGGATAAAAGCATAGAAACTATGACATTATTCAAAAATTGTATGGGAAAGGTTTACAACAAGGTGTAGAGCAGGGTGATATCAAATGCACAATACCCAATACCTCATCCATTCTAAAAAGTGTAGGATGGGCATGAAAATTCTAGCCATAGATAGAGAGACTTCATACAAAATATGAATAGATGCAAAGATCAGAGCATGTTGTAGGAGACAACACATTTTCCACCCCCACCTCGTAACAATCCAAAATGACAAGTTTGGGATGATGAGTTTAACAAGGCAGTGAAGCGAGATAGGGGTGGACATAATAAAGATCATGCATCTTGATTGCAACCCTTTGTAGGTTTTAGTGACAACCCAACAACAATAGATGCATGTAACAATAAATACATGTAATGAAAAATAAATACCTTTTTTTTAAGGTGAATAGTTATTTTAGACTGCCCACACATTGTAACATATTGCATAAATGTACTATCTCTTAAAGGATTTTATGAATGATATTTGAACCCTACCTCAAGGAATGTGGTAAAGCTAGCCATTGTTTTAAACATAAATTAAATTTATAAATATTATATTAACAAATGATGTTACTAAAATTTTGAAAATGAAGAAAGCAATAGTTCTGAGGTTCATTTCATTCTTTAGTAGCTTTAATACCTTGTTCATGCTTAGAAGACCCTTCTACTTGGGTGACTCTACCACCAAATGATGATCCTTTGCCTCCTTCCTCAGGTGTTGTAGCTTATGCTTGAATTATGTGATGTATTTTTTTTAATTGTCATGTGTTGTTTAGCTTTCTTTGTATTATTTTCCTCCATTGAAGAGTTTAAGCCATAAATTCTAACTGGATGCTTTGATATATAACCTTTATGTATCCTTATTATTATTTATATAATATATAATATCTTGAAATATAACATCACCAATTTTTATTTTAACAAACTTTACCAAAAAAAATTATGTTGAGCATACCAAACAAAATAAAAATAACACAAATATGTACTCATGGAAATAAAGTCCAATGGGTGATGAGAGTTATATTTTTAACTAATGAAATTTGAGAGCAATAAGTTTTGTTCCACTATATAAAACTCTTTAAAAAAATTCTCCAACTTCTTTTGCATCAAATATCCTCTATTTTATTAGAGCATCTTTCTATAATCAACATAAAGTTATGATTGGTAAATGAATGAGGATTTTATATTATGATTTATTGGCATGTTTATATAAATTTAGTGTTGTTAATGTTAAGTTTACATCTTCCAAATAATTTTTGGAAGTCCCAAAAACCTTTTTGGCAAGCACATTTTGTGCATATCTTGCATTTATCATAATTCACAAGAACATATTACATTAAAAAATTTAAAGTCTTGTCAATAACATTGTTTTATGTAAATATTATAATCATAACATTCCATGATCCCAAATTTTATTCATATTTTTTTTAAATAATTTGAATTTAATGTGTATGCTTCAAATTTTTTCAATCCATTTCTATAGAGTTGAAGCTAAGTTTATAATGTTAAATGGAGGGGACAAACCCTGATAAGAGAAGCAAGTCTTTGTTGCTCACCTAGACCCTAGTCACACATAAGAAACCCCTATTTTAGAGAGCTGAGAAGGAATTAAACATTTATTCAAAGACAATATAATGATTTAAACATATTACTATCATTAATATAAGGAATAATAATGTATTTTAATGTATTTAAGGAGAGACAAGATTAGGTTTTCTAGGGTACATGTGTATACCCTGTTTGAGTACTCAAGCCCCTGCATGTTTTGGTATTGTTTTGTTTATACTATCAATGTATAAAGAACAGTGATATAGCCAAGGGAATATGATTGTGAATAGTGAACTTGTGTTTGAGGACTTGATGGTAATAAGAGACTAGTTCTAATGAGTGGCAACATAGTTGAAAAAGAATTGTTCTATAAATCCCTGTCTTGTTGTATACAAACCTTAGTTGGACTGAGAAACTCAGTATAGTAAGGGGAAGTGTAATGCTAATGAATTTTGAATAATTTAGTGGATATTGTAAGTTTTATAATAATATATTGAAGATTATTCTATCTTTTCTTGGCATGGTAATCATCCATTGAATGTCTAAACTAGTCACAGACCTATAGCAACTGTGTTTTCTTGCACATTCAAGGGACATTCTCAAGTGAAATTGTAAAAAATGATATAGAAGGATATTATAAGGCTTGTAATAGGTGTGAGACCATAAAATAGAACTTTTTAACTTTTTTTTAACCTTTTATTCATCATACAACTCAAGATAAGGGTTTTAGAAGGCTCTCGACCTGTGTTGAAGGATGCAAACCCTAGGATTAAGGTTTGGTTGATATAAAGAGATTTAACATCTAAATTGGCTAAAAATTTGTAGTATAGAATAATTTGAGGTACTATAACTAGTGGAAAAGGTTCAAATATTATACATTATAGAAAAGTATGGTTTTGACAATGGTGGTTATGGAATAGGCCTAGTTTTCAAGATTTTAACAAAGGAGCTTTTATTTAGAAGTGGATTCAAGAGTTGAGAATTTTCAAACACCTCATTAGGAATAGAGGGAGCCTAAAAGTGTAACTAGATCCATAAAGAAGGTATAAATCCAAGGAGTGGAATGAGACAATGTATGATTGGATGTGATTCAAGGAGGTATAAATCCATCAAAAAGTTTCTAAAGAGTAAAGATACAGGTACAATGGAAGTAGACTAGTCATTCCAATAAACAAGTGTATTGATTGAAAAATAAATAAAGTTTTGAAGATAAAATAAAGTAAAGAACAAATGACCAGTTGAATTGGGAATCAGATCAATCTCCAATAAGAGAACTCAGTCATTCTTGACTGTGTTCTAATGGCATAAAACAAGGTAAGCAGGGGTTAAATATGGTTTTTATAGTTTCAATATTTACAATAGTCTTTATAACCTATATTAGGTGTGTTTCCATGTAACAAGCCTATCTCAAGCCTTTCTTAATCACTTTGGAATCTAAAACAAGTTCCAAGATAAAGAATACAGTATACCAATTCAAGGTTTCTAGTCTATATGATATTAACAAGAAAGAACTTTGAGCACATAAAAACTTACCACATTTGACATCCTCAACATCAAAAAAATTATCTCTAACATTTCATATGCACTCCATCTCCACATTCACCATATAAATGAATGAGGAAAAGATCAAATAGGCACTTGCTCAAACTGTATGCTTTCATTCATTGTTTGACAGGCCTGCCTATCATCTCAAGGGTAATATTCTTACAATCCAAATCTTGTTATTGAATCCAATTATAGATTATATTTGATAAAAAAAATATATAAAAAATCACATAAACAACCACTCACCATATTGAAACTAGAGATTAAAGGTGATCCATTATAAACTCTATTGTATTCCCTAAGTAGGCAAATTTTGTGTCTCCAAGATTGAAGGTAAGAGTTCAAGAAGAAAAGTTTATTATTAATCATTGGGCATATTTTTGGGGGTGCATACATATTTCATAAATCCAATCCAAGTGGCCTCTCCATGCTAGGGTGGGGCTTCTCCATTGGGGAGCCTAAGCACATAGTTATCATTGCTTCTCCTTCTCCACTAACCGATAAGGGGTCCATCATATCTAAGCTCCCCCCCCCCAAACCAGAGTTGTCCCATCATCTTCGAAGGTACCACAAACCATACCAATTCAATTTTCCTAAATGGCCTCAGGCTATCCATGAGATGCTCATTGGGGATGAACATAGTTGGACCTAGTTATAAATTCAATTATCCTTCAATCAACCATTGATCATATATCCTTAATGTACTAATCTATCTTTCTATGTTTTTATTAAGTCTATACTACAACTATGTGTTTTGTGTGTGATATTCATGTAAATGGGCTTGTGTGTGCACATAATTTGTTCCTCTACAGATCTGAGGATTCAATCTCATAATTCTTCACTTCATTGGTCCAACACTCAAGGGTACAACTGCTTTATTACAAATCTGAAGGATCTTCCATTGACCATGCATGGCATTATTTGCATTTTACTATTCTTTAACATTATTTAATACTTTATTTGGTCACCCATGTATGCCTTAGTTTGGCATATGATCTTATATTATTTACTATGTTTGGCCCTTAATAAGCTTAGTCAATTTTAGGCCTTCATATTTACTTTCTAATACTTTTAGCCCTTGCTTAGCTCACAGGGCTTTCGGCCTTGCACTTTAACTTTTCATAGCCCATCGTGTATTGCCCTGACTCATGTATGAGTAGGGAAACTAACACATTTCCAAGGAGTCATTTTCAAGTCTTCATACTATACTTATAGATTTCTACAAAAGTTCTTTTGAAATTTTTACTACAAGCTTTGCATGATCCACACTTTGACAAGATGTTATCATGAAAGCCATCATGAATGTATCTAATGAGTGGGTTGCATTCCTAACATCATCTACAACCCTTCAAACGAGTGTCAACCTTCAATGTGTTTAATTTTTAAATAAATGCACCAATGGAATTAAATGGTCCTTTTTTTTCCTAGCCTATACTATAAAATATTATAGGTACACCTTTGCTACTAAATTCAATTATTATAATTATTAAATCAAAGACAATAACTTGTTCACTTTTTTTATAATGATTAATGAGGGATTGAATGGGCCCACACCCATGTAGAACACAATCAGGGGGTCCAATCCCCAAACCATCCATCCACCAATATGCCAATCATGCATCCCCCACTGTAAGTTGCCTGACTGTTGGTGGGATTTGAACCTAGGTTGATCCAATACAAATGCATCCAATCAATGATTACACCATAGCCTAGGGGATAAAAAGCTCATTCTCTTTACTAATTACTTGAAGTGATTTTTTTTATGCAACATACAAAACTATCATAAGGAGGTATAAACATAATTAACATAAAAGGCATTTGAGCCTCATAATATGTGCCATAATATAGAGGCCTTGGGGATGTAAATAGGTAATATATTTAAATTCATAAGAGTATATGCCTTGAAGACAAAACACACTGTGAGAATTCGTGTATATTTAAATTATGTGTCTCTAATATTGAAGGTAAGAGTTCAAGAAAAAAAGTTTCTTATTAGTCATTTGGAATATGTGTATTTGTTTATATCACATACCAATATTGCAAGAACTGTTACAGATTGTCATTGATTATGTTGGTGAAGGTTGTTAAAAGTAGTTTCAAACAATAGCTAGTAATATTATGTGTTTTCTTGATCAAACACCTTTCACAAGTGTCCATGGAGATAAAGAAGTATGGAACCCTTTCTATATTGATAGACAAGTAACCCTTTCTTTATTGATAGACACAAAGTAGGGTATAAGGCAGAATACCACATTTTAGCTTCCAAAATAGTTATTTGAATCCTTCAACCTATTCTAATTCATATGAAGGACCTCTTTTGATTTCATAATAGTGATATTATGTTACTAAATACATTTGGATAGTGTTTTGATTTCACAACTTTCTTTATTCAATAATTTATCTTCTCTTTATTCAATAGTTAAGCAAAATGATTAACTACAATTTGTTATTTATTTTTGGAAATTATTGCTGATTAATTTTTTTAATTGTGTGGTAGGTGGAATTAATTTTACATGGGGAGTGTGGTAGAAATACAAGAGGAATTACATAAATTTATATGGAGTAAATCAGACATACTAGACCAGCTCAATACAGAATGACAAACATTGCACAAAATCTCATGTGTGGTGGATGAGGCTTGGAACCACAACAAATTTTAGGTAGCTTGATGGATTGAATTGGGTCAATCTTCTCCTCCAATACAACATGGCGTATCCGGCCTACCATGTTCCCTTAGCAAGCTATGAGTACACGACACTCATAGATAGGCCAGATAATGATTTCTACTTATAGTGGTCATATGAAAGGCCACATGATAATGTTGTTTTACCTAATGTGTGGGGTACTCCTAGATTTATTCTAGCATATTGTAGGCCCTTGTTGGAGAATTTATTTCCAATGAAAGTGTCTAATGATCCAAATGTCTGTGTATCCAAATCAAGTATAAAATATTTTCATTGGTGTAAAACAACCTTTCAAAGTATGTTTTGAACTATATAGTGTTTGGAATAACCTATTTTAGGCATCTAGTCTTTGCCCGGTGTAGCCATATGCTACATTGTGGAAGAGATACATAATCTCCCACACCACATACTTTCCTCTCATACAACCAGGCTGGAGTTTTTCAAGAATGGAACCATTGTTCTTTTTCATGCATGTTCTAGAAGAGGATGAAAGTGATGATGACTATGATCCAATGGATGAAAGTGACAGTGTTGAAATTTAATAGAACATTTTCATAAAAATATGATTTAATATTGATAAACAATTTAATTTAATGGTAAATAAAGTACATATTTGTGTATGACACATTTATTATTGATCTTGATGTTATTTTTTGTTCTTAATGTTGGTTGTTATTCTTGATGTTGATGTTAGTTCTTAAAGTTGATGTTTTAATATTGATGCTAACAATAAACTACTTATCTCACACTTTTCCTTGTTCTTGATTACATTTCTTTGAAAAATTTCACTAATTCATTGCTCACAATGTGATTTATGGTTCTTCAACATATCTGATGCAGAGGTTCCCTGCAAAAAGTTTGAACTTACAACTCCTCTAACACACTAGTCCTTTAGTCAATTCCTACTAGCTCTTTTGACCCTGTTTCTTGTTTAGTGAAATTGGTTATGGTCTTAGAGCATTTAAAACTTCCAAACTTGATTTTCAAGGTCTATCTAGCCCTTGATTATATTTTCCAATTGTGTGCAGCCACTAACCAATCTATTAGGCACGTTAACTAAACCAAAATAGACTTGACTATGAACAATTATAACCATCTATAGGTCTGTATGCTACCAAAATGGTTATGTTGTGTACAAAGCTTGTTTAAATGTTAAGAAACATAATAAGATAAATCAAATGACTCACCTAATGGTAGATGCAAAAGAACACTTGTTACATACACTTGTTAAGAAACCTAACGAGCTTCTTAAGTCTTTCCTTCGTTCATACACTTGTTACATAATTCCAAACAATGGTAGATGCAAAATAACACAATGCCAAGTAGGTCCAATGATCATTCATTCACCAAGAATACAATAAGACTGTACAAAAACAAAGACTCCCAAAATAAGGGTTTCCCTATTGCTATCTTCCAACACTAATAAATGGATTATCAATCCTACAAATTGTAATCTCAAAATACATCAATACTCCTTCATAAACATGTAACATTAATATCTAATTAAATTTATCAACACATTTGTCATTTATAGTTTGTTATACAATCAAGAAACACAAAATAGGGGGTCTGTTTAAACTCTCCTTGAACAAGGTATTTTCTTCCTTCTTCCTTTGAATATTGTCTTCAAATCTACATGCATAACTGACTCCATTTGAAAATCCTCATCTTTTGTATGAAAAAAAATTGAGTGTAAATACCTCTAAGACATTTTCCAATGGTTATGAGTCAAGTTTGAAAAGGGTGACTACATCAATAGAAGAGAAACAAGAGAAACAAGAGAAACAACACCCAAAATGGAGTCTACAACACAGTCTTCAATATAGACACTTCCTTCTTGATTCTTTAAACCTGTATTCTCAAATATGTTCATTTAAATACCTTGGAAATGTATTTTCAAGCTATATATTCTTCAAGCACATTTGGAAACTATTACTAGTCTCACTCTTCATTAATAAAACACTTATACTCAGCCACAAAATTAATTACTCAAAATAGGGACTATAAGTCTACAACAATTTTTCTATGGATTTCTCTCTGTTCTTTATCTCTTCCACATTCAAATGGAATAATTATCTACTCTTGATAACTAACTCCAAACTCCTAAAAGAGGACACATAATTGAATCTTGATTTCCCTTTTCCCACTTAGAGTTTTCTTACCAAAAAGATTGCATTATGACTTGATTTTCACTATATGACATATATATCAACATAAAAATAGAATCACAAGTATTTTTAAACCTCTTGCCATACCTAAATAGTTAAATACACTTATCATATATTGCCACCTTCAAAAATTGCACAAAAGTCCTTAGACAAGATGAAGTAAGCAAGTGGTGGAAAATAAACATCGATTTTATACATTTAAATGTGAATAAGCATGTGTTTCAATTGATTTCCATCCAAATTCATAAGCATACATCATTTAATACCAGACACATGAGTCATTTCACACAACTAATTATCATTTTTCATGTATAGAATACCACATCTATTTGGAGACTTACCATTATCTTGTGCAAACAAGATATCAAACTCTGCCTTCAAAATTTGCACTTACTGCTCATATATGGAAACTATTCTTCTGTGCTTAGTTTGCATGGCCTACATAGTCTCCACCCTTACATCACAGAGTGATTTTGTGTAGGCATGGGTAGTTTGTAGATTGACAAACTTTATTTCAACATCCATCTTCTCATCCGTCAGTGTGAGAAGTGCATGGTGCAATTTCTCGACCTCTCTAGTCTTATCAGATAATGCAGTTTCCAACTTGATAACCTTTGCCCTAGCACCATCAATAAGCTCAATCAAAAACTAGTTTTCCTTCTCGAGTGATTGTTTTTTGTAGTCACTAGTGAAAATTACAAACCAAGATGTTCTTCTATGCCCATTGCTTTCTGGGATCTCATCCTTGCGAGAAGTTCTTTCATGTCCTTAGGTAATTAGGTAGATATTCTCTTCTAGATTTGGGACTTTGTTTGTAAAAAATACAATACATGTAAAAGTCAATGATAGCATTCAATATTTTTAGCATTGAAAAGCAAAAAAAAAATATAGACATAAATGAGGGTCCATGAGAATAGTGAAAAGCTAAGAACAGCCATTTTTTTATAATTACAAATAGTTACCTTACACACAAAGAATTTTCTCACTTAGATGAAAATAATTAAGTAATTATATTGGAATATGAAATATTTGCCTATGGCATGGTCATTCTGATGTATTGGAGTGTTTCCCCATTCCTTCTTGCCCCTCCTCCCATGCGTCGAACCACGGGTCATAGTCATCGATAGTTGTTGTGTCGATTACTTGAAAAGATAAACATATGATATGAGATAAAGGAATGTTAGGGAGACAAGCCATGCATACAAATCTTATATTTCACTCCTCCCCACCATGATTACTTTTATATAGACATAGAAACATGTAAACATGTGAACTTTATCACCAACATGTGAAAGAATGAAAGGAGAATAAGGTATACATGTGAAAATGATAGATCACCAGTTAAAAGCATCACATACCATACACGTAAAAAATATATGATGAGTACATCAGAAAAACATTGCATCATTCAACCATGCATGATTATGCAATACATCGATACATGCAAATTAACCACCAAACCATTGCTTGAATCGTACATAAACTAAAAACTACGTATCCAGCACAAACCAAAAATAAAACACTTGTACTCAAATCTCTTGTCCAAATAATATGTTTGACCACACATCAAATATGTCATACATATTATGCCAAAATGTATGCATATAAATAATAGTGTCTAAGGGAATATCTATAAGGCAATATCAATGTTCATGGTGTGGCCTTTAGGCCTCTAGAAATGGACAAAGAAGTGGAAGCAATTGACCACATGAATGCACACATATGCATGTTACCCTAGATACCTACATTTCAAAATGTGTAGTTTAGAAATCTTGAAAAAATGTAAGAAAAAGACACCAAAATGAATAATAAACTTATCAATTTTGGTAAATAAGAATATACAATAACAATAACAATATACCTCAAAATCCTATATGCAATAACAATATACATCACTATCAAAATATGTAATGGCAGGGTTGAAAGAAAGGTATGGGGAATAAATAAGAGTGCATATAATACATAGTCATCGTAAGAAGTAAAATATCAATTTGTGAGGCAACCTATCATGCACACTTTCATTTGTTACACCCCCCCTTGATGAACATATCTACCATTCCATAAATGCATTTCTCTCAAAGGAATGTGATCCTCATCACTAGAATGGGCTTGAGGGTCATCCCTCTATAATCATAATAGTGATTGTTATAGAAATATCAATGTTAATATTGAGTAGTTGAATTGAACTTAACATTAACTTCATGAAAATCAATGAACATAATGCATTTAACCTGAGGTCCATTATTGCATGCACCTTGATGTTACTCCACCCATTCTCTTTCTCATTCCATTTGTCAATGATATTATCTTCATTGAATGTAGGCTTCCCTTCTTCGTGCCAAGTTTTCACTCAAATTGTATACAACCATCTCATATTTGATAGAATTCAAGGCTGTCTCACTAAGATAACATAACTCAGACACATCATCCCTAGCCATCTAAAATCTTTCCAGCCTATCTCTCTTGCTGATGCTCTAATTTTTCAAGAGTCGATCTATTGGCCTCCTTTCTTTTTACCTTTTGTTGATTTCTCTTCCCTTAGGCATACCTTTCCCACTTTCGACATGCCCAGGGGGCCTCATTGGAATGGGTTGTCAGCCATGAATCTTACGATGGTGAGTGTTAAGCTTATCTCATGATCAAAATGGATGGCCACCATTAGCTCTAAATGTGTTGCAAGTCATCAACAAGCAAAGGTTCACATTTCACCTTGCAATACCCCAATCCTCAATTCCATACTCTCCTACATACTATCATTCAATAAGGAAGAGATGTGAGGTTAAGAGCATAAAGCAATAAACAAAGTAGAACATCATCAAACACAATATAATGTTAAAAAAATAAAAAAATAAACATAATATAACATCATCAAAGATAATCAAAAGTTCTTACAGCATTTGGTTCCTCCATTTCAGATTGTGAAGCATCCAAAATCCAATCACCATCGTCGTCATCATCAATATCCTCATCATTATTGTCATCTTGGTCATATGACTCCACCTCCTCCTACCACATAAGTGGACATATACATGTGAGTCCAACTCCAAACATATATGGAACAACAAACATGAGGATATGAGCATGTCAAATGAAAGAGAGACTAGAAAAATGCGCACATTTATAGGGATGGAGTCATTATGCAAGTGACCATCAGCCACATCCATGTGGCTCCACTCCACCCCTTCCAACTAAAATACAAAATAAAAAAACATATAAAAACACGTGGCGTGTCAAGATAATTCTAATATTGATTATTCTAAGAGGGAAGAAAGAAACATTATTTAACATCAGGGGCAATCAAACATTAAGGGCAGGCCAAAGGTTCTCATACATCTCTTGAGAAATAGTCATTAGACGCTTCGGTCTACTCCATCCCCTCCTCCTATAGTATTAAAAAAAGATATAACATATAAAAATAGGGATTAATGGTTTACAATTATTGATCATGGGAAATGAAAGAGAGTACAAAAAATACACACATTTTTAGGGATGGAGTCATTATACATGTGACTATCAGCCACATGCTCCAACCCTCCCAACTAAAACACAAAACAAAAATAACATAGAGAAACACATGGTGTGTCAGTCAAAAGTATTTTAATTTTGATTTTATTAAGAGGGAAGAAAGAAACATTATTTAACATGAGGAGTAATCAAACATTAAGGGCAGCCAAAGGTTCCCATAAATCTGTTGAGAAATAGTCATTGGGGGTTTCGGGGACACCCTCTTCACCTTCGGTCTGTTCCACCCCCTCCTCCTGTAGTATTAAAAAATGGAAACATAACAAATCAAAAGAGGGATGCATGGTTCACAAATATTGATCATTTTACATATGTACCAAGAACATTAAAGCAAGCATTGAAAATACATAGACCATCAATAAAATTACCTGTGTTATCCCCTTGTTTGCATCTTTATTCGATAAAGATTATATCTCACACTGGGATTGCCCCCTGGTTATTCACGGGGAGGGGATGGTTGTATCATAATAATGGGAATACCATCCCCAATTGTTTATCCTCCATATAGCTTCCTCCTTCGATCTCTAAGGGGGCAAGGTGAATGTCTAAATTGAGCACTTGCACGCAATGAGTACTTCTAACCAACTTCTTTCACCTAACACAATGCATGTCACAATAGATTAGCATCAACAAAAAAAATAGTACAACTCAAATTCATGTTCGAGTACAATAGCTGAAAATGCATACCATTTGTTCAGTCTCAACATAAAATTCTTTGAGGCAATCGTCTAATTCCCACTCATCCATCTTAAATCTACACTAGTTAACATTCATTGTATTTGTTGCCAACAAACAACAACTTGCATTCAAACAAGTCAAGAATATGCTCTACAATAATAACCCTTAACAATTAAATGCTTATAGAAAACACCATAAAGCTCACCATAAGAGTACATTGGTGTGTCAATAGCCAGGGTAATCTAACTAGTTGACAACGTAACGTAGCAGTCATGAAATAATTAGGCCAACCACTGTTCATGAAATTGACACCCTATATTGAAAGTATATATTATGAGCCTCCAACAAGGAAATATACATATGAGAAGGCATTAAATTTTTTGTAGATAGTGTAACGTTCCAAAGCAGAGATTGTCTTTTCACATTATAAAAACTTAACATACCAATTCATTTGGAAACAATCTATGTAATATGACAACACCTCGTGTGGCGATTCAAGGACAAGCTAAACAAGCCTTTGTATGTAGTTGATGAGATAGAGAAAATGTAATGGATACATTACATTTTGAAAACTTTAAAAGAACTAAAACATGTTTGTTGTAAATTTCAAAGGTTAGCAATAATATTTTTGAAGCCTTGAATATCAAGTCCATGGAGATTTTATGCAAAAAAATTAATCTCAGTTGAAAATTTTATGAAAGATGTTGATGGCGATATTTAATAAGATCACTGAACATTTTGAATGAAGAAGTCAACAATTGTAAGTATACATTGCATAGTACAATGGGAGTAATGCAACCACAAACATGGATTAACACACTCTTACTTTATGGAAGTCTACACAAACACATGAAATATGATAATAATAACACTGTCAATGTACTTAAAATCACACATGCATGATGACCCCATCACAAAGAATAGAGTACATTTCAGCATTGGCAAGCATAAATACACAAGAAATGGTGAATAAACACAATAATTAAAAATAGAGCTGAAGAAATTAAAGCTTGGAAAATACTATAGAGGCTCTTATACACCCTACAATGGGAGTACATCAAACATGAATTCACGCACTCTTACTTTGTGGAAGTCTTCACAAACACATGAAACATGATAAGAGTACCACTTTCTATGTACTTAAAAGCACACATACATGATGACCCCATCACAAAGAAGAGATTACATTTTGGAAAGTCTAAGCATAAATACACATGAATTGAAAATAGAGGTGAAGATATTAAAGCTTGGAAAATACTAGAGAGGCTCCTATGCACCTTGTTGTACCCTATTGAATAACTCTCTTCCTCTAAATTCGTAGTGCATATGACCCTACATTTAAGAGCTTGTCTTTCTATATAAAAATAACTTATTAACAAAGACAAATCCTGGGCAAGCTTAAACTTATATATAGTGGACCTATGCCAAGGAGAAACAAGGCCCCATAAATAGTAGGTATAGGTAAAATTGAAGACAGATGTCCTTTTAAAGGATTTATTACAATCTTCCCTACTTTTCTTTGCATTTTCATCTAAATAATTTATGCAAATGAGGTTTATGAACACACTGTGAATGTGCTTATATGAAACATTTTCCTTTTTTCCCCATACCTATTCTTGCTTCCTATGTTTTGGATTTTGTTTGTGTTAATAAGTTATGGATTCCATTTTTTTCACATTTATAAAAAACTCTGGGATTTCTTTCCTTGTTCAGCTTATTTGATGACCACTGCCCTTCTGTGATCACAAATATGAACAAATCTATCATAAATAAGTTATGGATTTAGTTTTATGCAGGGTTATATGCAACATTATGTTTTATGCAAGGTCATATGCACTATGAGTTTTAATAAGGTAACACTGAGATTTGCTTTCTTTTATCCTTCAAAATGACCATCTGTTAAAGGATTTCTATATTTGAACAATACAACTCTGTTTCCTTTAAAAAGGAGAATTAAGTATGTGTTTTTTATGGGAAGAAAAACTTGTAAACTACATCGAAACTCAATATATAATCTGGTTATAAACATAGTTCACAATCATGCAAACCACTATGCATTAAGACAATCTATAGAAAAGCAAGGGTAACCTTGAACAAGGGCATACAGAACCCTTAGACGGAATGAAATGACTCTGTGAAAATGATAAAACCTTCCACAATTTACCTTGACATTTGACTAAACGCTGACTCCTCTGCTCTTATTCGGATCGTCTTTGATTGAACTATCTTCCTCCACCTTGGATCTAGTAGCGAGCGAATGGTGAAGGACATCTATTTTAGCTTGACATTACCTGATTAACAATAAACTAGCAAACCATGATTAAGGCAAAGCTAAAAAACTATGATTAGCTATGTGTTAGGGCATGATTGTTCGATATGCCATGTTTCGTTGGGTCCGTGCCACATGACAATTAGTGGTCAAGTTAGCGGTCACCGTAGAGGCCATAATTAAAACAAAGTGGTGGCATCGATAACAATATAACTATGGTTTATTTTAACTATGGACCAACCCTCGATGACTATCGATGACAAACCCTTGATGATAGATGATGACCAACTTACTCTAGGAGTTGGTGTGTGTTGGTTAAGCTCTACCAAAAAAATGATGGTATGTTGCTTGCCAGCCGCATCATCCTATGATATGCACAAGACAATGCTTGCACAGGGACATGTTGCTTTGTTGTCATTGCGATGCTAGGCATCTTCCATTCCCTGATCAATTGTCTTGTAAAATAGGGCATCTCTGACAATTGTTAACCCATGGCAGTGGCAGTGTTTAGTTAGGTGAAAAGGGAGTATCTGACACTTGTTAACACATGGAAACATTTAGTTGGGTGAAAAACACATGAAAACATTTAGTTGGGTGAAAAATGAATATCCAAATTTTCATCTTATGTGAGACAAATCGTTGGGACTGACACTCTAATAGAAATGCCTCTATCATAATTAAAATATGAAGGCCTATATGTCATCCCATTAATGTGGGGTTTTAATTTTATTTCAAGAACCATATTTAATTCAATAGATAATTTGAAGTTATCTTTTATATTATTTTACTTTCATAATTTACATTCGGTAAAATATAATATGATATAATAATTAAAGTATGAAGGCCTACATGTCATCCCCTTAATGTGGTGATCCATAAACTTTAAGAAAAATATGATAATGTAATTTTATTATACTTTTACAATAACTTTACGGAATAATTAAAAAATTTGACTTACAAATCATGAATTTAACAAAATAATTCACAACATTCAACAATATTTTGATTAACGGAGTTCGGCATAAATACCTACATCTCCGGGTCCAATATCGACCGATATATTAGGAAAAATGTTTAAAAAGTACTTACAAATGTTTCTAAAATGAAAAATAAACAACTACAGAGTTGTTCTTCAGGGAAAAATAATGCTAGTCTCTTTTCTAACTTTTTCCAAATTTTGTTCCGAACTCCTTTTGCAACTCGAAATAACTTTCTAGCTCTTACCCTTTACAATCGCTGCTGGGTTTCAAATGTTATTTAAATAATATTTCTCGGACTTCTATAACTTTTCAAATTCGTATCCCACTCGGTTGGGCCTTACCCTTTTATCCAAGGTGGAGTGGGTTCGAATCCCACGACATAAGCGTAGGTTTTAAACTTCATCCATTATCCCACATTCGTGGGGCTCGAGGTTTATCACGGTTTTGTTTTACCTTGTTTTTTTAGTGGGTTTGGATTTATCTAAGGCTTTAATAAGCCTTATCCTCCCAGTTACTTCATGGCTTAGACCACATTCTTTGTCGTGGAACGTTGAATGGTTTGTGGAAACTTCGACAGTTGATATGTGGCATTTGCTTGTGACTTATGTGTGGACATTACATGAAATGTTGAGTTTCAATGGATGGAATAAACATTTCATATGGATGGAACATGAATATTATGTGGAAGTATGTGGTGATTTTGGGTTTCACGTGGTATGTGGATTTACGGGGAAAATATAACATGGAAGGTATATAGGGTTACATGGATAATTAGATGAAATTGGACTTTGGTAGTAAATTGGCGGCAAGAGGACCCACCATGTGGTTCAATATAAATCTCTCAAGGGCACTTGTCGACCACTCCTTGCGCCATTTGTCGATGTCAAATTGGATGGTTTGTTTAAACTCCAATTTTTTTACTAATTATCGTGTGCTAAATTTGCCACGGTCATATCTTTTACATACAGACTCTGTTTCACGAACCGTAAATTGTGCTGAAAATCTCTCGACAAGCTTTTCGCCATGGAACTATTCTTGAATCATTCCATAATGGTCAATTTTTTTAGTTTGCCAACTTTGACCTACATTGATCAGTTTGACTAGAACTTTGCCCAACTGCACAATGAGCATATGAGCTCCATTTTCTGCATTCTACATACCATTTTAAAGGTCTCAACGAGCTCTACGCAATGATGCAGGGTCGATCTATTTCAGGGCCTTTTTTGCATTGACTAGATCATGTGGTGTTTTAATTTTCTTTCAAGAACCATAAATTCACTAGATAATTTGAAGTGAATGTATTGTTGTTAGATATAAATTTTGTTGATAAGTGTCGGGTAGAATAAGGATAAAAGTCATTTTTGTATGTGAGATTTAGTACTTTATTTTGTTGATCAAAGGAGAAATAATATTTCATATTACATTTATTTTTATTTTTATATTTTTAAAGTAGATTTTTTAAATTAAAGTAATAAATTTAAATAATGAAATTTTTTAATAAGTCTAAAAATTATTAAAGTTTGTTGAATATAATTAAGAGTGATTTTTTTTAGAATAACAATTTATTAATTTTGTTTAAATTTATTATTATTTTTTAGTCGATATAATTAAGAGTAAATTTTTTTAAAATAACAACTTAGTAATTTTATTTAAGTTTATTAATTTTGTTTTAGTCATGTCAATTTATTCTATAATAATATTTTGAGGAATATTTTAAAACTATGTGATATTTTAGTAGAGTTTTGTGATGTGCATATGAATTTACTTTAAAATTGAAAAATAAAAGGTTTCGTTGCACATCATCCGAAAAAGGGACTTCCATGTTATCTTTTATATTATTTTACATTTGGCAAAGCATGAAGGCCCTTAAATGTGTCATTTTAATTTTCTTTCCATATTTTATTTCAAGTGAATGTTATTCAGATATAAATTTTGTTGATGGGTGTTGGGTATAAATGGGATAAAAGTAATTTTTATCGGATTAAGTACGTATTTGTGGGATTAAGTACTTATTTTATTGATATTATAATAATAAAAAGTAAAGGAAGATAATATTTGATGTTTTAAATTTAGTTTTATTTTTTAATAGTTAAGTTGGATATTTTTAAGGTAATAAATTTTTTGTAATGAAGAGTTTTGATAAGTGAAAAATAATAATAAAATTTGATGAATAGAATTGTTAAGGAATTTTTTTTAGTTAAAACAATAATTTATTAATTATTAGTAATAAAAATTTAATTTAATTATCAATAAGTATTTGAAATATTTTATAATAATTTTTTATAGAATATTTTAACATAAAATTTGAATGTCAAATTTTATAATAGTTAAAATAATAAGTAAAATCAAATAATTTGATTGGTTATAAACTAAAAATTAATTATTTTCGATGAAAGTTTTAGTACCTTGTTTTGGCAATGACTATTAATAATAAGAGATGTAAATTGGTTAGTCCCTGCTTTTGTATTATAAACATTTATGATTGAATTTATATATAATTTTATAATGTAAGCTCAACACAACATTGAATGAAGCACAATTATTGATTATGATTAATTGGAGTTAAAATATTATTTGTTAGATTGAAAGCTATAATATCCCTATTTTGGTAGGGACTAACAAGATGTTTGTAATTTTTTTTAATTTGTCAACTTGTTAAAAACTAAATTCAAAAGAAACCTTTATCTAGTTTAAAATTTAAAAAATAGGGCAACATTAACTCGAAATATAGTAGATGAAATTATACATGTATTGGATTTAATGTGGTAATAATAACTATATTTGAAAGTAATTGTGATAATTGTTGAAATATAGAGAAGCTACAATCAAAGGTATTGGGAAATCATTAGGGGGCATATATTTTAATAGTTTCAAAATCTATTTTTCTCAAAACTTTATTTTCTCTCTCTATGTATCTTTTTGATCTAGGTGGATTGACACACCAATCTGATCAGATGGTCTGTAATTTTTTTGAAACTGTTGCACATCAAAGAGCTCATTGATATCTTTTCGACACAATTTAAATGAAGTCATTTTGGCATTGTATGCAAAATTTATGGCCCACTAAATTTTTTGGCAAACAAGGAAAAATAAGCACATGTACAATGATGAGGTCATCAGATCACCATTTTACACATGAACCTATCATACCTGCCAAATGAACCAATCATGGCATGCCACATGGTGGAGAGAGAATACAAATAAAGTTGGTTTGGTTTTTGCCTTTAGTCTTTGACAAGTACCCTTATTTGTATGTGGGGCCACACTATTTTCTAGTTGGGGGCCATTCAGTCAGTGGGGTCCTTTTTCGTAAGGAAGGGGACCTT
Source organism: Torreya grandis (assembly GCA_037957365.1). Taxonomy (NCBI): domain Eukaryota; kingdom Viridiplantae; phylum Streptophyta; class Pinopsida; order Cupressales; family Taxaceae; genus Torreya; species Torreya grandis. The sequence goes on along the minus strand of JARHVA010003418.1, from coordinate 1,526,415 downwards.
GCCACCTATCTTCATAATACTATGGAGACACTTTTGCATATAAACCATTTACTTTGTCTTCCCACAACTAACATGGGACTAAACTTCTCATATTTATAAATTTCAAGTGCCTAAAGACAAATGTAAAGCTTTTAAGCCTCCATGTGGAGCCACCAAATAGTAACGACACCCCACAAAGTGCCTAAGCCACATTTGTAACATGGCAAGGTGAGTCCCAAGGACAAGTCTAGATGGTTCCAACACCACTTATTAAGGCATGGAAGATTCTCTTTAAACTCATATTCTTTCAACATCCTAATGAATGTGGGATTAAATTTCCAAATAAAATTTATTTAAGCCTTATCCAAGGCAAAATGTGGAGCATGGGAATTGATCCTCTAACCTCCATCGACCCATTTCTAGGTCTTACCAACTCTGATACACCTTAATTTAACAAGAAGAATGCAAGATATAGCATATATCCTAAAAAAAATAGTTTTTTGGGATAAACAATGTCAAATTTTATTGCTTCTCAATGTTTCAGATCTAATTCAAAGCTTCTCCAGAAGCTTAGTCTTTGAGTATATATCCCTCTCATGAAGGGTGCATATCAAAGATCTAATATTTTCACAATCCATATAGTAACAAATTTAATTTAAAACTTATCCAGAAGCTTAGTCTTTGAGTATATATCCCTTCCATGAAGGGTGCATATCAAAGATTTAATGCTTTAACAGTCCATACAATAACATATTTAATCTGAAGCTTCTCCAAAAGCTTAGTCTTTGAGTATATATCCCTCTCATGAAGGGTGCATATCAAAAATTTAATGCTTTCACAATCCATATAGTAAAATATTTAATTTGAAGCTTCTCCAGAAGCTTAGTCTTTGAGTATAAATCCCTCCCATGAAAGGTGCATATAAAAAATTTAATGCTTTCACAGTTCATATAGTAACAGATTTAATCTGAAACTTCTCTAGAAGCTTAGTCTTTGAGTATATATCCTTCCCATGAAGGGTGTCTATCAAATATTTAATGTTTTCACAGTCTATACAGTAACAGATTTAATCTAAAGCTTCTCTCGAATCTTAGTCTTTGAGTATGTATCCCTACCATGAAAGGTGAATATCAAAGATTTAATGCTTTCATAGTCCATATAGTAACAAATCAAATCTAAAGCTTCTCTAGAAGCTTAGTCTTTGAGTATGTATCCCTACCATGAAGGGTGCATATCTAATATTTAATGCTTTAACAATACATACAGTAACATATTTAATCTAAAGTTTCTCGAGAAGATTAGTTTTTGAGTATATATCCCTCCCACAAAGTGTGAATATCAAATATTTAATGCTTTCACAGTCCATACACTAATAAATTCAATCTGAAGCTTCTCTAAAAGCTTAGTATTTGAGTATATATCCCTCCTACAAAGGGTGCATATCAAATATTTAATGCTTTCACAGTCCATACACTAACAAATTTAATCTGAAGCTTCTCCAGAAGCTGAATCTTTGAGTATATATCCCTCCCACAAAAGGTGCATATCAAATATTTAATGCTTTTATAGTCCATAACATAACATATTTAATCTAAAGCTTCTCTAGAAGCTTAGTCTTTGAGTATATATCCCTCCCATGAAGGGTGAATATCAAATGTTTAATGCTTTCATAGTCCATACAATAACAAATTTAATCTGAAGCTTCTCCAGAAGCTTAGTCTGAGTATATATCCCTCCCATGAAGGGTGCATAGCATATATTTAATGCTTTCATAGTCCAGACAATGACATATTTAATCAGAAGCTTATCCAAAAGCTTAGTCTTTGAGTATATATCCCTCCCATGAAGGGTTCATAGAAAAGATTTAATGCTTTCATTGTCCATACAGTAACATATTTAATATGAAGCTTCTCCAGAAGCTTAATATTTGAGTATACATCCTTCCCATGAAGGGTGTATATCAAAGATTTAATGCTTTCACAATCCATACAGTAACATATTTAATCTAAAGCTTCCCTAGAAGCTTAGTATTTGAGTATATATCCCTCCCATGAAGGATGCCTATCAAAGATTAAATGCTTTCACAGTCCATACAATAAAAAATTTAATCTGAAGCTTCTCTAGAAGCTTAGTCTTTGAGTATATATCCCTCCTATGAAGGGTGCATATAAAATATTGAATGCTTTCATAGTCCATACAGTAATAGATTTAATTTGAAGCTTCTCTAAAAGCTTAGTCTTTGAGTATATATCCTTCCCATGAAGGGTGCATATCAAATATTGAATGCTTTCATAGTCCATATAGTAACGAATTTGATCTGAAACTTCTCCAGAAACTTAGTCTTTGAGTATATATCCCTCCCATGAAGGGTGCATATCAAAGATTGAATGCTTTCATATTCCATACAGTAACAATTTAATCCAAAGCTTCTCTAAAAGCTTAGTCTTTGAGTATATATCTCTCCCATGAAGGGGGTGTATATCAAAGATTGAATGCTTTCACAGTCCATATAGTAACAAATTTAATCTGAAGCTTCTCTAAAATCTTAGTCTTTGAGTATATATCCCTCCCATGAAGGGTGCATATAAAAGATTTAACACTTTCATAATCCATATAGTAATAGATTTAATCTGAAGCTTCTCTAAAAGCTTAGTCTTGGAGTATATATCCCTTCCATGAAGGGTGCATAATAAAGATTTAATGCTTTCACAGTATATATAGTAACATATTTAATTTGATATTTCTCTAGAAGCTTAGTCTTTGAGTATATATCCCTCCCATGAAGGGTGCATATCAAAGATTTAATGATTTCATAGTCCATACAATAACAAATTTAATTTGAAGATTCTTCAGAAGCTTAGTCTTTGAGTATATATCCCTCCCATGAAGGGTGCATAACAAATATTGAATGCTTTCATAGTTCATATAGTAACAAATTTAATCTAAAACTTCTCCAAAATTGTAGTCTTTGAGTATTTATCCCTCCTATGAAGGGTGCATATCAAATATTGAATTATTTCACAGTCCATATAGTAATGGATTTAATCTAAAGTTTCTCTAGAATCTTAGTCTTTGAGTATATACCCCTCCCATGAAGGGTGCATATCAAAGATTGAATGATTTCACAGTCCATATAGTAACATATTTAATCCAAAGTTTCTCTAGAAGCTTAGTCTTTGAGTATATATCCCTCCCATGAAGCGTGCATATCAAAGATTGAATGATTGCACAGTCCACATAGTAATAGATTTAATCTAAAGCTTCTCCAAAAACTTAGTCTTTGAGTATATATATATATATATATATATCCTATGAAGGATGAAGATCAAGATTTAATGCCTTCACAGTCCATATAGTAATAGATTTAATCCAAAGCTTCTCCAAAATCTTAGTCTTTGAGTATATATCCCTCCTATGAAGGGTTCATATCAAATATTTAATGCTTTCATAGTCCATATAATTATAGATTTAATTTAAAGCTTCTCTAGAAGCTTAGTATTTGAGTATATATCCCTCCCATGAAGGATGCATAGAAAGATTTAATGCTTTCATAGTCCATACAGTAATAGATTTAATATGAAGCTTCTCCAAAAGCTTAGTATTTAAGTATATATCCCTCACATGAAAGATTTAATGCTTTCACAATCCATACAGAAACATATTTAATCCAAAGTTTCTCGAGAATCTTAGTCTTTGAGTGTATATCCCTCCTATGAAGGGTGCATAACAAAGATTTAATGCTTTCACAATCCATACAGTAACAGATTCAATCTGAAGATTCTCTAGAAGCTTAGTCTTTGAATTTAAATCCCTCCCATGAAGGGTGCATAACAAAGATTTAATGCTTTCACAATCCATACAATAATAGATTTAATCTGAAGCTTCTCCAGAAGCTTAGTCTTTGAGTATATATCCCTACCATGAAGGATACATATCAAAGATTTAATGCTTTCATAGTCTATATAATTCAGATTTAATCTAAAACTTCTCCAGAAGCTTAGTATTTGAGTATATATCCCTCACATGAAGGGTGTATATCAAAGATTTAATGGATCTGAAACATTGATAAGCAACAAAATTTGACACAATATATCCCAAAAAATAATATTTTTACTATATAGACTATGAAAGCAATAAATGTTTGAGCATATATCCTTTGAAATTTAGGATCATTTAATAAAACAAAGGATATAAAGTGCTTAGGAAGGAGATTTGAACCCTTCCTCTTTAGATAAAAGCATAAGAGCCCAACCAATAGGCTCAAAACACTATAAAAGAAGGATATTATAATTTAATTTTAATTTTTCAGCCCTTTGTAAAAGAGATAACAAACAAGGTGATTTTGTACTTCAAGAAGGACATAATGAAGGCCAAGAGCCTATACAAATCCTTATTAGAGATATAATCAAACATATTTTCAGACCGAAGACATTAAATTGATGTAAATATTGTAAAAAAGTTGATTTAAATTATTAATAAGATCGATTCGAGCACTTTTTAGATCTGGACACATAGTCCAAGTTGGATGAACTTTGTTATCAATTTGGTTTGTATATTTTCTCTATTTAATTTCATGTACTTTCTATTTTTTTATCATTATTATATATAATTTTAATCTTTTAAGCCAAATTTCATGTTAAAAGATAAAAAAAAATTGAGATAAGTTGTATAAGTATCCAAAAATGATGAATTTGAAAGTGTATTCATAATATCTCATTTTAGATCAATTTTGGTATCAGAGAAATTGAACGAGGATTTTTTAAAATGGTTTTTCAATTTACAAGTTTCTTTTTTGAATGCTAACTAGGTCTAAGTCAAATCGAGAAGAAGGATCACTTGAAGATTATATTATTGAAATTAGTGCAAAACATGCAAGTTAAGCCATGGATTCTCCTAGGGGAGAACCATATTTAGAAGCAGCCTTCTGTCAGGATTTTATAGAGATGAGAATGGTGGAAGATTTGTACCACAAAAAGAAGAAGAGGATTGTAGGTGAAAATGAAGTTAAATAAGAGGAATAACCCTCAACTAATGGTAAGTGTAAAGGAAAAGAACTTTCTAAATATCTTCCATCTCCTTCCAAACCTTCTAGTTATTCCTTTGATAAACAAAATAAAGATTCTTATTCTATTTCTTCCTTTGTTAAGCTTGATTTTAAGTTTTATAAATGTCAATTTATAATGAATAGCTTAGTGTAGAGAAATTAGATCAATGAATCAATCTTATAGAAGTATATTGAAGGGTTCAGAAAATTGATGATGAGGAAGCAAAAATTCAGTTAACTACTCTTTGATTGGGTGGTACAACACTCATTTGGTGGGAGAGAAAGACACAAGAGGATGTATTTAAGCATAGTAAAGTGATTTCTTCTTGGAATTATTTTATTTCTACATTGAAAAAATAATGTTATCCTTTGAATTATTTGTAATAAGCTACTATGGATTGGAAAAATTTAATGCAAACTAAGGGTCAAAGTGTATAAGACTACATACAATAGTTTAGAAAGAGGGATTTTGCATTATGCATTCCACTTTCCACTCAAAAGACTCTTTTGAAATATATTGGTGGTTTACATATTTATTTTAAGCATAAAATACTCATGTTTAACCCCACTAATCTTGATGAAGTTTGTGTCTAAGCTACCCATGTTGAATCAAGGGGTAAAGTGACCAAGGACAGGGAACACTTCACAAAGAAACAAAGTAAACTACTTGAAATCAAAGGTAAAACAAAGGGTAAGATAAAACATACCTCCATGGTCAAGAAAGAGGATGGGAAGCTCTCATTGTAAGAGATAAGGTCATGACAATGTAAAGTGTTAGAAGTTTTATCCAAAACTCAATCCAAAGAAGTTTTGGAACAAGAAATATGATAAGAAGAAGATTAATGTATCTGTACAACATGATATTTGATCTGATTCAGGTGATAAGACCAAGATTAATGCCATGGGAATGTAAGGTTTATCTTCTTCCTCTTCTATCACTAAATATTATACTTCTCATTATGATTTACATTATCAATCTATGCATGATAAAAAGAAAAGAAATGTGCTATTCCACATTAGAGTGATTTATAAGCATACTAAGATACATAATATTTTTTATAGTGGATCTCAATCTAATCTCATTTTTGAAGAACTTGTGAACAAATTAGGATTTGAAACTAAACCACATCCTAAGCGATATCCTTTATTATGGGTGTGCGATGATGCAAAATTGTAGGTCATGAAAACATGTAAACTTATATTTACAATCACCTCTAATTTCATTGATGAGGTAGAGTTAGATGTGGTTACTCTTGATATTTTTGGTATTATATTTGGAAGTCCTTATTTGTATGATAGATAAGCAATCTTATATAGGGAAGAGAATAATTATTTCTTGTACAATATATACATTGTAATATCCCATTGGATAAAGGCATATTTCTCACTTCTATTTGTAGGACAAATGAAAAGGCTTGCCAATGGAAGAAATAAATTTGTACTCATGATTTTAAAATCCAAGGATGATGATAAATCCAAGAATCTATAAGGTTTTGATCCTAAACATAAGCATGAAATAGTTAAGATTATGTCTAACTATAATGATGTTTTTTAGGATCCATAAAGTTTAACTCATAAAAATCATATACAACATGAGATACAACTACAACAATATGTACCTCTTCTTGATATTTGCATGCACAGGTTGTTCATTGTGGAGAATGAATAAATAAAAAATTAAGTTCAAGAGTTGCTTGAAAGAGGGGTCATACGGCCAAACACTTCTCCATGTGGTTTGACATTTTTTTGGTGCCAAAGAAAGATGAAACTTGGTAGATGTGTGTGGATTTCTGAGCATTGAACAAAATAATAGTTAAAAATTGCTACCCTCTTCCTCACATTGATGATTTATTAGATCAATTGAAACATGTTATTTATTTCATTAAGTTAGACTGAATAAGTGGTTATCACCAAGTTATAATTAGTGAAGGTGATATTTAGAAAACTCATTTTAAAACTAAGCAAGGTCTTTTTGAGTGTCTTGTTATGCCTTTTGGGCTTTGCAATGCACCTACCACATACGGGTTATGAAGGATGTATTTAGGCCATTCATAGATGATTTTTTACTAGTCTACTTAGATGATATTTTGATCTTTAAAAAAACTTGGTAAGATCATGTAAAGCATATTAGGAAAATCTTTGAAAAAATATGTATACACTCTAATTTGGTTAAGCAACCAAAAGTAATATGTCTTTTATTTCTCTTTCATAGGAAGGTCTTGGCGATGAATCTAGTTCTTGTTCCCAATCGTAAGTATGGGTCTTTTGGTCTTTCTTATGTATCATTTTCTCTATTTATTGCACCCCCAATGGTCCTAAGTCATCCCTTCCTAGTCACAGGGGCCCCTAGTTTGTTCTACCCAATCTTTCTCTATTTTGAGACCTTAGGACAATAGTTCCCTTATCTAGATAGTAGTGTCATTGGCATTAGTTTCCACTTTTGGCACTAGTGTCTATTAGTCATTCTCTTTTGTGTTTTGGGTCCTAACCCTCCATTGAGCCTTATCTTATGTTTTTATCCCTATTTAATGTATTATCATCCAATTAACAAGGGTCTTACATTCTAATCAAAGTTCCTTCTATATAAATATCCTCACAAGGCATTTTACATCTAACACTTACTATCTTGACACATAATTACATAAAATCAGTCAATAATACACCTTAACACACTACATATTACTCAACTATCACATCTAAACTTTCATGATTGATCAAAGAAGGGCCTAAGTTAAAGTGATTCTAGCATAACATGAACATTCCCTAAGGGTGAACTACATATGATCTAAGACCCCTAACATTAGGATTAATGTAGGTAGTGCCTACGACTACATGGGTTCTATCCTACATGATTGTAATATCTCATAACCCAATTTTCCCCTTTCTATTACATTTGATCCAGTTGTTTTTTCATGTGTGAATGTGTTCATTAGGGTTTTGAAAGAGATCCATGCAAAATAATGACAAAGATGAACTTCTATAACTCACAAAATCACCTACAGGTCTCTAAAACTCTCTCACAACATCTTTGAAAGTTTTAAGCAACTTTCCTATAGAAGGACACTAACACCATTGGTGCTACTATCCTCATAAGGAAATTATTGTCTAAAGCCTATTTTCAACTACAACCATAGAAAGAAAGATGTTTTGTTGATCTCCAAGTCTATTCCAGCCTCCTAGTTTACATAAATGCCTATTGTGCTCCATATAAGTACACTTTCTTGCCGTCTTTACTATTTTGAGAAGAAATTACCAAATTAACTATTTCATGAATTTATTTCAATTTATTACTATACTCATCCATTTAATAACCTAGGATTTACATCAAATAAGTCCTAAACATTTAAAAGATTTGGTGAACATGACTTACTTTGAATATTACTTAAAACCCTAGTTTAAACTAGAGTTTACTTTCTTCATTTTTTGTGCACTAAATTAGGGTTACAAATTTCTATTTTTTTATAATTTTTGGCACAACCTAAATCATATAAATTAGTCTTATCTTAGGGTTTTATTAATTTAATATAATTAAACATTTTGTCAAACAACCCTCATCAAACCCTAGATCCACATATTAAGTCCCTATACATCTAAATACTAGCCTTTAGAGTTTCAAGTACAATCATGATTCGTTATATACATTGGGTTGAATATTTCCCATAGTTGCACATATACCTATGTTATATTACATTCTACCTATTTTTTATTTGTTACTCATTATTTACATTATCTTCTTTGGCAAGTTTAAAATGACATCCAAGAAGCCTTTTACCTTCACCCAGTTGATGAATTTATAATTTTTTCTCATAATTATAATAATAAATGGAAATTTTTTAAAGATTTCACATTAACACATGATGATTATTTCATTTATAATGATGATGATGATGTTTGTTGTTGTAATTATGGATATGAGGATTACTATGAGCATGACAATGAAAGTGTTGATGAGGATATAGTAGATGCATCTTCTTCTCTCTCCTCTCCCTCTTTTCGTACACCTCAAAATCAAACTAATAATATAATTATAAATTAACCTCTTGTTGGTAGTGATTTATTCCAATGTGATCTTAGCTTCTCAACCACTTTCACTACCTCCTTATTCAAATTAAAATAATATAATTACAATAAACAAAATCTACTTTCACATGATTCAAACAACATAGAAAAGAACAATGCATCTTATTTACCCTTATTAATTAAATTTGAAAAAACATATACAAATGATATTACATATTTTACCAATGCACAAACTAAAGTAGACAAAATTATTTTATCACCTTCTTTTATATTCCAAGCTCAACACAATGATTCTTTGTGAAATGTTGATAATGCAAATATATCTAAATATTCTCCTACATGTCATAATATGCCAAATGACAACATGATTTCTACTTCTTCTACCCTTAACTCCAAGATTGAAAGTAATAATCATACATGCACTCCACACATAGATAGTAAAGACATGCATTGCATTACACCCACACATGATGATATATTTCATAGTAGTAAAAAGTTAAAATATTCTCCTACTCTCTCTCTTAGTGGGCATGTGAATGATAATTCTTCTACTCTTACTTCTACAAGTAAATTAAACTATGATTTTGATGACCCTTGGAATAACAATAATTACTATGATTTGGTGAAGAATACATTGAGTCTAAACCTTCTAGTTCTCTCCCTATTTCACCCATCTCTCATGTTCAAACTAATTTATTATCAAATGCTAGTTCAAATGCTAAAAAAACATACACACTTATTCTTATATTCCTAGTTTATATAAATTACATTCACATGATAACAATATCTTCTAGAATGTTAACAAGGGATAATTATTTACAAATTAATGAAAAAAGGGATACTGATGAATCTCCCTCAACCCCCTTACTATATTATAACCCATTTCTCATCTAACTTACTCGAGGGTGATAGCTTATTTGCCTATAACCAGGTCCAAGCTATTACCACTCCAAAGGTTATGGTGAGCAAACCCAATACTTTTTATGATGTAGTGTACTAATGGATAAGATTAATAATAATATTTTAAGAATTAAATGAATCCCTTAATAATGTTCATATACCTTCACAAGAGGTGATCTCATTGATACAAGATGTGGGTGCTTTAAAACAACAAGTACACCATATCACATTGGAAAGTAAAGTGTATCACTCATGAGAGGATTCCAATGCCATCCATAATAAACCCATCCCACACAAAATTTTTAATGCAATGTTGTCATCAAAGTTAAAGATAGCATTGTTACCAAAGTTTTATGGACATGGATATCCATACTTTCAACTTGAATCTTAAAAGGAAGCTATGAAACATGTCACTAGTAATTTGAGTCTATTACAGTTATTTCCTAGGACTCTAGAGGGTTGGGAAGTAGAGTGTTTTCATTATTCACTCCCTAGTGGTTAACTATACACATATGATGAGTTAGAAGAGGTATTTATCATGAATTATATTCATAAAAAGGGACCTCGAGTCACATAGGAAAGGTTTCCTTCACTACATTAGGACCAGTCATAAATAGTGAATGAATACATTCTAAGATTCAAAAGATGTATGCATCAATTGATCTACTAGAAAATAGATTTAGAAGTACAATACATTTTTGATAGAGGCCTCATTATTCCTTTGAAGGAAAAAATTCTATATGAGACATCCAAATCATTCAGACATAATGTTACATAGCTATGGGATTAGAAAAAAGTTGGGACATAGTGAGACACATTCAAAGGTAGATTTGGATGTAGATTTCCCATAGCCACAGTCATCTAGTCTAGTACAAGAACACACTCCAACTTATATTATGAAATAAGTGGAGTGAAAAAAACCAATCAAGATAATCAACAAGGTCAAATAACCACTTCGTAGAGCACCTCTTATAGTGAGTAGAGCATAGAATACCAACATAGGGGATACATAATTTTTAGATAGAGATAGGACTCATGATATATTACTTACATTATTAGATAAGGATATGGTCAGACTTCCTTCTACTCATCACCATCCAACACACCATCTACACAGGATACAAAATAAACCATATTACAATTTTCATAAGATAAATGGACATTTAGACAACAATTATTATGATCTTCAAGATCATATTGAATAGTATGTAAATAGAGGTATTATAGCATTTACACATGGGACATCAAGATCTGAGTCTCCATAATCTCCTAGATCACACTCATCTATGATTATCACAGGATGCTCATTTAAAGGATCTATTGGTTAATCATCATATGAGACATGTGGTTTTTAGGACACCTACTTATGAGATATCTTGTGCACCAAAAAGTCAGAAAAGATGGAAGTGAATTCACAATGATCCACCTAATTTTAATAATATGGTACAAAAATGGAAAGTAATTCAATCCCTAGTTATAGGTCAACAACTAATTAATATATTTTCTAGAGATCATAAAAATCATGATATAATTCAACAACCAATTACGATATTTGCCAGAGATCATAGAAATTAGAACACAATTCAATAGTTGATTAAGATACTCACCAGAGATCATAGAAATCAGGACACAGTTTAACAGTCGATTAAGATATTTTCTAGAGATCACATAAATCAAGACATAGTTCAACACCTAATTAAGATATTTTCCAAAAATCAAAAAAATTGGGACATAGTTCAACAACTGATTAAGATATTTACAAGAGATCATATAAATCAAGACACAGTTCAACAATTGATTAAGATATTTTCTAGAGATCACAAAAATTAGGACATAGTTCAACATCTGATTATGATATTTGCCAAAGATCAGAGAGATCGGAGAATAGTTTCAATACAATAGCTGATTAAGCTATTTTTTATAGAGTCTACACACCTAGCTACTATTAGTTTACCACAAGCAATATTATTTCTAAAATCTACTTCTACACTGACATAACAAGAATAATTTGGTCACTTGCTCACCATGCCATCAAATTTTAGTTAGTACATATTGCATTTACATGATCCACGTTTAGATATCCTATGATACTCCTATAACACCCATACTAATAACTAACATTCTTAATCCACTATACATGTCTACTTAAACATTCATAAATAAATAAATAATTAGTTACCATTGTTTAGACACAACATATTTCCATATCGCCATTTAAAATAATAAATATAGTCAAATACATGTGAAAATACACAATGCTACAAGTCAATTTACCAATTTACATGATACCCATATAACAAAAAACATCCATATATATAACTAGATATATAGTTTTAATATAATGATATAAGTCACTCAATAATCTGGGCTTGGTCACTAGAACTAGCCCCCTCACTCTCACTCTCTAATACATCCATACTAGAGTTAGAGGCTCCACTATCCCTCTGAGATCCTGATCAATACCTGCATCTAATCTCTATCCCATAATACTACAAGCTTGACCAACACCTCTACATGATCTCATTGTAGATGTATATAGTCATCTACTATACTTCCAACTACCCCACCCAAAGTATCAGGTGTAGGCATAGATCATCTCTCTAGATCTACATATGCCTCATCCTTATCTGTATTTGCTTGCCTATATGCCATAGTATCAATGGATGCTCAATCAAACAAGTGGGAATGAATGATGCTTCATCTATATCCCTCTCCACTAGTCCATCATCTATGACATCATTAAGGATATGTCATTTCACTACTCAGAGTACAGACTCAATGGTTGTATCCCAATACTCACCATCACCTAGACCTATAAATACCAATAAAATACATTAAATATCTACCCAAGTAAATTAGTAACTAAGTAAATTGGACATATAAATATATGATGGTAAGCTACCCTCAACAGTCCTAAGGGGATCGACATCCAACACATCCTCTACAATGATCCCACCTCTTGGGAAAAATGTTTTCCATCTATGCTCCCTCCATCATGCTACGTAGGCATTGATCTCTCCCACATCATCTACATCTAGTATATCAAGTACCAAATCTTGTTGTCAATGGAATCATAGCTAAATAAATAATTGATGGCCTTAGCCTATTCCCTAGCCTCAATAGAACCTGATAATTTCTCAATCACACCAAGGGAACTAGTGGCACATCTTGAGTAACACCAAAACACCATGTCGATTTATCGTACTAAAAATTCTTGAATACATTGACCCAACAATCATGCAACCATTAGCTCACTCACACTCGTATCAATTGGGCACCATCCTCAGGCCATCCCTCATAGCTCTTGTAGGGTATCTATATAATATCTCTAATCATCAACTTATCTAACACCTTCAACATAGCATCATGATCCTCTTGGACATATAAGCCATGCCAGTCAACCTATCTACAAACATTTGGGGGTGAGCCCAATCACCTCATCGAGGCAACACCCATCTACTCACTATTATATAATTTTAAGCCCAATAATGCAATAATGTAGAAGACCTAATACCACCTATGCACATCTATTGAGTGAAGCAATATAAATACCAATACAAGTGGGATAACATAGTGTGACCCCATAATTACATAATGCCATGATCCTCTATATATTTTACTATCCCCTACATCCTATATGATATAGATACCCCTCTCTCATCCACAATAATAAATGAAACCAGTAAAATCACTAAAAACTTTTACAACTATGGAATATTTGTTGTAATAATCAATGACAATAATACATCACTATTACTTCCTGCATAATGAGTCCTCATAATAATAACTAAAAAATACCTCACAACCTACTCTATATATTAGTCACCAGTGGCCTCCTGTAGCACTACTCTCTAAACAGTAATAAAAAAAACTCAAGATCTTATAGACATTCTCCAATGTGACAGTCATCTCCCTAGTAAGTAACTAAAATATACTCGTATCTATATTCCACCACTCACATAACATTATCATCATATGTTTTTCCTAGGGCATTAAAGCCAATTATGCCACATGACCAAGTTTGGATTTATCTACCATAACCATATCCTTATCTATCAAGGGCAATCCCCATAAAGATTCCATCATCCAACCACTCTGAACTCTCTCATATACACATCCACCTATAAGATACAACCAAATATAACATTAACATCACATAATATTAGATAAATATACAACAATCATAAAACAATAATAAGAAATAATAAGCACCAAAAAATTATCCTGATGGACACTAGCACTTCATATGGGATGATAGCACTAGACAATAATGCACTACCCAAGACATTAGTGCCATGTCCTAAACACAAGTGCCATTCTAAGGACAACAACACCACATTTCTCAAAATGGATCTAAACTACCAAATTTTCATTGAAATTAATAGAAAACATACTAAATATAATAAAATCAAGGAAAAAACATAGATCCCTTACCGACATAACTTCCTCCCCAGCTTAGATAAGTGCCTCCACCTCTTCATATCGAGTTACATTCATTCCTCATTTCCTTGACAGGCTTTCTAGATCAAAGAAAACAATAAATATAAATTCAAATGTTTTAAATGAGTTATAAAACCAATCAACCATATTACATAAGTCATATTTTACAAGTTCCACCTATTTAAGGTTGACCTTGCATGCTAATTTCACTAACTAATACCAATTTCTTCTAAAGGTGATATGTAAAGAACCATATCTCTGAATTTGTGATCTGTTTCTTGTGCATGGTGTTTGACCACAATATACCTCACCTCGTATTAGTTCCACTAATATCCCAATCAAATTCAACTCTAAAAAATGATAAAACCTTTATTTCCTTAACAAACTCAGTATATACCAAAGATCTATCCTAAAACAACTCCATTATAATCAATAAATTAATCAAAACTCCCCAGTTAACTATCACTAACATATCAACTGGTATCAATTTTGGTTAGACACACTTACCATAGGTTTGGCTCTCTCACCAAAAGGGGTTCATATACACACTATTTATACAAATTCACATAGACACACAAATCATATCAAATATAAATATTCTGATACACAAGTTTACTCATATATATATATATATATATATATATATATATATATATATATATATATATATATATATATATATATATATATATATACATAAGTTTACTTAGATATACACATATTTAGATACACATGTTTACTCAAATTGATTTAACCTTTTTAGGTTTTTACATGTGTAATTACCTATGTTAGATTAAAGTGTTGAGATGTCTAAATTAGTTAAATAATATGCAATAATTAAGTACTGATTTGTTATGGATTTTGACTTATATTGAATTTGTAAAAATAATAATAAATATTCTTAAATAGAAACTTATTTGGAAAGTGACTGTCATAGATGATCTGGATTCTAAAAATTGAGTTTTGGATAGTTTTAAGTGTCATCAATAGGGTCCCATGATCTATTTCTTATTAGATAGTAGGGCCCCACCTAGAAATTAGTGCCATACTATTGTAGTGTCCTCAAAGTAGTGTTATTATCCTATTTGTAGTACTATTCCTATTTTATGGGAGTACCTATGCCTCTTTTTTTGGGTCTTGTTCCTTGCCTGCATGAAATCTAGAACTCTATGTTGTGCCTAGAAAACCTAATTTAGTGTGCAAACCCTAATCCTCCTTACAATTATTCTATAAGCAATAAATGTGTGTTCATTAGTACGATAGGTTGGACATCCTCAACACCCCACTATGAATAGAGTTTCCTACATATCAATACTCTAAGGAGGGATCAATCCCAATGTAGTTCTCCTACCTAGTAATTGATAAGCACAAGTGAATGATAGAATGAGAGTGGACTTGGATTCCTTAAATGTGTTTGAGCTTTGAAATCTTTAAAATCTAGGCTTAGGGATGTTTTGGATGGTAATATGTAGAAGTAGGTTAGAGTAGGGATCAAATAACTTAATTTTTTGAACTTATCTTTTGTTTGAATAGGCTTTTGCATCTATTTTCCATCTAGTGAATAGAGGTCAAATATACTTATATTTATAGAGATATGTATTTTGTGAAAATAAAAAAATGTACTTAGGATGACCTTAGGAGGGGCACATGATTTAAAAAGTATCTATTCAGGAGAATTAGGGGAAAGGACAATAGTGCCCAATTGGAGACACTAGCACCATGTGGTTTTAGTGTCCCAAATGTGGTGTTAAAGTCTACTTGATAGATTGTTGGGCACACTAGGTTGGGATCTAGGAATGTTGTCCTAGGACTGTGTTTGAACTGATTATAGATATCTATGGTCTATAAAATGACTAAAAAATTGTGTCAAAGGCTCTAGGATGGTAGGGCTAAGCTAGGAACATACTAACTCAATCAAAACTCTTAGCATCTAAATACCACTTTTAGGTGATTAAATTTACTCCCTTTATGCTAGAAATACAACAAAGCAAAATGAATAATATAAAGGAAAAATAAGCGTACCTGGACTTACCTTGAAAGTGAAATCTATGTATTTGAATCTAAGTATATGAATTAGGTCTACGTATGTGAAACATAATTTAAAGCAATAACCTGAAATGAAACATGTAAAAATCAATCCTTACTTAAATGTTGATCAAAAGTAAAAGACTATGCTAAATAAAGTAATTGAGTAAAGCTGAGTAAAGAGAGAGGAAAGGAAAGAATACACCTCATTAGGTACGTGAACCAATGCATGAACCTAGTTATAACCTATGTGTGTGAGTTTACATAGTGATCATATCATTGAATATATTGGACTAAGCTAATATCTTGCTTAATCCTCATATGGGTGGCTCAAGAGCTCAATCCAATTTTCACTCCATCATTGCCCACCCCTGCTTAGTGGACCCTGATCTATGAATAGCTTAGATAAGGTTGTGTGTCTAACCATCTCATGTGGGTGGCTCAAGAACTCAAGTAGGCCATGAATCCATCATTTCCCACCCTTATGAAGTAGATGCATCTGTAACTAAACTATGAAAAGTGATAAAATCATCTAACTAGATATATCTAACTATGTATTCAGCTCTATGGCCACTCAGGTATAATATGTGGCTCTGGATCACTCAAGAATGCCAACCACTATATATCAAATAAGGCATGAATATGGTGACAACCTAGTGTATGATAGCAAGTTTATACATCATAAAGAATGACATGGAGTTTTCCATTCCATCTGATCAACCTGTGTGTAGCTAAGTATATGGAAACTATGTGTCATGCACATGCCCCCGATCTAATATATGAGTGTAATAATTTTGAACTAAGTATGTAATAATTGAATCTATTTAACTGAACTAAATGTGAGAGTGATCATTTCATGCATTATGCCCCCAAATTTAAGTAATTTATATTAATCTGAGTTGAAATAAATATATCTGAGAAAAATCTGAACATAAATATCAAACTTGTGACTGTATCTATACAAATCTATATTGTACATGGTGTACTAGTCTGGCTCATTTGGACTACCCTAAAGTTAGGTCTAATGGAAAATATCACCCTGTAGTGGACAATAGGGCCTCATGCTGCTAGTGTCTTAATCTAGGCACTAATGTCTGTTTGGTTTGAAATATGGGTGACTGAGTTGATTTTTGAGTTTATGTTTTTTCCTATGTCTAATTTTTGAAACTGAGCCTATGTGATAGAATTTATCTATGAATAGCAAAGTAGGAGCCTGATCTCTATGACAAACCCCTATGAATACCCCCTCTTTTAAGGGTTTTTTTGAAACTTGTTTAAGAACTTTCCTCAAAATAAGTAGCTCTACAAAATGTGTTATCTGAAGCATATGAATGATATTCCAATACAATGTATAAACATAACATAAAAATATACAAGTATCTAAGCATAAGTAGGTAATGTAAGATGAATATTATAATCTAGAATTGTATAAGGATGTCAAGATAGATTTAATCAATGTATAATAGTAAATATGAGTAGCTACCTAGGGGGATGGGGCATGATGTCCATCACAACACCCAAGTAGGGAGGGTAGATGCATGAGGTCCTTCATGGCATTGAAAATTGGTTTGTGATTAAAAAAAATATAATTTTCATGGTAAATAAGCATACATACAAACACATAAATCACAAAGTAGGCCAAGGGGACATAAAACAAGGGACATGGGCACATGTCTCTAAATTTGAGAATGAATACATATATGGACATGTTCAAATATACACATATGCAAGCAACAAGCAATTTGGCTTAGAGACACATAGAAGGACATGTTTAATTGTATGCAGATACAAGCAAGAAAGCACACACAAGGGATATGGGAACATGTCCAAGGCATACAAATAAAGAAGTGACATAGAGATAAATAACAATGTTATATTAAAACCCCCTCAAAGATGGAAGAGGCATAGGAAACATGATCAAGTCTAATCTAGGAAAACTATAAATGAAAGCATGTATAACTGTGTAGTATAAATATATGTAAATGCTAAGATGCACATATGTTGAGTCTAACAATGATAGTCAATAAAAAATTTGAGTAATGGATAACAATGATCAATATCAATATATATCAATGCATAAATTGGAATGTATAGAATGTAAAGATAGAACTTGGTAGTAGTAATTATGTAGGATATGCCCCCGATTGGGTGGATGCATCAAATGAATAAACTGAGACTGGTGTATATTCCCCTAGTGGGTAGTGGATAACACGTCTAGATCAATGTTGTGGACTAGAGTCCTATATGTTATCTGCAAGCACTTGATAAAAACAAATGAAACATATATGTATGATAAAATTGACTATTCTAAGATAGCTAGAAATATGTAATATCTGGGAAGTAGTTGAAATGTAAACATAGCAATGCATACAATCTATAAATTTTGTGTTATTGAGTAATATTTGAATGTTTTTATATTTTGAAATGTTATATTATTTTTGTGTTTTCTAGATATAAATTATGTACAAGCAAATGAAAATAAACTATGTACAAAGAGCGAGAGAGAGAGGAAGTATGTACAAGAGTAGGAATCATTAATAACTAATGAGTCTCATGGGAGACTCACTATCGACATGACCTGTGTCAAATAAGGGAACTATTATTGTATGTATGATGTGAAAGGGCAAATGTGAGCCCATAATCTGCTATGTTATATAATCTATGTCTGGTGCTACTTGTGAAGTGATGTTATGATGATGTGGAACTGACTATGATGCATTATGAACTATAGGGGTCTTAATAACCCATATAGTAGAATAATAATTTATAAATTATGGAGGTTCCTTATGCTGAGAACTCCTAGAACCTAATAAAATTGATCTCAATGTAAATTGAGTAGAGAAAGGTCCCCTAGAATCTATAATGTACCTATGAAGTAGGGGTCTCTCTAGAAATGGTCTCCATGAGAGAGTATGCATATGTGTAGATACTATAGGAGGAAACCTGTATTACACTAATGACTATGCTAAACATTATGATGTAAGCATAGGAAATTTTCTCTCTGTTGTTGATTACTAGACTTGCACCCTTGTGAAGGTAGTTTTAGGCCTTCACAGTCTAAAATAACATGGAGACAATCATAGGCTATGGGTGGCCTAATGGATGGATTGAATCTCTATATTGTAAGGGCCTTCTCCCCTTGATGTATCAGTTAGAATCCCTACTCTTTACTACCATCTTGCAAGGGAAAAGGGAAGAAGGTAAACTAAAAGGAAAACCTATCTAATTGGGGTGATACACCAAAATGTGACCTCCAATTATATGTATTATGCACTAATAAAGTTGAATAAGAACATTAACCTGGTTACACTTCTCAAATTAAATCATCCAAATATCAATGTTTCACATAGAGGCTTGGGCTTGATGCATGATCTAGGGCACATGTTCCATAGGTCTCTCAAAGACACTAAATAAAGATTGCACTTGCCATACAAACAATATTATTAAATCACACTATGAAACCTTTAAGGATGATCTAACACCTATAAATAGGTAAGGAAGAAAGGACAAAATGAAATGAAGTCTATGCTATCACTATCATTCATCAACAATCTATGAAAATACACTAAAAAAGCTTTGACGAGGTATGAATTCAATCTTATTCATTCAAATAAGGAAGTACAAGTGTGTTTTTTTAGCATGGAATTTCCACAACTTAGGTTAAGGATTTTTCAAATGCCAAAAATTGGCTTACATATAGATAAATGATAAAGAGGAGAGAGAAGGAGACAAAACCCCCCAAAACTAGGAAATAAAACTTTCACTAAGTCCTTTTCAAACTCCAATGTAGTATATATTATTAATTTATCCTCCACATTTATAAAAATGGTGTAGAGGTTAAGGTGAGACATATTTGGGAAGTTGAATGAGTCTTAAGCATTCATTTTTGGTCTTTGAACAACACCAACTCCTAAATATTTGCTTTCACACCCCTATATCCTTAGTCAAGAAGTCATTCCTTGAAAATAGGTCTTGATAATTGAGAATAGGTCATCATGAATTGATAAAGTCTTTAATTAAAACCTTATTAAAACCATTAATGAGGTTTTCTCACCTTTCTTGGGCTGTTAGAAGGTCTTTGAATGAAAGTTTGACTCCTTCAACCCACTAGGTGTTGGAAGGAGAGAAGCTCTTATTAGGAGTATTTAAGACCTTTTCTACTTTTGAAAACTTACTCCAATCAAATCTAAATTTTTATTGTCTTAAAAGTGGCATGGAAGGTGAGGATGAACCTTGAAAATCTTATTGAATAGCTCTCATGCATCAATTTGGGTGTTTTGACTACTTAGCTCCTTAATAAGCAAAGAGGTTTAGGAGAGAAAAATTGAGTTTTTGCATTGGAACATGAAAAATTACACCATGTATGTATTCTAATCATGACACAAGACCTAAAACAGTGCATTTGAAGCCATCAAGTAGCCCAAAAGATTATATTTTGCTTGTTAAGGCATCCCTTCCTTGTATCCCTAAAAACTTGAAATGCTCCTTGTATAGAAGATTATATGGACCAACCTAAAAACCTAGGAAATTTTTTGAGTACCATCTCTCCCCTTATATATACACACAAAATTTCATGATTATAATACAAATGTAATTATTCCTTTTCCTTCATTTTCTTCTCTAATTAGGCCTAATTAGCCCTTCGAGGACTAGAAATAGAAAATTGGCTCCAAAAAGATACCAAACATTTAAAATCACCCAAAATAATTTGATTCATTTTACATTGCATAATACCATTTTTCATGACAAATTTGGGGTTCTGAGACCCTATGGAATTATGTAAACCATGAAACCACCGTGCTTTCTAGGCTTATTTTGAGCATGTTTGGGATCGCCTTGAAAAACATACCTCATTTGTCCACTTATAAAATATACCATGAAATTATTGGAAATTTATTGGTTATTAAAATTCCCAAATGGCCTCATCCCATTATTTTTAAGTTATCCCCTTCTCATAACACCTAAAAACCACCAAAAATCATGAAAAATAAGGTTTTTGGAGCAATCCTTAAAAATGATGATGTTAGCATAAAAATACATGGGTGTAACCTAATTTTAGTCTTAAACAAAATCAAAGAGGTTTAAAGAGAAAAAATATGTCATTAAATGTGCTTTTGAGGTATTTCTCTACAAACTAGTCACAACTAGCATTTTAGGAGGGTTTAAGACCTGTTTGGGCTCTTAATAAATATTCATAAATATGGGACATCCAAATGACCTAATTAAAATTTTAAAACCTTATTTATTAACCTAATAATCTATCCCTAATGGATAATACTTCCATGTAAAGTGTAAGAGATGGTATGAGCATCTAAAGTTGCTCCTCACGTGGCTTGCTTAGCATTCTTGAGGCTCAAGAGAGGTAAAATCTGAGTTTTGGGTGTCAAAAATATAAATTAATAATTTTAAGAGTTAAATTTTTTTATATAAACCCCCAAATGATTATAAATTCTCTTTAAGTGTTCATTACTACTTTGTATGCAATTGATACATTGATCAGGGTACTTGGGATTTAAGCTTGTCTCTCTTGCTATCCCTCAAGGTCTCTTGGACTAAAAACTAAAGTTTGATGCCTCATTAAAGTGTATTAAAAAAAATTTAATTATTTTTCACTACCATAAATATCCTTCATGACGTTTGATATGCTTTCTTCATGCTCTAAGTTCACATAGACCTCTTAGTCTCATGACTTCCCCTTGCCAAAGGAGTGGGCCAGGTCTGAGATAAAATAGTGGGAATCTCACCTATGTTTATGACCTTTAAATTAAAATAAAAATATTATTAAACTCATAATAACCCCTTTTACCAAATATTAGAATTTGATCATGCTTCTAGATCCCTCAAAACACCAATTTCCTTCAAGACTGGGTATAGTCTGCTAGTGACTGTAGGGTTTCTTAGACTTCAATTGAGTTCTTAACTTTTCACCTTAATAATCAGGTCTGATTGGTCCCAATGAAATATTTATTAATCTAAAAAAACCATTCTCAAATTATCTTTACCTTTCAGACCTCTTCACAGTCTTTTACCATTCTTAATTAAGCAAAATCCTTACCTAAGTAGGCAGAACTATACATTACTTTTAACTGTCTGTAGGGAAGTGAAACTCAGTTTTAGATTAAAATTTATCATGTTTCTCTTTGGTCTAATAATTAATTTATTACCTCTATTTATATATTTAAATAGGCCTTAGAGTTCCATCTTACCCCTATTCTTCAAACCCTTTCAAACACCTCAACTCCACTCTTCACTAGGCTGACTGTGTTCTTTGTCTATGAGTATATAGGTTTCATTTTAGGATTGACTGTGGAATATTTTTGTGTTCAAGAAATCACTTCCACATACCAAATTCAAAATTTCCTTGAACATACTGTAATCTCAATTAGGTTCTCAACACTTTTTAAACAACTCTGCTCCTCTTTGTATTATACTTTTAGGCCTAACACTAGCCTATTCTTGGAGTGGCCTATAGGTGACCTTTATGTTGTTTTTACAGACTGAGGTTGAGGTTAGATGATAAAATACATTAATAAGGTAATTAAAATGAATTATTATGCTTTTTCATCCATTTGAATAAGGACTAGACTTTCACTGCATTCTTTAGATTAGCTTCTCATGATCCTAAGTACACAACTAACTATAGGCCATTGAGTGACTAGAGGTTTCATTAGTTATAAGTGAATGTTAGGATCATTTTAATATGTTATTTTTATCTATTAAACCTCTCCTACAATGTAAATTTAATGTTATTTGAATTGGTTGCAGTAGAAAATTGGCTCTAAACCTCTCTCAACACTTCAACTCCACTCTTCTCAAGACTTGACCTTGCTCACCAAGTACACAGTACTATAGGTGGCCTATAGGTGCTTGTAGAGGGTGTTTTTATTGTATTATATTGGTTTTGGATTAAAATAATATGTCATTAACTTCCTCATTATATCATAAACTTGGTCATAGTCTTAATTAGGCTCAAAATTCTTTCAATACTGTCTTGTCTCTTTATTTAGGCTTGAAACTATATTGACCCTTCAAATATGCCTATAGGTGCATATCAAGAGGGTCTCTTGACTATGTTTTAATACTTATTTGGGCTCATTAATTTGGATTAATTTCATGTTATGTCCTCATCACCTCTTCATACATGCCATTAGAGTCTCCCTCCAATTATCACATTTTAGACATCTATCCACATCTCTACTCCTGCCTTTGATTGTCTACAATCATATACTTGATACTACCATTCTCTATTTTTTTTACTATATATGGAGAAGAATATATAAAAAGACATTGATAATGTCATTTATATGCATTTATAACCTTTGTCACTCATTAAAGAACCCCAAACTCTCACTGCCTCTTTTACACCACTTCTAATGCATTATGCTTAGCTCAGTTTTAACCTTAATGTTTGTAAGTACAATATTTCACTCAATGTATGGACTGAGTATCAAAAGACTATCAAACTAATTTATAAGACTCTCTTGATTGATCAAGTGGCCTAACATGCTCTTTCAAGGATTTTATCACTATATGACTATAATTAGGTTAGGTATCCATGACAGAGACTCCCTTGATTTGTTTAACTATTGGTCTTAATCCAAAATGTTGACCTATTACTTAGGGCATGTAGGTCTCTTCTTGACTATATATGATACCAAGATACTTCATCAAGTACTCATCCCTTAAACTTGTCAAACAATGACACTTCCATTGTCACTATCATGAGAGTATTTGTAAACCCTCAAATCCCTTTAATTGAGGCCTCTTTCTCAACATACTACATTGTGTTTGTTGGTTGTATGTGTATATAGGTTGACTGAGTTTTGACCATGACTATAGGTACAACTCACTTTTCCTTTCTTGACTATAAGTTCCTTTGAGAGATTTTTTCCTTGATTTTTCAACTCTTTGACCCTAATAGGATCTCCATACATCCTCTTATAGATAAGTTCATCTCCTAACTGACTGAACCAAGGTACTATGGATGTAGGTCATCATTTGGAGTAACTTATATGAATTGTAGACCAATAATCAATTTTACTAGCTTAGGTTAATAACCTTATTCATTCTTGAATTAAGTCACTTTTATAATTTACATTATCCATAATAATTTCATATTGCACCTACATAATTTTAGATTATATGGGAAGCTTCCTTGTGTTTAGAAGGTCATGATTGTAGATTACTATTTGCACTTAACTGTAGGTTTATGAAATCCACCCTACTTACCTAGTGACTGGCATGATGCCAATATGTATTTTATATTATTTGAAACCAT
Source organism: Torreya grandis (assembly GCA_037957365.1). Classification (NCBI taxonomy): domain Eukaryota; kingdom Viridiplantae; phylum Streptophyta; class Pinopsida; order Cupressales; family Taxaceae; genus Torreya; species Torreya grandis. Next base: position 1,501,729 of record JARHVA010003418.1, on the reverse strand, counting down.
TTATGTCAACCCCTTCTCTCAATTACCTTTTAATTCATGATATCTACTTGAAAAACATAGCCTTTTATGGATAGCTATTGTAGATGGTCATTAGCTCACCTCTAGGCCTTTATATGGACTGTATAAAGGTCTCTTGAGATGACTAATGACATGCCAAATGTGATGTCAAAACCATTTAATAATTTTAAAACCTTGAAAAAACTTGGAGAAACTCAAAATAACTTGATATATATGGAGATCAAGATTTGAAAATTACCTTAAAAATGCTAACTTACCTTAAACTCTGCTAAACAAGGTTTCAAGAAAGTTTTCTTCATGATTTTGTTGTACCTTAAAGCTCAACTAAGCACTCACATCTATTGATAAGACATAGATTACCTTTAAAATTTATTTTTCACCCTCATAAAACATTTAGGACATAAAGTCTTTTATAATGTCTCATAAGTTGAAAACACAGTAGCATATAGTCTTTTAGTGCTATTTTAGTCATTTACGACTCTAAACTAAATATTTTACTCCCAATAGTGTATTTAGTCACCTTGTTCCCTTATATAATGATTGGGTGTATCTAATATTTTCCCAATCTCCTTAATTACCTCATAACCCCTTTACCACTGAAATTAATCTCATTAACTATAGCTATACCTTGTTGAAGAGACTAACTTACCTTAAACTATCTCAAAGAAGATTATATTCAAGATGGATAACTATGAAACTTTGATTGTATTAATGAAGTGTGAAATAAATTATATATTTAATTAATAACCCTTGAATATGAAGATACTTTCTTACAACTCAAATCATGATCCAAAATTGATCAAATAGACCATTCACAAGGATACTAGAGGAATCTAGTTATGTGCCATATGTACCATTATATAAGTATTCAAATAATTAAAAAACCATGAAAATTATATGAACTACCTAAAAAATCATACTTAAAAACCATTCCTCTCCATTGATTATGATTTGGAGAAACAGGTGCAAGAGTAGACCCCTCTCGAATGAATAGGTCATAATGACCTGCTGTCACTCTTAGTGATTGTTCATAAATAAGAGGAAAAAATATGTAAAAAAAAGAAACTAATTTCAAGATATATATGAAACCTAACAATTTCCAAAGTTTCAGTTCCTAACTCTTTCTCCTTTGTCTATACTGAGCACTTGAAAACTACCCTTCTAGAGCTACCAAGGAGGTCGATATGAGAGATAAATTTATTTTCTTCATTTTAAGACAATAAAACTATTAAAAATCACTAATTTTACCTTTTAATGGATAAATAAGGTCCTACACATTCTTTAATATTAATGTCACCTTGAGAATTGTATGGATGGCCTCAAAAAGGGCCTTTTTAGCACTAAAACTACCAGAATCACTTGAAAAAGTCTGATTAAATTGATGTAAAATGTATCAAATGGATATTTTCATACCTAAATAAATAAATCATGTCTTTAAAATCAAATTTTCAAGTGTTAGGGGTGGAAATTTTATTTTTGAGGTCAAACTTGTCAACATTTTGGCGACTCAACTGGGAAGCATGCCTGCTATGTTTGAGAACCAGACCATGGACATCTATTTTTGAATCATAAACACTATTAAATTATGAAACAATCATGATTATACCTGATCCATGAACACAATACTCTTGACTTGAAACAATATCACTACATCTCCTCTAAACAAGGAAAGAAAACACTCAACAAACACAAAACACACGTGCTAACAAAACACTTATTTGAAACAAAACATAAGCAAAATAATGTGATTGATATCACTTGGAGGAAATATAAAGTAACTACCACTAACCTTTAAATAATCTTTCTCTAGTATCAAAAGGAAATTTTTTTGGATCACTTACTTCACATGATGAATAAGGACATGAGACAAGATGTTTCTTGTACTTTTGCTAGGTGGAGATTGGTTGCTTTAAGGTTATCAATCCTCTTGAAAAAATCTCAAATGATTCATCAGCATTAACCAAGTCACCAATGAATACGTATTCATTGTGTACTTTATGGTATTTTCCATATTGCTTATCAATTACAACCTCATCAAGTGATACTTCATCTATGCATTATCCTTCAGTCTTTATGGCATATTGAGTGACATCATCTTTCTTACCATCTGCTACAAGTTCAATAAGCTATTCAAGGAGATTTGAATATTCAATCCAATCTGTATATTGGTCTTTAATGAGTGACTCTTGATCAACCTTCTCATAAGCATGCTCTCCAAATCCTAGTGTAGCCTATCTCTTACAGGGACTCAATATACAATTGTCAATCATCTTTTAGTTCCTCAATTTGATCAACCTGAATGAGATCAAATATGCAATCATGCTATGATTATGAAATAAATTGTTCAAAATCAACCTCTTTCTCAATAGGATATTTCTCAAATTCATTCATGACTTCATCTTGTACCATATCATGGAGATATTTCACATCAATACCAACTTTATCTTACACACTTGAGGTACCATGAGGGGAATTTAGCTGAAGTTCAACTAAAACAAGCTCTTTAAACTCATAAAGATGTTCTTAAAATAGCTCTTATTCATCATCTATGGACTCTTTGTCATGTTCTTCAAACACACCAAAAGGGAGCACTTGAAAAAAATCAATGCCTCCTTTATCCTCTATTGTAAGTTCATCATCTTCTTTAAAGGCCAAATTACCCTTTCTCTCATCAATTAGAGTACCAATGAAAACTTCTTCTTCATGCATACTTGAAACATCCTCATCACACTCTCCTTGGAACTCAGTTATAACTATAACTTCTTCATCTATCCTCCATATAATAAGCTCATCTTCAATAAGGGATATGGTGGAAGGGCAATGAATAAGATCATAAGTTTGTTTGGGAGTCAAGGGAGTTCTCTTCCAATTTGAGGTCTTAGGAATTAAATTTTCTTGTAAGAACACTTGACGAGAGAGTGAGTTGAGTTGAAATATGTACACTTGGTTTTCTTCCAAACCATTTCCTTCCTCACCCTCATGATTCACTTCATCAACATCATATGTAGCCTAAATTTTATCCTCTTGAACAATCACTTCCTCCTTTAACGATATGTTTTCTTGAATTGATTTCCATGAGGGAAAAATTATAGGCACAATGTCTTCTTTGGGCTCAAACTAAATACCACTTACCTCCACATATTTATCCCAAGACTTGACTACTTGGTTCCAAGGTAATACTTTGAAAGGAGTACATTCACTTGGAGGTTGAATAAGCTCTCTTGGAGGCTCCATTTGAGAATGGTCAATGACTTCATGAGGACAAGGAACATAAGAGGGTTATATGGTAAACAAGAGTGTTATTGAAGAGTGATGGGAAGAGATTCATCCATGAGGCTTGGCATGGAATAATGGGGACTCATAACCCAATAAGGCTTCCAAGATGGTATAAGCTTGTTCTCTTGAGGAAGGGTACTTGAAGCTAGGACAAAACTTGGAACACAATAAGTTTGATCAGGGGTAGGAAGAGATGGTTGAGATGATTTGGATTGGATCTCTTAATTATCCCATCTCATCAACTTATCTACCCACCATTAGATCATATTTATCATCTCCTAAAAATCATAAGTCATGACATACTAATTCTATTCTCCAATTTTTGCCCACCTATCTGTTAACATTTATATTGTCTTTCTCATTTTCTTAATGAGGTGAAAAGGTATCACATCCAACTCTCTATCCCATACTCTCATCACCCTTTCAGATTTTAACATATTTGGCCTAAATTCCAATAAGGATAGGGTAGGGGAATCATGATTTTGAGTTGTAAATAGAGTAGGAGGATGTGATTATGACTGCTGCAAGTCTTGATAAGGTTATTGGGGTACATAACCAGGGTTATAGTGAGGCTGATAAGGGTCAATATAAATCTGATATGAGTCATCATACTCTTGAAAAGACTGATTATTAGAATAATAATGCTCTTGGTTAGGCTGATTAGGATCATAACATGGTTGATAAGGATTACAATACTGATAATAAGGCTCATCAACTTGTATGAAGTTACCATTTTCTTTAAAGTAAGCCATAAAAACAAGATCAGGGTGGTACAATGAAGATTCATTTACTTGGAAACTATGCTTGGGTTGGTAGAACCAGTTGATATAACTTGAAGACACCAATGATGTTTTAAATGTCTCCAAAGGTTGATCAGTATAAAAACAATGCCAACAAATCCTTCTACTATTTTGGATTGAGATACCATCAAGCATGCCAAAAACTATTGACTACTAGACATGCACCCTTGTGAAGGTAGTTTTAGGCCTTCACAGTCTAAATTAACATGGAGACAATAATAGGTTGTGAGTGGCCTAATGTATTGATTTATTCTCTATATTTTAAGGGCTATTTCTCCTTGATGTATCAGTTAGGATCCCTACTCTACACTACTATCTTGCAAGGGAAAAGGGAAGAAGGTAAACTATAAGGAAAACCTATCAAACTAGGATGATACACCAAAATGTGACCTATATTTATGAATTATTAAATAATAAGGTTGAATAATAACATAAAACTAATTACACTTCTCAAATGAAAGCCTCCAAATATCAATGTTTCACATAGAGGTTCAAGATTGATGCATGATCTAAGGTACTTGTTCTATAGGTCTCTCAAAGACACTAAATAAAGCTTGCACTTGCCATAAAAAAAAGATGATTAAAGAACACTATGTAACTTATAATTATGATCTAACACCTATAAATAGGTAAGGAATAAAGGACAAAATGAAAGGAAGTATATGCCATCACTGTCATTCATCAACAAACCATGAAAATACACTAAAACAAGCTTTGAGGAGGTATGAATTCAATATTATTCATTAAAATAGGAAAGTACAAGTGTTTTTATAAGAATGGAATTTACAAAAATTAGGTTAAGGATTTGTAAAATTCCAAAAATTGGCTTACATATAGATAAAATGAGAGAGAGGAGAGAGAAGGAGACAAGAACCACCAAAATTAGGAAATAAAACCTTCACTAATTCCTTTTCAAACTCCAATGTAGTATATATTACTAATTTATCCTTGACATTTGTAAAATGGCATAGAGGTTAAGGTGAGACATATTTTGGAAGTTTATTGAGTCTTAAGCATTCATTTCATGTCTTTGAACAACACCAACTCCTAAATCTTTGCTTGTACACCCCTATATCCTTGGTCAAGAAGTCATTCCTTGAAAATAGGTCTTGATCCTTGAGATTAGGTCATCATGAATTGATAAATTATTTATTTTAAACCTTATTTAAACCATTAATTAGGTTTACTCACCTTTATTGGGTTGTTATAAGGTCTTTGAATGAAAGTTTGACTCCTTCAACACATTAGGCGTTGGAAGGAGAGAAGCTCTTGTTAGGAGACTTTAAGACCTTTTATACTTTTGAAAACTTCATCAAATAAACTATGAATTTTTATTGTATTCAAACTGGCATGGAAGGTGAGGAGTAATGTTGAAAATATTATTAAATATCTCTCATGCATTAATTTGGGTGTTTTGACTTCTTAGCTCCTTCATAAACAAAGAGGTTTAGGAGAGAGAATTTGAGTTTTTTACATTGAAAAATGAAAAATTAAACCATGTATTTATTATTATCATGAAATAAGACCTTAAAAAATTCATTTGGATCCATCAAGTATCCCAAAATATTTCATTTTGCTTGCTAAAGCATCCCTTCCTTATAGCCTAAAAAACCTGAAAAAATCCTTGTATAGAAGATTATATAGACCAAATTTAAAAAATAAGCACATTTTTTAGTACCATCTATCCCATTACATATCCAAACAAAATTTCATGATCATAATCCAAGTGGAAGTACTCCTTTTCCTTTATTTTATTCTCTAATTAAGCCTAATTAGCCCTCTTAGGCCTAGAAAGAGAAAATAAGCTCCATAAAGATCCCACACGTGTGAAATCACCAAAAATAATGTGATTCAATTTAAATGGCCTAATAAAATCCTCCATGAAAAATATGGGGTCCTAAAACCCTATGGAAATATGTAAACCATGAAACCACCTTGCTTTCTAGGCTTATTTTGAGCTTGTTTGGGACTGCCTTGAAAAATGTGCTTGGATTGGACACTTAAATAATATCCTATGATTTTTTTAACTTTAATAGTTATTAAAATTCCCAACTGACCTCATATCATTATTGGTAATTTATCTCCTTATTAAAATGCAAAAATCACCAAAAATCATGAAAAATAGGGTTTTTGGTGCAATCCATAAAAGTGATGTCAACATAAAAATACATGGGGGTAACATCATTATATTTATAAACAAAATAAAATAGGATTCATGATAAAAATATGTCATCATATGTTATTTTTAGGTTTTTCTATGTAAACTAGTCACAACTAGGGTTTTAGGAGGGTTTAATACATGTTTGGGGTCTTAACGAGTGTTCATAAAGATGGGATGTCCAAATGATCTCATCCCACTTGTAAAACCTTATTAACTAACATAATCATCTATCATAAATGGATTAGACTCCCATAATTTTTTTAAAATATGGTACAAGCATTTGAAGTTGCTCTTTAGGTGGCTTGCTTAGTGTTTTTGAGGCTCAAGAGAGGTCTAATATGAGTTTTGGGTCTCAAAAATATATATTAATATTTAGATTATTTAAAAGACCTTTATATCAACCCCTCTATATGTAACTAATACACTGATCATAGTACTTGGGGTTTAAGCTTGTCTCTCTCTTGCTAGTCCTCAAGGGCTCTTGGACTAAAAACTGAAGTTTGATGCCTCATGAAAGTATATGGAAACCATTATCATGAATATTCATTACCATAAAGACCCTTCATGAGGTTTTATATGCTTGTTTCATGCTCTAAGTTCACATAGGCCTCTTGGTCTCATGACTTCCCCTTACCAAAGGAGTGGGCCAGGTCTGAGACAAAAAAATGGTTATTTACCCTATTTTTATGACATTTAAATGATATTAACTTATTATTAAACTCATAATAACCTATTTTACTAAATATCAAAGTTTTATCATGCTTATAGAGCGCTCAAAGCACTAATTTCCTTCAAGACTGGGTATAGCCTACTAGTGACTGTAGGGTTTCTTAGACTTTAACTGAGTTATTACCTTTTCACCTTCATAATTAGGTTTGAGTGGTCTAAATGAACTATTTATTTCTCTTTGGAAACCATTCTAAAATTATCTTTACCTTTTTATATATCTTCATATTTTTTAACCATTCTTAATTAAGCAAAATCCTTACCTAAGTAGGTAGAACTTGTTGGGAGAAGGGGGTGGAGGTAAATCCAAGAACAAACACACCTGTTCTAATTCCACCCGTTAGGATCTTGCTCCTCAGAAAGAGCACAGTATGATTACCAAATATAAGCAATTGAATATGCGGAAATAGCCAGAAACACAAGTAACTAGAATTCACCAATAGCACAGAATATGAGAGACAATACACTATCTTGTATTAACATTATACAGAAAAGAATACATCAAAGAGCCGCCACACTCTTTCACCTTACAGAGATTTGCCACACCTCAAGTGTACAGTAATTCTTCTCACACACACTCTCCTACACAAAAAATGGTCCCAATAACCAACTCACACACAGAATTGGTGTTCACCTCACCAACCAGTCAGTAATAACCCTGCCGGTACACCAAGCACTCTATAGCACTTCAAGCTGATCTCTCATGAACCTGCAACCTGCAATTCAAAGACCAAACTTACATGTAGATCCCCAATGAGCTTGCAACAACTTGCAACTCACAGATCTTACAACTAGAAGGAACTCTTCCTTTCTATCTCATGCCTTAAACAATACATGCCAATGGGTCTATAAATAGATCCCTAACTCAAACAATAACTTAGACTCTTAATTTAGACAATTATCCTCGCAGCCCAAGACTCTGGCTGGTCTTAACATGCAAACTCATCGTTCACTTAACTAACTGTCTGTGAAATGAACACTTCTGGAACACACAGGCGATCGATGTCGGTCCCTACTTGTCTGGTTCTGCCGACGTCGGTCGACTTCCTGCCGTCGCTGGTGGCCTTCTGCACTGGTCTCTACCGACGTCGGTCCTGCTGCCGATGTCGATTCCTGTAGAACTCAGCAACCATCTATTCCTCAGTTTGCAAAGGTTGAAGCTTTTAGCTCCATAACCTAACAATCTCCCACTTGGAGATAAACAGCTGCAACCTGTACCTGTACCTGTACACCGTCTAGTTTGTTTCCTTGGCTTTGTATCCCTCCTCAAGATCACTCTTGAAGACCAACCACCACAAAATCCGTGGTGCAAAATATGTCATCCAAATTACCTGCCACATCCGCATCTACAACCATGTAGAAAAAGAACTTGACCCTGCATAGCATGTGCACCTGTTGCTGGTCCCACTGAACTGCCCTTCAGTATTACTCTCCCGGATTGACTCCAAACTTGTGACAACTCCCACTGCTTGGGAAAACTCAGGTTTAGTACATACCATGCACTCAACCTCATTATGTGAATCAAGACACCTGTTCTATGAACTGTCTAACCATCAGCGTGCTAACTGGCTTCACACAATCATCCTGAAACAAAGTCAACAAGACCTCCATGTCTCTAGAACACACTCATGCCAAAGAATCTTGCTGCTCCCAGATTCTCCATGACAAACACCTGAACTAGCTTTACCTTTAGTTCAGCAATACCTGTATATGTAACCCTGCAACAAACACACCATACAGAAAATAGGATAATGTAGCTAATATTATCCGACCTGGTAAAGAGAAACACAATGATCAAATCTCCATTGCCCTACAACTAATACAAGATCATATACCCTGATCTTCCATCTCACGTATCCATTTCCGCTCTTCTTCATCCTCAACATCCATTCGTCTCTCAGTGCTTACTTCCAGCTGGCAACACTACCCAAAGCACCTGTTTGGTTCTCCTCCAAGGAATCACATCCTCATCCATGCCAAGCTCCCACTGTTTCCTGGATCTACCTGTTCTGCTTCTTCAACAACTTCCTGGTCCTATGCCATAAGTGAGCAACAAGTAGTGTAAAGAAGGGAAATGACGAATTTAAGAACTTACTTACACCTGCAGTCCTCCATATGGGCGCTTGAGACTCCATGACAACTCGCTGTCCACCCAAAATTTGTCTCAGTAACCGATGCCGGTCACATCTCAGTCTACAGCCGACCGATGTCGATTCCCTGCGACTGCCTCCCTGCCGACGTCGGTTTCCCTTGGCAGACGCCGGTCCTTTTCTGCCCTGAGTCACCAACGTCGAGCTGCACATAGCTGACGTCGGTCCCTGTCTAGACACCGACGCCAGTTTTCCTACCGACGTCGGTCTCTGTGTTTTTCTTGTGAGACCTGACTTTTTCCCGCGAGCTCATTTTGGATCAAACCGTTGTCCAAATCACCCTTGCTCTGCTCAGAATTCCTCTGCACCTTGTGCTGAACTCTATCCATCACTTTCTCCTTGAAAACCAAGGCTTTCCTGTTCTTGTCATTAACATCGGATTCCTCAAGAAACCTCACCTTCTTCTTCTGCATACAGAAACCACGATCCACGCCTTCCAAATCTGAAAGCATATTCTTTGACTCAAGAACCAGCATCTCCTTCTTATCTATGTGACCAAGCCTATCAAGCCACATCTCTGAATCTACAGCTGAAGTAGATAACCCAAAAAGAGAATCAGTAAAACAAGTAGATAGATAAAGCGTACCTACTTTTTTACCTCTAGCTACAACAAGTGTACCCTTGGTAACCTTCCAAGAGTCTGCTGTGAGAGTTACTGTGCAACCCTCTTCACCCAAACTTCTAACAGAAATAAGATTCCGCTTCAGAACTGGGACATGCATGACCTCTTTTAACACCCATGTGTCACCTGTCTGCAATTTCAGCTTCACTTTGCCTTTGCCAACAATCTGACAAGGCTTACCATCCCCTACACAAATTTCTCCAAAGTCTCCCTGGACATACTCATGAAAAAATTCCCTATGTGGGGATGCATGAAAAGAGGCACCAGAATCTAATACCCAAGATTCTACTTTATCCAAAGAACATACCAGAGCATCCTGTGCAACGTAACCCGCAACATCTGCTTCTTCTACATGTCCTTCATGCTGATCTTCACCTGATCTGCAGTCTCTCTTTAAGTGCCCTTGCTTTCCACATTTCCAGCAGGTTATTCTGCCATACTTGGACTTGGATCTTTTGCCTATCTTCGACCTTGATCTCCCACGCTCTGTCTTCTCTCTTGGCCTTCCTCTTCCTTCAACACTCAAAGCATCTCCAGATGATTCACCTGTGCTTTTCTTGCGTATCTCTTCATTCAAGATCACACTCACAACATCATCCACTTTTAAGACTTTTGAAGGAGACACAGTATTAGAAACTGCCATTACCAAACCTTCCCAACTTTCAGGTAATGAACACAAGATTAAGAGAGCTCTAAGTCCATCATCAAATACAATATTGACTGAACTTAACTGGTTTACCAAACCATGGAAATCACTAAGATGGCTATGAACAGATCCACCTTCCAACATTTGCAAATTAAATAAACGCTTCATAAGAAATACCTTATTAGAAGCCGAGGGTTTTTCATACAAATTTGCCAAAGATTTCATCAACTCCACCGTTGTCTTACACTATGATAAGCTGGAAATCACAGATGAATCAAGACTCAATCTAACAGATCCCAAAGCCTTCCGATCAAGAACCTCCCATTCTTCATCTTTCATATCCAAGGGTTTGCTAGCAACCCCACCCAACGGTAAGTACAAATCTTTCTGATACAGATAGTCCTCAATCTGCATCCTCCATAATTGGTAGTTCTTGCCATTAAACTTTTCCATTCGTAGTTGACTGTTTTCTGCCATTGCTCAACTTCCACTCAAACAGAAGCCCTGTGAGTAACCTGTAATCAAAACACACTACCCAGATCTACACCAATCTGTTAGTATCCCAACCAAAAGCTCTAATACCACTTGTTGGGAGAAGGGGGTGGAGGTAAATCCAAGAACAAACACACCTATTCTAATTCCACCCGTTAGGATCTTGCTCCTCAGAAAGAGCATAGTATGATTACCAAATATAAGCAATTGAATATGCAGAAATAACCAGAAACACAAGTAACTAGAATTCACCAATAGCACAGAATATGAGAGACAATACACTATCTTGTATTAACACTATACAGAAAAGAATACATCAAAGAGCCGCCACACTCTTTCACCTTACAGAGATTTGCCACACCTCAAGTGTACAGTAATTCTTCTGACACACACTCTCCTACACAAAAAATAGTCCCAACAACCAACTCACACACAGAATTGGTGTTCACCTCACCAACCAGTCAGTAATAACCCTGCAGGTACACCAAGCACTCTATAGCACTTCAAGCTGATCTCTCATGAACCTGCAACCTAAAATTCAAAGACCAAACTTACATGTAGATCCCCAATGAGCTTGCAACAACTTGCAACTCACAAATCTTACAACTAGAAGGAACTCTTCCTTTCTATCTCATGCCTTAAACAATACATGCCAATGGGTCTATAAATAGATCCCTAACTCAAACAATAACTTAGACTCTTAATTTAGACAATTATCCTCGCAGCCCAAGACTCTGGCTGGTCTTAACATGCAAACTCATCGTTCACTTAACTAACAATCCGTGAAACGAACACTTCTGGAACACACAGGCGACCGACGTCGGTCCCTGCTTGTCTGGTTTTGCCGACGTCGGCCGACTTCCTGCCGTCGCCGGTGGCCTTCTGCACTGGTCTCTACCGACGTCGGTCCTGCTGCCAATGCCGGTTCCTGTAGAACTCAGCAACCATCTGTTCCTCAGTTTGCAAAGGTTGAAGCTTTTAGCTCCACAACCTAACAGAACTGTATGTTACTTTTGACTATTTGCAGGGAAGTGAAACTTAGTTTTAGATCAAGATATATCATGTTTATATTTTGTCTAAGAATTAATTTATGACCTCTATATATATATATATTACAATAGGACTCATATCTCCATCTTACCCCTATTCTTCAAACCCTTTCAAACACCTCAACTCCACTCTTCAATGGGCTGACTGTGTTCTTGGTCTATGAGACTGTAGGTTTCATTTTAGGCTTGACTATATCATAATTTTGTGTTAAATAAATAAATTCCACATAACAAATTCCAAATTTCCTTGAACTTATTACAATCTCAATTAGGTTCTCAACACTTTTTAAACACCTTTGTTCCTCTTTGTATTGTACTTTTAGGCCTAGCACTAGCCTATTCTTAGAGTGGCTTGTAGGTGCCCTTTATGTTGTTTTAACATAATAAGGTAGAGGTTATATGATAAAATACCTTAAGAAGGAAATTAACATGGATTATGTTGCTTTGTCATCCCTTTGAAGAAGCACTAGACTTTCACTGCCTTCTCTAAAATAACTTCTCATGATCCTAAGTACACAACTGACTGTAGGCCATTGAGTGACTATAGGTTTCATTAGTTTTAGATGACGGTTAGGATCATTTGATATTTTTATTGGTGTATAATATTTTAACCTATCCTCAAATTTCAATAATCCTCTCAATGTTCTTTGAATTGGTTGTAGTCTAAAATTGACTGTAAACCTCTCTCAACACCTCAACTCCACTCTTCTCTAGACTTGACCTTACTCACCAAGTACATAGTAGTGTAGGTGGCCTAAAGGTTCTTTTAGAGGGTGTTTTGAATATATTCTCTTGGTTTTAGATTTAAATACTACATCATTAACTTACTCACTATCTCATGAACTTGGTCACAATCTTAATTAGGCTCAAAAGCCTTTCAATACTGCCATGCCTCTTTGTTTAGGCTTGAAACTATGTTGACCCTTCAAGTAGGCCTATAGGTGCCTATAAATAGGGTCTATTGACTATGATTTGATCATTATTTGGGATCATGAACTTGGATTAAGTTCCTATTAGGTCATCATCACCTATTTATACATGCCATTAGAGTCTCCCTCCAATCATCACATTCTAGACATCCATCCACATCTCCAGTCCTACCTTTGACTATCTATAATCATATACTGGCTATAGACTACCATTATTTGTTTGTTTTACTTTAGATAGAGAATAATATATAACAATAACTTGATAAGGTCATTGATAAACATTTATAACCTTTGTCACTCATTTAAGAGCACCAAACTCTCATTACATCTCTTACACTACTTCCAGTGCATTATGCTTGACTGAGTTTTAACCTTAATGGATTTAAGTATAATATTTCACTCAGTGTATAGACTGAGGTGTCAAAAGTATTTCAACTCAATTTATAAGACTCTCTTGACTAATAAAGTGGCCTATCATGCTATTTCAATGCTTGTATCATTATATGCCTATAATTAGGTTAGGTCTCCATGACAAAGACTCCCTTGAGTTGGTTAAATTTTAGTCTTAATCTAAAATGTGGACCTATAGGCCTAGGGCATATAGGTCTCTTCTTGATTGTATATTCTACCAAGCTATTTCATGAAGTCCTTATTACTTGACGTAGTCAAAAAATGACACTTATATTGTCACTATCATGAGAGCATCTGAAAACCCTCAAATCCCCTTAATTGGGGCCTCATTCTCAAGCTACTACATTGTGTTTGTTGGTTATATGTGTATATAGGCTGATTGACTTTTGACCATGATTGTAAGTACAACTCACTTTGCTTTTCTTGATTGTAAGTTCCTTTGAAATATATTTTCCTTGATTTGGAAACTCTTTGACCATAATAGGATCTTCATCCATCCTCATAGAGACAAGTTCATATCCTACCTAACTAAGCCAAGGTACTATGGTTGTAGGTCATCATTTGGAGTAACTTGTACGGATTGTAAACTAATAGTCACTTTCCTTGTCTTAGGTTTCTAACTTTCTTTGGTATTAAATTAATTCACTTTATAATTTAAATTATCCATAATCATTTCATACTGCACATACACAAGTTCAGATTGCATGGGAAACTTCCTTAAGTTTAGAAGGTCATGATTATAGAATATTATTTGCACTTGACTGTAGGTTTATGAAAGCCACCCTACTTACCTAGTGACTACCAGGATCACAAGGTGTATTTGATCATATTTTAAACCATTTATTTCAACCCATTATCTAAATGAACTTCTCATTCATGATGTTTACTTGAAAAAAATATCCTTTTATGGATAACTATTGTAGGTGGTCATTAACTTACCTCTAGGCCTTTATATGGACTATATGAAAGTCTTTTGAGATGAATAATGACATGCCAAATGTGATCTCAAAACCGTTTAATAAATTTAAAACCTTGAAATAACTTTAATAATCTCAAAATAACTTGATATACATGGTGATCAAGATTTGACAGTTACCTTTTAAAATGCCAACTTACCTTAAACTCTGCTAAACATGGTTTTAAGGAAGTTTTCTTCATGATTTTGTTGTACCTAAAAGCTCAACTAATCACTCACATCTCTTTATAGGACCTATATCACCTTTAAAAATGATTTATAACCCTCATAAAACATTGATAATTATATAAAGTCTTTTATAAGGTCTCATAAGTTGAAAACACAGTAGCATATAATTCTTTAGTGTTATTTTAGTCATTTGAGGCTCTAAACTGAATATTTTGCTCCCAAGAGTGTCTTTAGTCACCTTGTTCCCTTAGATAATTCTTGGAGGTATCTCATGTTTTCTACATCTCCTTAATTACCTCATAACCCCTTTACCACTATAATTAATCTCATTAACTATAGTTGGACCTTGTTGAAGAGACCAACTCACCTTAAACTATCTCAAAGGAGATTGTACTCAATATGGATACCTATGAACCTTTTATTGGATGAATAAAGTGTGAAATAAATTATACATTTAATTGAGAACCCCTGAATATGAAGACACTTTCTTACAAATCCAATCATGCTCCAAAACTGATCAAACAGACCATTCACAAGGATACTATAGGAAACTAGTTTTGTGTCATTATACCTTCTTGAAATGATTTACCTAATGAAACCAACATGAAAAGGAGATACATGAACTATAAAATAATCCCTCAAAACCATTCTTCTCCATCAATTTTGATCTGGAGGAACATGTGCTAGAACATACCCCTCTCAAATGAATAGGCCATAGTGACCTACTATCACTCTTAGCGATTGTTCATAAATAACAAGCCACAAATATGAAAAACAATGCCAATAATTTAAATCTTACTAGGACCCCTAATAATTTACAAATTATTATCTCCTAACTCTCTCTCATTTGTCTATATTGAGCACTTGAAAATTGCCCTTCTAGAGTTGCCAAGGAGGTTGATATGAGAGATAAACAAGATTTATTTATTTTAAGACCCAAAACCTATTAAAAATAACTTGTTTGACATTTTAATCGAAGGATAAGGTCTTGAAGATGTATGAAGATCAATTTCACCTTGAAAATTATATGGATGGCCTCAAAATAGGTTATTTTGGCAATAAAACTACCAAAATCACTTGAGAAGTTTGATTAAATTGATGTAAAATGTATCTAACAGATATTTTCATGCCTAAATAAGTACATAATGTCTTAAAAATTAAATTTTAAAGTGTTAGGGGTGATATTTTGATCTATGAGGTCAAAATGTCAACATCTTCTATAACTGATAACTATGTAATATCTGGTAATGGTACTAAAACTATAACTGGTGTCTATGATAGAACTATAACTAGTGTCTATGCTAAAACTGTATCTAAAAACCATGATAAAACTACTTGTGGGATGGATAGAGGATACTCATATGGGACACCCTCAACCTTAACTACCTAATTACCATGTATATAATTTAGGCATCAATGTACTATAAATGGGATGGCTTAGAGATGCTGTAACCATGGCCTACCCAATAATATATTGAATACACCTACACTAGGTACTACTAGGAACCGAGTGACTATGTGGTCTAGTCCAACTTGTAATTGAAGCATAATATCCCCAATAAAGCTCTGAACATGACCACTGAAACCACTAATGGTTGCATCTATGGGGAATATATCCCACTTTATGTAGCCCAAGTGTTGTTAGAGTGTCATGGTGCACATGCTTATGCTTGACCTATTTTTAACCATAACAATATGAATAGGATGGTGGTCTATGTATTCTTGTATGAAGAGTGCATGTAATTCTATGTCTTCATCCACAATATCCTACTTTGAAAATGTGATAAGTGGTCTAGATGGAACTATAGTGTGATACATGCCAATAATGTTATGCAATGGATGTGTCTCCTCTGTAATTGAGTGATAAGAATCTGGTGGTGGATGCACCTGGTATGTACAGTGAACACTTGATGTGTCTCTTGACTCATTCGTTGTATGCTTTGGGAAGGGATCTAAAAACATCTTTAGTGCCTTACCCTCGATTTATTTTTATTTTTGTGCCTCTATGGGTGTGCCCATATCAATAATATTATCATCAATGTTATCTTGTATCTTATGATTTAGGCTAATGCATCTATTTTTCATGTGTCTTGATGCCCCATGATACTCATAGAATGCATTTGAATCCTAACTCTTTAGAATAGGCTATTTCATATCAACCTATTTAATGGGTGGGAGAGATATGCCATTTCATATTCCAATAGTTATTTTATAACCCATGTTGGTGACTCTAAAAGATTAGTGAAGACTCTATGCTGAGGAGTGAATAAAACCAATCTAGGAGATGGATTGGAAGTTATGTTGATTGTGTCCTTTTGATTGATTTTTTTTCTATGGCCCTTACCTTATATGGAGGTTTTTTTGAACTCTTAATAATTTATTTTGATCCATTTGTGTACTTGAGTTTTCCCATTGATAAGAGCTTAACCTCTCTTTCCTTGACTGTGTGGCACAAATCAGTAAATGTAGGAAACTTCTTAAACAAGATAACTTCATGTAGTGCTGGTAGGAGACTTTGTTTAAATATATCTTGAAGCTCTTTGTCTACCATGGGGATACTCAATTTAGATAATATTGTCTTGTATCGTAAGACATAATCTATGATAGGCTCATTTGACTTGTGCTTTAATTGTGACACTTATGCATGTTAAAGGTACAATCACTAAGAGGGGGGTGAATCAGTGATGCAATCAAATCAGCTTCAATTCCAATTCTTCAAACTCTTAACCATTCAACATAAGAATTCCTGAAGCATATAAACCATTCATTGCAATGATTAAAGAAAACAATAAAATATCAAAGCACATAACACATGAATTATGTGGGAAACCCTCTTGGGGGATAAAACCCACTCTCAATCCTACAAACCAATGGACTATAGTCCTATAATAGATCACAAACAAGATACTTTAGTGAAGCACCCACTCCACAAGGAGAACCAACCCCTAAGCATGGATAAACACCCACTTGCCCTAGATGTTGAACACCTACATAACACCTCTAGAATTCTGATTACCTTCCAATTTGATGGAGAAACAATGAATAACAACTCTCTTCAACCCTTCCCACTTTCTCAAGCCTTCATATACAAGCAATGCATCCAAAACAACCTTTTGGATCACTCTATACCTCTTCACTCATCCTCAACCATCAACCCTATAAAACACTATTACCATATCAAAAACATGACCACTAGGTCACACACAAATACCTCGCACTGCTTTGCTCTTTAATTCATCCACGAAGCTTACACACACTTCTCTTTCATTCACTCATACAATCCCTAAAAATATTTATCTTTATTTTTTTTCTTTATATAATCTTCATGATCACCACCTTATTGGTCAGCCACAAGACATTCCTTAACCCTTAAGGCTTCTATCCCACTTAGAAAAAGATCAACACCACCTACATAGTTTGACCATCACTTTGATAGATCACCCTTAAGTAACAACAGCTTTCAATTAGGCATAAGTATCCCTTTTAGGTCCATGGAGACATATCCCTTTAACACTTCATCGAGCAAAATACAAAACACAAGACCACTTATAAGCACATAGGTCCATTCCACATTACCCCTAAGATACCCTCAAGTGATTACAGTCATCATTACATACCTTTGAATATGAAAAACCATTCAATCATTTACCTTGTACATGAAAATACCATGAATGAACAAACAATCAACTTTCACGCAATGGTTCATACTGAAGATTGATTGGTTAAACCTCTAAAATCCATATATATGATCCTCAAGGAGTATACAACAATATCCAATATATAAATAATCATGAAACATCCAAATATCATCAATAAAAATTAAAACACTCTTCTTAGGTCCTTAACAAATGAAGGTCAAACCCTTGGTCAACTTTGGGCTGTAATAAATGCAATTGTACAACCATTCAAACTTTCTAATCAATTTACCTAGATATCCCTTAAAGTTATTTACCAGTTTTATTTTGAATCCAACACCAAATTCATCCATTTTCTCAAGATATAGATTAAAAAATCACAACTAGTTTCCTTTGTAAAATTCAAATATTTGAATTCCAACGGCCACTAAAAAAATGCAAATTTGACTAAGTATAAAAATAATGAAATCTACCTGGGAGAGAAACTTTGTACTATCATAACTTTATATAGACATCATGTCAAGGCATGAAAATTGAAACACTTGCTCTAGGCACAAAACTGAACAGACCCATGTGACCACTTTATTTTGAAACCTTTACATGTGTGAATTATAATATCATCAATTTATTTACTCAGGAAACTCTACCAAGATGACTAGGATAACCTAGACCTTCAAAAGACTACTCAAATGGATGATTTTCACTTCCACAAGTATACCAAGGACTTATTACACCCCGTAGGGCCTCTGAATCAATAACATGTCATCAACAACATCCATAACAAGACCAAAACCTATAGGGACTCATGCAAATTATATGAGCACTAAGTTACACTTTATCATTGAGGACCATGCATATATATCATCTCATGGACACTCTTGGCCACCTTGGAAACATCATTAAAAACACCTAAATAATATCCCCCTTTGTCATTAATGTCAACACTTTTAAACACCAACATAGAGCTATGTACATACTCTTTCTTCCTCTACAAACACTTTTTCCCCCTTTGACACAGTGACAAAGTGGGATTACCTGCTGATCCTGAGGACTTGTAAATGTTTTCAAAGCTAAAAAAAAAAGTGACCTCCTCTAAGAGATGATATAAACTCCCCCTATCACTATGCATACCATTTTTTTCCATGACTACCTCAAACTTGCTCATTGAGAACACTCTTCTTTGACCATGCACTGATATATTAAGAAAAAACACATAAGAATACCAAAAACTAATTAAAAACACCTTAATAACACCAAGAGGGACTCCACCTAAGTTACTTGAGATTAGGCACCCCTTAAGCACCTTCAGACCATCTCCAACCATGATGAAACTTCATAGTTGTCTTCAAATTCTCTTTCACAAGCCACCCATAGAATGAAGAATGGACATTCAAGCTCTTTTTAAAACACATATGATGGACAATTAAAAATAATAAACTTATTCAAGGATAACCATACCTTTGTATTTTGAATAAAATGACCAAAAAAGTCAATTTGAATCACCTAGCCTTGTTTAGAGGCCTAATAGCCCTACCTAAACTTTGTAGAGACCATAAATTCCTGTGTATGCACCTTCATGACTTGAAAATCCATATATATAAAACACTTAGATGTAACCTCATTCATGCCAAGATTCATCATTCAACTCTTCATCTACACCATAGTTTCTTCACAAACTGACCCACCAATTAACCCTCCATTTGCATAAATGCTCAACCATAGAACAAACTATACACTTATAGATGACTATAAAATAATTTTTGAGCACCCATTTCGCCATTTCAATTTATTCAAGATATTTTATCTTCAACTCTATTAGGAAGGCAACTAACTCATAAGGTGCAAAAACCTAGGTTTCACACATAAACCAAAGTCAACTTACCATCTTCCAGTCAACACCAACACCTGAGACTTCTTCCACACCTAGAGGTTATCAAATAACACTAATGGAACAATTATTTAGGTCTTAATACTTGGGTAACCCATATAACCATGAAATGGTTTTTGGCTTGCAAACCCTCAAGTAAGAACTGTGACCACCAAGAGGCATCAAAACTCTTCAACTTGCCCTCAAGAGGCCTTCAAAGCTTGAAACCACCTGGATCACACCTATATGAGATTAATACACCCTTATATGTAACAAAGTCACCTTGAACACTCACCAATATTGATTTGACACTTTGAACCAATCATTTTATACTTGCAAGTCCAGTGTATACACCTATCACTATGCCAAAACATCATAAAAAATCATGGGAGCCATCTGACATATCCATATCACCTTTTTCACTTAGACACATAAAATTAAGCTATCCTCCACCCTTTTTTAGCCTCATATACCTTAATTACACCAATTTTTCATGATGTGTTCTCACTAGGCAATGAGCATTGAACAAATCGGTTAAACTAAACCAATGACCAATAAAGCTTCATGTGACCAATCCAATGCATGAAACCCCATGGATTTCACTTAGACATATACTATTCACACCCCATATCAATCTTACCTCCATTATTCATGATTTGACCAACTAAACCAAGCTTTAAAGATTAACTAAAAACATGTCTTTAGGACCAATGTCCTTGAACATGTCTCTTGAAGTTTTTCATTAAAAACCTTTAAAAAAAATCATGAAATTGTTACTCCCCCTTAACCAATGACCTTATATGATCAACACAAGGCTTAGAAACATAATATCATCAAATCTCTACCATAATGGCATTGGTCTTAAAGACCAATCAACGACTTTACATATCCCTGTTCTGATTATGGTATCTTGTACATCACCTAAAGCACACACACTTGCTTCTACATATGAAAGATGTCTCCTAAGAAGCATAAGTAGAGACACCCACTTGTCATAGAGAGACTAAAAGTCCCATAACTTAGGAGATTCCCATATCTTAATATTCTCATTTGACTTGCAGTCCTGCCTCATCATCAAATTGACTTTGAATGTGTCCTTAACTTCATTCTTTCCTTTAGACTCAAAATATTGATTCATTCTTTTATCCACTTGGGTAGATAAGACCTATTCTTGAACACTTGAACCTATACCTAACTTTGTCATGACAAAAAATCCTTTTTGAATCTATTTTTCATTCACCTCCTTGGGTCTCCATTCATTATGGCTCCTTTTCTTCATGTTATGATTGACATTGTTTAAAGTAAAATTCTAACCATTCCTATAGAACCTTGCTATGTGACCTCTCTCTTTACACTTGAAACAAATGAAGTTTCTCTAATTGTACATACATTATGTATGGGATACATGATGACTCCTTGAAGTTTCATTATCCCATTCATGTACCTAATCATTTGATTTTCTAATGAAGGCATTGCAAGACCTTGTAATATGACCAATCCCTTGAAACTTGTAGCACAATATGTCATGCTTTCCTTGTGGACTGGTTGACTATCTTGAGTGATGATATTCTTCATGCTTGTCATTATCTTGCTCATAATTCCATGCAAATCTCTTAGGATCTTTTATTTTATAGTCAATGATCCTATGACCAAAATGATGACAATAATGATAGTGACCATTAAAGGAATTTGTGTACCGTATAACATTGGGCTATCTGATATGATTTTTCCTCTTATAGGCCTGAAAGATGATTAATTTGTTTTCTCCTTGATTCTTAGTGAAACCAAGTCCAAAATTATTACTTGAAGATCTTTTATTATTCATAGTATTATTCAACAAACCTATGCTTGTCATAACATCTACCTTCACTTGATCATGATTGAAACCAAGACCAGTCCTATATTTAGGCACTTTCTAATTGTCAATCATCTCACTAAGCTTCTTACTACTTGTATCAAACTTCTGATATATTTCAAGCTTGGTCATAGCTTGATCTAGTTTCACCTATAAATACTCCATCTCTAAGTTATACTTGACAAATTCTTTATCCTTACTCCTTACGTCTTTAGCAAGGGTACAAACCTGAGTTTTAATATGTTGAGTGATCTCATCATGATCTTTGACTTCATTGTTCATTCTTTCTTCAAAGAAGCCAATTTTCTATTCATAGGTCTTGATCAAGGATGCTTGCTTTCTATTCTTGCCTTGTAGAAGCTTCAACTCTTCCAAGGTGTTCAAATATTTGTCTTCAAGAGTGACTTTCTCACCTTCTTCTTCTAAGATGTCTCCACCAAATAAATCTCTACCTAAAGAACATTCACCATCATCATCCTCAAGAGCCATGAACAGTGTCTCATTTGATGCATCATCACTTTATGATGTGG
Source organism: Torreya grandis (assembly GCA_037957365.1). Classification (NCBI taxonomy): domain Eukaryota; kingdom Viridiplantae; phylum Streptophyta; class Pinopsida; order Cupressales; family Taxaceae; genus Torreya; species Torreya grandis. Next base: position 1,479,418 of record JARHVA010003418.1, on the reverse strand, counting down.
AGATTTCTTCTTCAGTATATGTATTACTATCTTCTTCATGGTAAAGACTCTTGCTTCCTTTTTATGACTCGTCATTTTTCCTATTAAAGAACTTTCTGTACTTATTAAGACCTTCAAATTTCTTGTGATCATCCTCATGAGATTCCTTATGAGATTCATTATATTTAGACTTGCCTCTATTTGGGCACTTAGTTATAAAATGACCAACTTTACCAAATGAAAAACATTTAAAAAAAAGCTTCCCTTCATATTTACCTGATCCTACATTCAATTTTATTATAATCATCGCTTCAAGTTGATCTTCATTAAAATCAAAGTCTTCAAGATTTAACTTGCTCTTCTTTCCTTTTATCTCCTTGATCACCTTGAAGGCTGATTCCTTCTTTGGTAGTTTTCCCTCATTGACTCTTATCTCATATGTAGTAAGGATGCCATGCAATTCATTCATCTTCATCTTGGTGAGATCATGACTTTCTTCTACAACAAATAATTTTGAATCAAACTTAAGGGTGAGAGATATTAATACTTTTTGTACTCTAGTAGCTTCTTCAATCTCCTCTCTAAGACCTCTGATCATGTTCACCACTTCAACAACCCTTATAATATAGGATGCCATAATATCTTATTCTTTCATTTTGAGGCCTCAAATTACCTTTGGTAATTCTATAATTTAGCCAACTTAACCTTTGAATATCCTTCATAGATGATCCAAAATTTATCCAATATTTCCTTGGCAGACTTACAATGGATAACCTTGGTGAACATAGCCTCTGATATACCATAAATTATAGCATTTGTTGCTTTAGAATTATTCTCACTTAACTTTTTATCAGCTACACTAGTTAGAAGAGTAGGGAGTGTGAAATAACTATCCATAACATATTACCAAATGTCAAAACCTAAATACATGATGTAGGTCTTCATCTTTTCACTCCAAAAAACATAGATGGATCCATTAAATAATTTTTTTTTCTTAGTAGAGAAACCACCTTGCATTTGATGACTACTCATTGTACCTTTGATCACCTTCAAGTGGTTAAACTTTGTAAAGAAAGTGTGGCTCTAATACCAATTACTAGAGGTATAATCACTGAGAGTGGGGGGTAAATCAATGATGCAATCAGATCAACTTCAATTCCAATTATTCAAACTCTTAACCATTCAACATAAGCATTCATGAAGCATATAAACCATTCATTACAATGAACAAAGAAAACAATGCAATATCAAAGCACATAACACATAAATTATGTGGGAAACCCTCATAGGGGATAAAATACACTCTAAATCCTAGAAACTAATGGACTATAGTCCTAAAAGAGATCACAACTAAGAGACTTGAGTGAAGCTCCCACTCCACAACGAGCACCAACCCCTAATCATGGACAAACACCCACTTTCCCTAGATTTTGAACACCCACACAACACCTATGATATCAACACCTATAGAACTTTTATTGCCTTCTAATTTTATGGATAAATAGTGAATAAAAACTCTCTTCAACCCTTCACACTTTCTCAAGCCTTCACATACAAGCAATGCATCCAAAATAACCTGTTAGATCACTCTACACCTCTTTGCTCATCCTCAACCATAAACCCTACAAAACACTACTACCACATCAAAAAACATGACCATTAGGTCACATAAAAATCCCTCACACTACTCTACTCTTCAATTCATCGACCAAGCTTACACACACTTCTCTTTTCTTCACTTATATAATCTCTAGAAATCTTTATCTTTGTTTTTGTTCTTTATAGAATGTTCATGATCACCACCTTCTTGATCAGCTACAAGACATTCCTTAACCCTTAAGGCTTCTATCCCACTTATTAAAATATGAACGCCACCTACATATGTCAACCATATCTTTGATAGATCACCTTTAAACAATAACACCTTTCAATTAGGCCTAAGTAGCTCTTTTAGGTCCATAGAGACCTATTCATCCCTTTAACACACCATTGAATAAAATAGAGAACACAATACTACTTTTAAGCACATATTTCCATGCCAAATGAACCCTAAAACACCTTCAATTTATTATAGTAATCACTACATACCTATGCATATGCAAAACCATTCAATCTTTTACCTTGTACTTGAAAATACCATGAATGAATAAATAGTCAACTTTCAAGCAATGGTTCATACTGAAGATGGATTGGTTAAACCTAAAAAATCTATATAGATGATCCTCAAGGAGTATAAAACACTCTCTAATAGATATATTATCATGAAACATCAAAATATCATCAATAAAAAATAAAACACCCTTCTTCGGTCCTTAACAAATGAACATCAAACCCTTGGTCAACTTTGAGTTACAATAAATGCAATTGTACGACCAATCAAACCTCATAATCAATTTCTATAGATATCCATTGAAGTTATTTACCACTTTGATTTTTAATCCAACACCAAATTCATACATTTTCTTAAGATACATATCAAACAATCACAACTGGTTTCCTTTGTATAATTCAAATATTCGAATTCCAACAGTCACTAAAAAAATGCAAATTTGACTAAGTATAAAAACAATGAAATCTACCTGGGAGAAAAAATTGTTAATATCATAAATTTATATATACATCATGTCAAGGAATGAAATTTGAAACACATGCTCTATGAACAAAATTTAATTAACCCATGTGACTACTTTCTTCTGAAACCTTCACACGTGTGAATTCTGATGTCATCAATATGCTTACTTAAGAAACTTTGCCAAGATGACTAGGATAACCTAGACCTTCACAAGACAACTCAAATGGATTATTTTCACTTCCAAAAGTAAACCAATCACTTATTACACACCATAAGGCCTATGTATAAAGAAAATGTCATCAACAACATCTATAATAAGACCAAAACCTATAGGGTCTCATGAAAACTTTGTGAGCACTAAGGTACACTTTGTCATTGAGGACCATGTATATATAACATCTCATGTAAACTCTTGGCCAACTTGGAGACATTATTGAAAACACATCAACAATGCATATGATATCTTATCAATGATGTTGATAAAAAAGTGTTCTAGGAACATGTCGACTATAGGATTGAATGTCGTGATAGATTGATTTGGAAGATCATAGAACCATTGTAAGGCATAATCCTTGAGATTATGTGGAAATAAATTCATAAGAAGGAAATATTTAGACACATGGACCAAGTATGATACATGAAAATATCAGAGGTTATGCTCTAGGTCACCCTTGCCATCATATAATGTGAACAAGGGTGCCATAAATTGGATGGCAAAGTAGTTATAGATATGTGATGTGCCAAAGGTGTATGCAAGATAGTGTTAGAATCCAAGGCATGTGATGGCCTAATGGTTCCCTTATTGAGATGTAACACCTTAGGCTATAGAGTATGAATCTCATGTATAAGGGATTGTACATCTAGAGTGGAGAAACTAGCCACAAGTGGTGTAGTTATCATTGATGGTTGAATAAAAATCTTAGGTTGTGCTATCTAAGTTGGTTGAGTTGGCCCCACTAGAGGTGTAACAACATTGTTAACTAGGGGAGTTGAATATTGACCATTTTTTATTTTATTCTTGATTTCCAATATGTCCTATAGGATTCATGCATGATCAAGGGGTTATTACCAAATTCTATTTTTGAAGCCTTGTAATACCTCATCTTTGTTCATAATTATGTCATTATTGTTAAGAGGAGGGAGAGTGTCCTAATTCTCAATGTGTACCTCATCTTGATCTTGTTCTATTGTTTATCTTTGGATGTATTTTCATTGAATTCCACATAATCAGGATGTGAAGGAATCATAGTTGGAGTTGTATTAGGTTTATTGTCCTTGTTATAGGCTCAGATAACAGTGATCTAAATATGCTCTATAAGATTACCACCTAGTCTAACACTTATTTTTAATAGAAGAGAGAGATTTTTTAGATGGCATATAGTAAACAAATTGAAATAGAGATACTAAACTAGAATATATGAATTCTAAAAAATTAATAGCAGCTAATTAAAATAGGAGAAAAAAGGATACAAACCCTAAGAACATCCAGGGTTTGTTTGCAATAATTTTAATTATATGTAAAATAAATTGAAACCTTAATATGAAATTGATTTAATTTAGCTAGGTTATCTTAAAAAAATTATAAAATCAGAAGTATGTAACCCTAAATTATTTCACAAAAATTTGGAATTAATGCAAGCTAGGGTTTGAATCAATATTCAAAGTAAGTTGGGTTCACTAAATGATTTAATCTTTTATAGTTTTACGTGTGTAATTACCAATGTTAGATTAAAAGGATGAGATCTCTAAATTAGTTGAATAATATGAAATAATTAAGTATTGATTTTTATGGTTTTTGACTTATTTTTAATTTATAAAAATAGTAATAAATATGCTTAAATAGATGTCAGGATCTTGCTCCTCAATTAGAGCACATATGATTACTTCTTGTATTAGCAACTAAACACGGAATTACACCAGAATCAATAAGTAACTAGAAATATGAAACAACACAAGATTTGAGAGACAATACACAATTGTATTAAATACTTAGAAGAAAATACAATAAAGAAGATGCCACTTCTTCTTCCACTTCAAAGGTTCACCACGCCTCAAGACCTTCTTCCCTCTCTCTCTGGGTCACAACAATCAACTCAAATATAGAATTGATGTTCACCTCTCCAACCAGTTAGTAATGCACTGCCATTTCACCAAGTACACAACCGTACTCCAAGTAGATCTCTTGCTCTTTGCTGCTACCTACAAATCACTAGACCTTACTCACCATGTAGATATCTCTACACCCCTGAAGAACCCTTGTCCTTGCCTCACCAATTCCTTATGATTCTTCAACCAGTACCCCAGTGGATCAGCTCCTTGACCTTGCAGACCTTGCAACTCTCCCTGATCATACACACTCAGCACCCCTTTGGAACTAGGAGGAGCTACACTAGCTCTCTCTAAAAGCTCTATGGCTTTCTAGCACACTTTTACAATACAGCCCATGAGTCCATATATAGATCTCATGCTTACAATAATTAGACTATCATAATTACAATAATTAAACACGTAACTCAAGACTAAGACTAGCCTTCAACATGCAAATAAACAGTCCAAAAATAGACTCTCTCAGATCAACATGTGAACTGCCTGTTCACGCACAGGCTGTCGACGTCGGCTTCTCCATGACCGATGTCGGTCGACTGGTAACCGACGTTGGTTGCTTCCTCACTACCATATGACTGACGTCAGTTGATCAGACTGATGCCGATTTCCCTGCAACTGATTCTGCAACTCCCTGCAACTCTGCATCCTCCATAACTTCTCTTGTTTGCATCCTGGTGAAGCTTTTAGCTCCACAACCTAACAATCTCCCACTTGGAGATAAATAGCTGCACCTATACTTGTACCTATACACCATCTAAATTATTCCCTAGCTTGTATCCCTCTTCAAGATCCATCCTGAAGACCAACCACCACACAACCTGTGATGCTATACCTGTCATTCAAGTAACCTGCCATATCCGAACCTACACATCCATGTAGTGAAGAACTTGACCCTGCATAACAAGAATCCCTGCTGCTAGTCCCACTGAACTATCCTCCAGTACTCCTTCCCCAAATTGGCTCCATACTTTCTGACAACCCCCACTGATTGGGAAAACTCAAGTCTACACTAGACCTCATGTGATTTCGAACCTTGTTTCAAGCTAAGCTTGAATTATCCAGCCATTGGTGTGCATTCTGATTCTACATCCTGCATCATGAACTCTGCCAACACCATCTTCACATCAGCTCCCACTGGAGATAAAATCTCCATGTCTCTTATGCCAAAGAATTTCACTGCTCCAAATTCCTCCTGACATACCTCTGAACTAACCTTACCTTTTAGCTCAACAAATCCCTATATGTACAAAACCTACTAGCAAACCATCCACATACAGTAACTAGATAATGTCGTGACTCATCATCCACCTGGTAAGAATAAAACCACAATAGTTACATTGACATTGACTGAAGCCATGCTTAGTCATCCACCTGTCAAAACCTGTACCACTATCCTGCAACTTCCTCAAGACCTTATACCTTGGCCTTCTGTCTCATGTATTCGTCCACTCTCTTCTTTAACTATGGGAATCCATCTGTCTCTCAGTGCTTTCTTCCAGCTGACAACTCTACCAACAAATACCTGTTTGGTTCTTCTCCAAGGACTCACACTCCTCATCCATGCCAAGCTCCCACTGTATCTGGATTCTACCTGCATTGCCTCTTCACATCTTCCTGGTTCTCGACCATCAGTAAGCAATATAAAGAAGGTGAACAATGAATATGAGGTTCACTTACCCTTTCTAACCTCCATATGAGTGTTTGAGACTTGTTGACAGCTTGCTATCCACCCACTATCCGTTTCAATGACCGATCTCGACCATCTCCCAGTCTGCTCCCGACTGATGTCGATTCCCTGCACTGACCCTGACTGTCGATGTCGTCTCCCTGGCCAACGCCGGTATCCTTTCTGCCGACGTCGGTTCCTTCATGACCGACATCGGTCTTCCTATTGCCGATGTCAGTTACTGTATGACCGACGCCGGTACTTGTGTTCGTCTGTGAGTGATAACTTTTTACCCGCGAGCTCTCTGTGGACAAAATCCTATTCAAATCAACATAGCCCTGCTCAGAATAATTTAGTTCCCTCACCTGATCTCTGTCTGTCATCTCCTCCATGAACACCAAGGCTTTCCGGTTCTTTAGCTTGTCAAAGACATCTTACTTCTACTTCAAAACCTGCATTCTCCTTCTACATATGTGACTAAGCCTATGAAGCCACATCTCTGCAACAGAAGGTGAATCAGCAATATAAATAGATAGATAAAGTATACCTACTTTCTTACCACCATCTAATTCAAGTGTATCCACTGTGAGAGTTACAATACATCTCCCATCACCCAAATTTCTTGAAGAAATTAGACTCATCTCCAAGACTGGTACCTGCATGACTTCCTTCAACCACTGCATGTCATCCGTCTGCAATTTCAGCTTCACTTCCCCTTCATCAATCATTTGACAAGGCTCTCCAGCTCGTAAATAAATCTCTCCAAAGTCTCCAAAGACACCCATGAAAAGATGCTCTATTTCAAACTACATGGAAAGAGGTAAAAGAATCTGTGAACCAAGATTCCACTTTATCCAGAACATCATGTGCAACATCTCCTGCAACATCTGCTCCTCCCTGCTGATCTGCTACCAACGAACAATCTTTATTTACGTACTCTTTCTTTCCATCAATCAGACCATTCGTGCTATTCAATTTCTCCATTCGTAGCTTACTTCCTTCTGCCATTGCTATACTCCCACTCAATCAAAAACCCCTGTGAGTAACCTGTAATCAACAAACACTACCAGATCTGAAACCACCTGTTAGTAACCCAACCAAAAGCTCTGATACTAACTTTTCAGGATCTTGCTCCTTAATTAGAGCACATATGATTACTTCTTGTATTAGCAACTAAACATGGAATTATACCAGAATCAATAAGTAACTAGAAATATGAAACAACACAAGATTTGAGAGACAATACACAATTGTATTAAATACTTATAAGAAAATACAATAAAGAAGATGCCACTTCTTCTTCCACCTCAAAGGTTCACCATGCCTCAAGACCTTCTTCCCTCTCTCTCTGGGTCACAACAATCAACTCAAATATAGAATTGATGTTCACCTCTCCAACCAGTCAGTAACGCGCTGCCAGTTCACCAAGTACACAATCGTACTCCAAGTAGATCTCCTACTCTCTGCTGCTACCTGCAAATCACTAGACCTTACTCACCATGTAGATATCTCTACACCCCTGAAGAACCCTTGTCCTTTCCTCACCAAGTCCTTATGATTCTTCAACCAGTACCTCGGTGGATCAACTCCTTGACCTTGCAGACCTTGCAACTCTCCCTGATCATACACACTCAACACCCCTTTGGAACTAGGAGGAGCTACACTAGCTCTCTCTAAAAGCTCTATGGCTTTCTAGCACACTTTTACAATACAGCCCATGAGTCCATATATAGATCTCATGCTTACAATAATTATACTATCATAATTACAATAATTAGACACGCAACTCAAGACTAAGACTAGCCTTCAACATGCAAACAAACAGTCCAAAAATAGACTCTCTCAGATCAACATGCAAACTGCCTGTTCACGCACAGGCTGTAGACATCGACTTCTCCATGACCGATGTCGACCGACTGGTAACCGATGTCGATTGCTTCCTCACTGCTATCTGACCGACGTCGGTTGATCAGACCAACGCCGGTTTCCCTGCAACTGATTCTGCAACTCCCTGCAACTCTGCATCCTCCATAACTTCTCCTGTTTGTATCCTGGTGAAGCTTTTAGCTCCACAACCTAACAATAGAGACTTATCTAGAAAGTGATTGTCGTGGATGATCTGGGTTCTAAAAACTAGGTTCTAAATAGTTCTAAGTGTCGTCAACAAGGTCCCAAGATCTGTTTATTCACTAGATAATAGTGCCCCACTTGGATATTAGTGCCATAATATTATAGTGTCTTAAAAGTGGTGTTAGTGTCTTCTTTGTAGGATTCTCTTATTTTTTGGGAGCACCTATGCCTCTATTTTTGGGTCTTATTCCTATGCACATGAAATATAGAACTTTGTGTTGTGCCTACAAAACCTAATTTAGTGTGCAAACACTAATCCTCCTTAAAAGTATGACATGATAAATAAATATGTGTTCATTAGTAGGATAGGTTGGACATCCTCAACACCCCAGTGTGCAGAGATTTTCCTACATACCAATACTTTGAGGAGGGATCAAGCCTAATGCAGTTCTTCCACTAGTACTTAATGTAAGTGCAAGTGAATGATAGAATGAGAGTGGATTTGGATGCTTTGAATGTGCTTGAGATTTTAAATATTTGAAATTAATGTTTAAGGTTGCTAAAGATGGTAATATACATAAGTAAGGAAAATAATGATCAAATACCTTAATTTTGTTCAACTTGTCCTTTGTTTGAATAGGTTTTTTCATCTATTTTCCATCTAGTGAATAAAGGTCAAATAGACTTGTATTTATAGAGATATATAGCTTATGTGGATAAGAAAATTTACTTAGGTTGACCTTAGGAGGGGTACATATTTAAAAACATATCCATTCAGGAGATTTAGGGCAAAGGACAATAACACCCACTTGGGGACACTAGCACCATGTGGCTGTAGTGTCCCAAATGTGGTGATAATGTCCACCTAGTAGACTATTGGGCACACTGGGTTGGGATATGGGAATGTTGTCCTAGGACTATGTTTGAACTAACTGTAGCTATATGTGGTCTACATAATGATTGGAAAAGTGTAGCAAAGGATCTATGATAGGTCTAGGGCTAAGCTAAGAATAGGCTAACTCAAGAAACACTCTTAGCATCCAAATACCACTTTTAAGTGATTACATAGATATGCAAATATTTAAACACATGGGTTTACTCAGATATACATATTTTTAGATACACAAGTTTACTCAAATATTAAAATACACATGTTTAACTAAATATATAGATATTCAGACACACATGCTTACTCAGATATACAAATATATAAATTACACAGTTTGATTCAAATTTCTAAGGTTCCATGATCTCTTCATATAAGGGTTCGAATAATCAATTACATTACTCATATATCAGCTTTGGGGGCATGATGCAAACCATATGTCCTTGATCTTACAGGGATCCACCAAATTGTATAGATGGAATGACAAGCTATACCATTTTCTATGTTCATATTGCCAGGTTACACTTATATTTCCACTAGGATGTCACCAGGATTTCACTATTTTGGGTCACATGACTATCTATAGTGGTTGATCCATAGACTTTCACCAAACCCAAATTATGCAGGCTGAGCGACAATTTTGACCTTTGGTTTTAGATTACATACTCAAACTCAGTCCAGATATCAGAGTGGGGGCAAGTAGGCCTTGTTCCTCCACATTTTTAGTTTACATTCTTAGATTCTGTCTAGATATCAAGATGGGGGAAAAATAGATTTTTGTTCTTCGCAATTCAGTTCACTATTTAGATTTAGTATAGGGGGTACCCACATTATGCATTTCCTCTTTGCATAATTTATTCCATCTCTTGTCCACTTCTTTGGCCAAGAAGTGGGCCAAGTCTAGAGCACATATGCATAGGTAAGTATAGGTACACATTCTTCTTTTTCTTTTACTTTAGTACTTTCATTTCATTGTATTACTAGAATAAAAAGGGGGCAAGTGTATACACCATAATTTGGTCAAGTAATCACAAGTACTATGTCTTTTGTTGCTCTTTCATAGTAAGGTCATAGTGATTAATGTAGCTCTTGTTCACATGGTCATTATGGGTCTTATTTGTTTCTTATGTCTCATTTTCCCTATTTATTACACCCCCAATGGTCCTAAGTCATCCCCTCCTAGTCACAAGGGCCCCTAGTTTGTTCTACCCAATATTTGATCTATTTTAAAATCTCAAGGCACTAGTGCCCTTATATGGATAATAGCGCTAATGGCACTAGGTCCACTTTTGGTGCTACTGTCTGACAATTATTCTCTTCTGTGTTTTGGGTCCTAGCACTCTCTTGAGCCTTTTCTTATGTTTATCCCTCTTTTACGTCTTGTCAGCTAATGAACAAGGGTCTTACATTTAAATCAAAGTTATTTCTATATAAATCTCCTCACAAATCATTTTACATATATCACTTACTATCTTGGTACATAATTACATAAAATTAGTCAATTGTATAGCCCAACACACTACATATTACTTAGGTATCACATCTAGACTTGCATGCTTGATCAAAGAAGGGCTTAAGTGAAATTAATTATAGAATAACACATGTGTTGATTATGTGTGTCCCCCAAGGTAGAATTAAATGTGATTTGAGACCCCTAGCATTGGGAGGTAGTGGCTAGGACAACATGGGTTCTATCCCGCATGATCATAATATCTCACAACCTAGTTTTTCCCTTTTTTGCATTTGATTTGGTTATTATTTCATGTGTTGATGTTCATTGAGGTTTTAAAAGAGATAGATGTAAAAAAGTGACATAGATAAACCTTCAGGAGTCATAGAATCACCTACAGGTCTCTAAAACTCTCCCACAACATATCTAAAAGTTTCAAAAAACTATGCTACAAAAGGACACTAGCACCATAATTGGACACTATCACCATTAGCACTATTATCCTCATAAAGGTGTTATTATCTAAAGCCTATTTTCAACTAAAATCACATAACTAAAGGTGTTTGGCTGATCTCCAATCTTATTCTAGCCTCCTGATTTATAGAAATGCCCATTTTGCTCCATATAAGTATACTTTCTCACTGTCTTTACTATTTTGGAAATAGCTTATCAAATCAACTATTTTATATATTTATTTCAAGTTATTACTATAATCATTCCTTCAATAACCTAGGATTTACATCAACTAAGTCCTAAAAAGTTAAAACACATTTCAAAATGAGAAATTTTACCTAAAGATGTCTAAATGTGAATTTGGGAAAATATCTTTTGTTTATTTAGGCAATGTAGTAAGGGATGGTGAACTAAAAATTTATCCCTCTAAATTTCAAGCCACAATGAAATGGCCTAAGCCTAATATTGTTACTGAAGTTAGAAGTTTCCTAGGGGTAGTCTAATTTTGGATGAAGTTTATTGTTAACTTTTCATTGATTGCATCTCCTTTGCATGCATTTACAAGTACTAAACATGTCTTTCAGTGGAGAGGCAAGCACCAAAAAGCCTTTGACATATTAAAATAAAATATAAACACAACCCCAATGTTATCACTTTTAGAGTTAAAATGACCATTTGAGATTGAAACCAATGCAAGTGATTATGCCTTGGGTGTAGTTTTGATGCAAAAGCATAAACTTATGTGTTACCATTTAGATACATTCACAAGTGCGATAAGGAACTATCCTAATTATGATAAAGAATTGTATGTTTTGGTTCAAAATGTGAAAAAATGGAAGCATTATCTTATAGGTAAAGAGATAATCATCCATATAGATCGCCAACCCTTGCAATATCTCCAATCACAATTAAGACACTTTCATTGGATGGAGTTTTTACAACCATTCCATCTTGTGATTACGTATAAAAAAGGTACACAAAACAAGTATTTGATATGATTTCAAGACCTCTTATTATTGCATGCATTATTTTTTAGCATAGTTCTTTGATGCATGAAAGTTATAAAGAAAAATACGCTAGAGACGATGATTCTAAGGATGTCTATGAAGACATAACCCATGGTAAGTAGGTAGAACAATTAGACTATCACATGCATGATGTATTATTTAATCATCTTGGTAATCTATGCATTTTTAAATATGAAAGAGTCCATGTGATCATGAAAACACATAATTATCTTGTTTTAGGTCATTTTAGCTTTGGTAAAATAGTTGCACAGTTACAAATATTTTGTTATTGGCATCGAATGTGTGAAAATGTATCCAAATATGTAAATGGTTGTATTCTTTGTGTCACTAGTAATCCTAGTAACATGAAGTGGGGCTTGTATACCCCACTTTCCATAGAAACCCATCCATGGGAGAGTGTTTCTATGGATTTTGTGGGTGGCTTGTTTATGTCTAGAAAGAATCATGACTATTTGTATGTGGTTGTGGATAGATTTAGCAAAATGTGTGTATTAGTGCCATGTAAAAAGACTATAATAGGCAAAGAGACTGCACACTTATTCTTTAATAATGTTTTGGTTCATTTTGGTTTTCCCAAATCTTTTGCATCTAATCGGGATTATCGATTCATTGGGAACTTTTGGTCAGCTTTATGGGACTTTATGGATATAAAAATAAAAAAGAGCACAACTTTTTATCCACAAAGCAATGGTCAAATAGAAGTGATCAATTGAATAGTGGTTCATTTTATCTAAGGATATTGTAGTAAGTGTCCCAAGCTTTGGGATGAACACTTACGTTATGTGCAACATGCTTACAATCATGCCATACATTCTTATACACAAAAATCTCCTTTCAAAACTCTTTTGGTTATTTTCCTAAGTCCCCATTAGACTTCACTTTTAGGCAAGAATAAGTGCTAGATGGACAAAATGATGTAGATAAAGCAAAGAGGTTCATCCAATAGATCCAATCAGTTCATATATTTATTTAAGAGTAATTAAAGAAGAACTAAGCTAAGTATAAGGCTAGGCATGAAAAGCATCAGGTTGATCATCTCTTCCAAGTTGGTTATCTAACTTGGCTTTATGTAAGAAAAGAACACCTCAAGGATGAAGGTAAAAATCTCAACCAATCAGGTATGGCCCATTTAAAATTTTGGGTAAGATTGGTAATAATGCTTTTCGATTGGAAATACCACCTTACATGTAGATGTATTCAGTTATGAATGTTGAAAACTTGAAATTGTATGAGCCACTTATGATCATGGATCGAGATGAGAATTTTCAAGTTCCCTCTATAGATGATTTTGCTCCTGAATATCTCGATGAGTTAAAATAATATATGATTCTTTATAGGAAAACACAAACATTATGAAGAGGAGATGTTGAATACCTATGAGTTAGCCTAGAATGAATAAATCCAAGCAAAGCAAGGTGGATAGAAACCACAAAAATGAGGAAGTTGTAACCCCACTTATTTTTAGCATAAAATCAAACTTTGGGTGGTCTAAAATCTTCTTAGTGGGGAGGTTTGATCTAGGAGGATGCCCACACTAATATGATTAGATAGTCTGCAATATTCCCAAAATTGCTTGCACATTCAAGTACTTGTTAATAACTTTTCAATGTAATTTGAACAAAGTTATTTTGACATCATATACAAAATTTATGGCCAACTTCAAGGCAAACATGTAAAAAAATAAGCACATGGATAATGATGACATCACTAGATGACATAAACCAATCACCATTAGCCACATGGACCTATGATAGCCTACCAAATAAACCAATCATGACATGACATGTGGCAAAGAGAAGGTAAAAAAGGTTGGTTTAGTTTTTACCTCTGATCTTTGAGGAGTGTCCCTATTAATATGTAGGTCCCATACTATTTTTTGGCTAGGGACCCTTCAATCGGTGGGGTCCTCTTATTATAAAGAAGAGGACACTACATCATATTATAAGGAGGGGGACATTACATCATATCACCTAAAATCATGTGGGAAGCGTCCCATAACTAATGTGGACTAAACTTCTCAAGGCACATATGCAATGTGACAAGCTGGGTCGCAAGGCTAAGTCAAGCATATATGCTCCCAATGCCACTTTTTAAAGGGTGAAAGCTTCTCTTTAAACTCAAATTCTTCCAACATCCCAATGAATGTAGGATTAACTTTCCAAACAAAAGTGCTTAAACCTTATCCAAAGCAAAACATCAAGCATATAAATTGACCTTCTAACCTCTATCAGCCCACTTTCTTAATTTAGTAAGTGAAATGTAATATATAGGATATATCCTTGGAAATTCATGTTCATTTATTAAAACCAAAGGATATGAAGCACTTAGGAAGGAGATTCAAACCCTTCCTCTTTGGATAAAATGATAACAACCTGACCAACAAAACAAGAGGATTGAAATGCCATAAAAAGAAGGAAATTATAAAAAGAAGGAAATTATATTTGAATTTGAATTTTTCATGCCTTTGTAAATGAGATAACAAGCAAGGTGATTTTGTATTTCCAAGACATATTGAAGGCCAAGATCTTTTTTAGAGAAAGAAACAAATATATTCATAGACGAAAGACATTAAATTGATGTAAAGATTGTACAGGAAGTCAATTTATATTATTAATAAGATCGGTTCGAGTGTTTTTTCGGTATTGACATAATTTAAGTAGGATGAATTCTGTTAACAATTTGATTTGCATATTTTCTATGTTTCATTTCATGTAAATATTATTTTTTAATCAATATTATATTTGATTTTAATTGTTTAAACCATTTTTCACGTAAAAAGATATAAAATTGAGATAAATTGTATAAATATCCAAAATTGATGAATTTAAAAATGTATAAAGTGTATAAATATCCAAAATTAATGAATTTAAATAGTGTTCTTTGCTTATATGAAGCCAAATTAGATAACCAACTTGAAAGTGATGATCAGCCTGATGCTTGTCATGCCTAGCCTTATACTTAGCTTGGCTCTTATTTAATTGCTCTTAGACAAGTTGATGAACTGATTGGATCTTTTGGATGAACCTCTTTCTTTATATACATCCTTTTGTCCATCTAGTATTGATTCTTGCCTAAAAGTGAAGGCCAATGGGGACTTAGGAAAATAACCAAAATAATCTCAAAAGGAGACTTTTGTGTATAATAATATATGGCATGATTGTGAGCATGTTGCACATAACATAAGTGTTCATCCCAAAGCTTGGGATACTTACAGCAATATCCTTAGATAAAATGAACCACTATTCAATTGGCCACTTCTATTTAACCATTGGTTTGTGGATAAAAAGTTGTGCTCTTTTTTATTTTTGTATCCATCAAGTCCCACAAAGTTGACCAAAAGTTCCCAATGAATCGATAATCCCAATTAGATACAATAGATGTGGGAAAACTAAAATAAACTGAAACATTATTGAAGACTAAGTGTGTAGTCTCTTTGCCTGTTATAGTCTTTTTACAGGGCACTAATACACACATTTTGCTAAATCTATCCAAAACCACATACAAATAGTCATGATTATTTATAGACATAAACAAGCCACCCACAAAATCCATAAAGACACTCTCTCATAGAAGGGTTGCTACGCGAAGTGGGGTATACAAGCCCAACTTCATGTTACTAGGCTTGCTAATGGCACAAAGAATACAACCATTTACATATTTGGATACATTTTCATATATTCGATGCCAGTAAAAAAATGTTTGTAACTATGCAAATGTTTTACCAATGCCAAAATGAGGGAGTTGTAACTTCACTTGTTTTCAGCATAAAATCAAACTTTTGGTCATCCAAAAGCTTCTTAGTGGGGAGGTGTGATCTAGGAGGATCTCCACACTACTTTGATTAGATGGTCTGCAATATTCCCAAAACTATTGCATATTGAAGATATCATCATGATCCTTTTGATGGAATTTAAATGGAGTCATTTCGATATCATATGCAAAATTTATGACCTATTTTAGGGCAAACATGTAAAAAAATAAACACATGGACAATGATGATGTCATTAGATGACATAGACCAATCACCATTAGCCACATGGACCTATCATAGACTGCCAAATAGACCAGTCATTATATGACATATGGTAGAGAGAGAAGGTAAATAAGGTTGGTTTAGTTTTTACCTCTGGGCCTTGATAAGTGTCCCTGTTAGTATGTAGGGCCCACACTATTTTTTATGTGGGGGCCCTTCAACTGATGGGGTCCTCTTATTATAAGGAGGGGGACCCTACATCATATCTTCATAATGAAGAGGAGACACTTTGGGTTTACTTCTCATATTTGTAAAGCATAAATGCATGTGAGACTAAACTTCTCATAAACTTTTCATATTTTGGTTTTCTCACATCTATTGTATCTAATCAGGATTATCAATTCATTGGGAAATTTTGGTTAGTTTTTTGGGACTTGATGGACACAAAAAATCAAAAAGAGTAAAACTTTTTATCCACAAACCAATGGTCAAACAGAAGTGGTCAATTGAATAGTGGTTCATTTTCTCAAAGGATATTGCAGTAAGTATCCCAAGCTTTGGATGAACACTTGTGTTATATGCAACATGTTTAAAATCATGCCATCATTCTTCTACACAAAAGTATTATTTTGATATTATTTTGGTTATTTTCCTAAGTCCCTATAGGACTTCACTTTTAGACAAGAATCATACTAGATGGACAAAAGGATGTAGATAAAGAAAGAGGTTCATCCAGAAGATCCAATTAGTTCATCAACTTGTCTAAAAGCAATTAAAGAAGAGCCAAGCTAAGTATAAGGCTAGGCATGACAAACATCAGGTTGATCATCACTTCCAAGTCGGTTATCTAATTTGGCTTCATATAAGCAAAGAACACCTCAAAGGTGAAGGTAAAAATCTCAAACCAATCAGGTATGGCCCATTTAAAATTTTGGGAAAGATTGGTAATAATCTTTTTCAATTGGAACTACTACCTTACATGTAGAGGTATTTAGATGTGCATGTTGAAAACTTGAAATTGTATGAGCCACCTATGATCATGGATCAAGGTGAGAATGTTCAAGTTCCCTCTATAGATGATTTTACTCCTGAATATCTTGATGAGTTACAAGAATATATGCTTCTTGATAGGAAAACAAGAAAATCATGAAGAGGAGATGTTGAATACCTGTGAGTTATCCTAACATGAATGAATCCAAGCAAAGCAAGGTGGATAGAAACCATGAAAATGAGGGAGTTGTAACCTCACTTGTTTTTAGCATAAAATCAAACTTTTGGCAGTCCAAAAGCTTCTTAGTGGGGAGGTGTGATCTAGGAGGATCCCCACACTAGTTTGATTAGATGGTCTGCAATATTCCCAAAACTACTTACACATTGAAGAGCTCATCAAGAGCTTTTCGGTGTAATTTGAACGGAGTCATTTTGACATCATATGCAAAAGTTATGGCCTACTTCAAGGCAAACATGTAAAAAAATAAGCACATGGAGAATGATGACATCATTAGATGACATAGACCAATCACCATTAACTACATGGACCTATCATACCCTACCAAATAGACCAATCATGACATGACATGTGGCAGAGAGAAGATAAATAAGGTTGGTTTAGTTTTTGCCTCTAGTCTTTAACAAGTGTTCCTGTGAGTATGTAAGGCTCACACTATTTTCTGATTGGGGGCCCTTCAACCGATAAGTTCTCATATTTGTAAAGCGTAAATGCGTATGAGACTAAACTTCTCATGTTTGTACTATGAGAACCCTTCAACCGATAAGTTCTCATATTTGTAAAACATAAATACGTGTAAGAATAAACTTCTCATATTTTTAAAACCTAAATACCTAAAGACAAATATAAAAGGCTTACCCACCATCAACCAATACCAACACTCCACAAAGCATCCAAGGCACATATGCAATGTGGCAAGGTGGATCCAATGGCTAAGTCAAGCATAGAAAATGACCCTATAACCTCCATCAGCCTGTTGTTAAATCTTACCAACCCGGCCACACTTTAACTTGGTAGGGGGAATGCAATATATATCCTTTGAAATTCGTGCTCATTTATTAAAACCAAAGGTTATGAAGTGCTTAAGAAGGAGATTCAAATCCTTCCTCTTTGGATAAAAGGATATCAACCTGATCAATAGAACAAGAGGACCGAAATACCATAAAAAGAAAGAAATTATATTTGAATTTGAATTTGAATTTTACATGCCTTTGTAAATGAGATAACAAGCAAGGTGATTTTGTATTGCAAGGACACATTAAAGGCCAAGAGCCTATAGAGAGTCTTTTTATATATTCATAGACAAAAGATATTAAATTGATGTAAAGATTGCATGGGAAGTTGATTTATATTTTTCACTTTATTGAAAGCCGGGTAAACTTTTTAACGTGACCGGCGCCACTGGCTAGACACGACTAATACCGGTACCTCGGGGCCGGTCGGGGACTTGAACACTGATGGGCAAAGCCGCAACGGAAGTACCCGACCAACCGACTACACCCCCCGACCCGAGAAGTTGATTTATATTATTAATAAGATCGATTTGAGCATTTTTCGGCACTGAAGACATAGTTTAAGTAAGATGAATTCTGTTATGAATTTGATTTGTATATTTTCTATGTTTCATTTTATGTACTTGTTATTTTTAATCAATATTATATTTAATTTTAATCGTTTAAATCAATTTTCACATAAAAAGATAGAAAATTAAGATAAATTGTATAAATGTCTAAAATTTATGAATTTGAAAGTGTATGCATAATCTCTCATTTCAAATCATTTTTTGAAAATGTATTTAACTTTAATTTTATGAAATAGATTTGTGTAATATTTTTTTAGTCCATTAGATATTATTTATTTTTATTAGACATTAATATCTAAATTAAATTATATATAATTGACTAAATATTTTATAAAAAAGCAGCCACGTTAAATTTTTGTAGTTATTTTTTAAATTTTAACTTATTATTCTAATTATTTCATAATGACATCACTATTATAAAAGTTGTGTTCAAATAAAATTAATTGATCTTGATGTTTCAATTTCCAACGTTATCTTGTATCTTAACCTTTTTTAGTTTAATAGGTAATAGATTTAAAGTGATAGAGAAACAAGATAAAGTTTTAATCAATAAGATCTTAACATTATATATTGGAAACGAAATTGAGTCTATCCAAATCATAATAACATTATATATTGGAAATGAAATTGAATCTATCCAAATCATATTGATATATTATGAGAAAAAATAAAATAAAAAACAATTAACACTGAATAATAAATGTTAAGTATGTTTGTATGCATGATGAAACAATACAAAATCGATAAATATAACACTCTTAATAATAGATAGAGAGACAATAAATAATTTCAATCTAGATAATAAAAATTTCAATCAACAATCGAATTGAACACTACCATAAATACATAAGTGAAATTTTAGAAACAATCCTAATTTATATATTAATCGGATGAACAATCAAGTCATTACACATTGATTTATATTTCTATATTTAAAAATAAATAAATGTCTAAATATATTTAAAATTACATTTTAAAAAAAATTAAATTAAATAACACTTTTGAAATGTAAAATTTTATACCGAATTTACTAATATACATTTTAAACTTTTTCATTTATTAATAATAACGACGACGTAATACACGCATTGTAACATATCGGCAATGGCAGTGGCAGTGGCAGTGGTGGTAATAGTAATTTTGCAGTAAGCGGAAACGATAATAATTACATGCAATGCAATGCAATCTCAATCTATTATATTATTGAATGGTTCGCGCCGTTATATTAGCTATTGAAGTGCGAATTGTTTGGATCAGCCATGACAACCAAGCTTGCCCAGGTAATGGTAGTGGTAGGAGTCCCTCACAGATTTCTAATTCTATCAATCAACATACATACAATTACATTGACAATTGCAGGAGTATGTTGGAAATGGCGAGGAGGAGGGGGAGACGATTCGATGCAATCCTGTGCTATTGGAGTACAGCAGCAGCATAAGAGGGGTGTTGGCGCTGTTGTTAAGCGCCGTATGCCCCGACAAGAAGAAGAATGTGATACCGCTGGGTCAGGGGGACGCCTCTTCCTTCACATGCTTCAGGGCTCCTCTCACTGTAGAGGACGCCCTCATACAATCCACACGCAGCTTCAAATATAACGGTTATGCTCCTTCTCATGGCCTCCTCGACACCCGCAGGTATTTTCAATTCCCCGCCCCTTACTCATTAGGGCATTCCAAATCAGAGCGAGATCGATCCCAAATTTGCTTTTGCTGCAAACTAGTTCAAAATGCACAGCTCAGCCTTTGCCAATTCACTACCAAACTGGCCCTTGAATGACAAAACCATATTTTGAAATGCTCAATTCCTCTACTTACTTTTTCACATAAATCAAAATTGAAATGGTCATTGTTCAATCATCATCTTGTAGCTGTTGCATTCAAATAAAGTGCAATATAGGCAAATGGTCTTCCCTGTATGGTTCCAACTTTTTTGCCTGCAAATGGTCATTGTTCAATCATCATCTTGTAGCTATTGCAATATAAGCAATGGCTGAATAACATCAGTGCAACCACTTTGAGCACATTATCTGATTAGATATAATCCAGCAGGACTCTGACATACATACCTTAATTTTGGTGTGTCATTTTACATGTCATTCAGAGTGCTGACGATTCAAGTTATTTTAAGGTGTAGATATTTTATAACCAGTTTTTTAACTTTTGATGATGCTACCCAAAATTATAGAGGTAGTAACCCCAGCATGGGACCCCTCTAGAAAATTCACCAACTCAAAATTTGACCAAAAATAAAATTGTTTTGAGGTTTGTTTGCCTGATCAAGTTTTAATGCTACTACAGTTCCAGTATGACTTTGTTTTTTATATCTTAATTTGAAATCATAACGACATGAGGGAACCAGTAGCTCTGATGATGTTTCCTAGTTTATATTTTATCTTTTCTATGGTGAAGCATATTAAAAGTTGGCTGTTGCTAACTAATTGCTGGTTCCTTTTCCAGAGCAGTTGCAGAATATATGTTTCCTCAGGCTTGCCATATAAGCTTACATTTAATGATGTGTACCTTACTGTTGGTTGTTCGCAAGCTATACAAGTGTGTCTGACAGTATTGGCTACTAAAGGCTCAAATATTCTTCTACCGAGGCCAGGGTTTCCAGTTTATGAAACGATATGTGGATATAATGGCATTGAGATCAGGTTCTATGACTTGATTCCAGAGAAAAATTGGGAAGCTGACTTGGATCAGGTAGAGGTACTGGCTGATGACAAAACCGTGGCAATGGTTATTATAAATCCAAGCAATCCTTGTGGTGCTGTCTTTAACTACGAACATTTATCAAAGGTATGCAAACATCTGTTCAAACAATGAGGAAAGAATTTGTGTTTCATGTATTTCACAAACTTGTATAGCTCTTGATTGAGTTCTTTTAGAATGGAGTGTGCGAAGGAACTATTATGCATCTGAAATGCTTCTCAAGAACTACTATTGACAGATTGGTTATTCAATATAATCACTCTAATATTAATCTCACTTGTGCCATATAAATAGGAATGACTTCTGCTACCTCACTTTTTAAACTGCATATCCTTTGCACGCAAAAAAAAATTGCAATGAATTTTCCACATAACTTATGTTCGATTCAAGCATTTAAAACAGTCCCAAACATTAGGAGCTCGTAATTCGGATAGCTCAACGATGCAAAGCTATATAGCTTGGTAAATTTCAAGAAACAGAAATGGGAGAATGCAAGTAATATGAATTATTTTAATGGTCAAAAGGCCGTTCTATTTAAGTCATGACTGAATAGAACTGGCATATCCCACAAAATTATTTTGTGTAGTTCGTGTCTTGTTGCAGAATAATTAGATAGTTGTTTTTGTCATGAGTAAATATTAAATAATATACGTTCATTCCATCTAACACATTAAAACACTGTTTTGTAAAATCTAGCCCTATTCAAAATCCATTCTTTGAGTAAGTCCAAATAGAACCCTGCCATATGAATCTTGGTATGATGCTTCATTTTTGTGATCTTCTTGGATTCCATGATTAATGAGCTTGGTCCCTGACCCATGGAGATTGCCACTGCACCATATTTTCTGGAACAGCCAGTCCCATGCTGTTTTTCCTGTTCGGTAACTGCAGAAACAAATAATTCTCCTGAAAATGAGGATCAGCTACTGTTTAGGGGGGTCTGTTTATGCCCCTGTTAACGGTGGGAGGCAACTGCATCTCCCTACCTGCAAATATTTTTCCTGTCTCATGGTAAGTTGCAGTTGGATAAAATTACAGTTCCTTCCCTCCAAATTACAATTCCTACCTCGTATTTTTCCTCTGCAAAGAAATAAAGAATTGCATAGGACCGTTATACTGCAAAAAAATTCCTATTTTACTCTGCAACACCCGCAGAAAGAATTCAATTTGCCCTCTCCATGGGACCAGGCCCTTAGTCCATCTCAAAAGTATACAATTTAAGTTTAAATAGATGTGTGGAGCTAAACATCAATTTTGAGTTCTGGTATTGAGTTCTGGTTTAGACATTGTTGTATCTTCAATGAAGATACAACAATATGTGTGGCAAATGTCATATATCTGACTTCTTATTTTGAAGTCCATAATTTTACCTTTCTCTGTTGAAAAACAGATGCATATGGTTACAACCATCCAAGTACCCTACCTTTGTTTTGATAGATTTTATGTTTATTATATTCTGAATAACTTCAAAATTCCTAATAACTCATGACATAGGCAGGTGCCAGGTGCCTGATATTCTCTGCTTTCAGAATCTAATTTTTCTTCCTGTATGTGCTTGTAAAACAAGGTTTTGAAGCTTAAGAAGATTCATGTGCATAAGAATTAGTTTAAATTTTCGGTGATATGCATTTATATTGATAAAATCCTTTCCAGCACATGGAAACTAATTGGAAGTTACTGTTTCATTACAGATTGCAAATAGTGCTGAACGTTTAAACTTTCCCATTGTTTCAGTTGAAATATATGCACACATGGTGTTTGGTCAGAGTAAATTTGTGCCTATGGGAACATTTGCTTCCATCACACCTGTAATCACCCTTGGAGGCATTTCAAAGCGATGGCTAATTCCCGGTTGGCGTTTTGGATGGCTTGTTACTTGTGATCCTCATGGCATTCTCAAAAGGGGAAAGGTAAGAACTGAGACTCCACGGCATTTGGTTTCTAGAACTAGCTCGTGTAAAATAAAATGTGCATCAGCTAAAACCAGTAAAAATCAGCCTATCCCATCATACTGTCAGCCAGTAGGAATGGTACTCTATACCATCATACTGTCAGCCAGTACGAATGGTACTCTTTCCCATTATATGGCGTAATTTTCCCTGCCTTGTGGCCCTCCCTTTTTCATTGCATTTTAGAATGTTGGTGCCATCCCTTGAGGGGCATGCAGACTTGACATCATCCCTCCCTTCTACCAGCGTATTGCTGGCAATCTCTTCTGAGCGCAGCACTGCGCGGTACAGTTGCCGTGTCAGCTATCCCTACCAGCCATACATAAGAGATGCTCTTTGCGGCGATTTCTCCCTTCTCAGAGAAAATAGTATCCGAAGGGCTCAACAGAGCACTCAATCTATCAATAGGTCTCCACAGTTAACACAGGTTCCATTTAAACTGTCTTGTTTTTGGAAATTTTCCCTCTTAGAGGTAATCTGACTTTAAACGTAATTTCTGTGGTTTTTTGTTTATTTTGCTCCTCAATAAAACCACTTTCTTGTCCTCTGCAAAATATTTGAATAAATTCAATATTGTAAGAGTACATATAAGTATAACATCATAATTTGAATGCAGCATATGTTGCATTGTGCCTGATTTTCGTATGTATTTGTTACTAACCCTTCATAATGACTCAAAAAGTAGGCTTACTTTGTTGTTTGCTCATTAAAAATATATGACTCAGAACTCCTTTTGTTTCCACAAGAACAGACAAAAAAACATAATGAAATCGCTCGTCTTCTTTTCAATTGTACCTATTTCTAAAGTGTTCATACTTTTCCTTTGAATGGATTTTTCGAGATGTGATAGTATTTGAATTTTGTTAATTGTTTGTTTGGTACGCTGCAAATGCAATTTCCCAGTTCATATTGCAGACTTGGCTCTTAAATTTTCTTCGTACTTTATTAATGGCAAAGTAGGAACAATGAATGCCCAAGTGCATCGAGGTTTCCAGGAAGTGTTTAAAAAGATCTTTCAGATGATGAAAAATATTTCTGTATGGCAGGTCCATGAAGGAATCGAAATGCTCATGAACATAACTCCTGGGCCTTCAACTATTGTGCAGGTTTAATTTACTTTCTTTTATAGAGGCCAACTAGTTTAGTGTGCACTAATTACTTTACCTTAGCTTATTACTTCTAATGTTTTTTCTTTGAACCATCTGGTCTTTTAAACTACTATATTGGTAATCCCCGTCTACCTTTTCTTTTCACCTATTACCTTTTGAACAATTTTATTTTCTCTAATTCCAAGGACTATATGTTCTCTGCATCTGTAGGGTGCTGTTCCAAGTATTTTACAGGACACCAGCAAAGAGTTCCATGAGAACATATTGCAGTTATTGGATATGGCAGCTGACATTTGCTACAAGTGGATCCAGAAAATTAAGTATCTATGTTGTTATTCGAGGCCTGAAGGATCTATGTTTATCATGGTGATTATAATAAAAGAACTCATTCATCTAGCATATAATTTTTAAGTAAATGAGAAGAATTTTTTTTGGTAATGAACTGAGGCATATAAAGCAACAGTCTGGTTCGGCTATGGTTTTTAACATTCATTCCTTGTGGTTACCAAAAACGATACAATTTGAATGATCAATAACTCGTAGTTGTATCATCTAATAAATAAACTGTTGCTGTTACATAATAAATTTTAATCTATTTTCTACTTTTAACAGGTGAAACTAAACCTGTCAGACTTTAAAGGTATCAAAGATGATATGGAGTTTGCCTTGACTCTTGTTAAGGAAGAATCAGTAGTGGTGCTACCAGGTGATTTGCACTGTCTTTCTTTAATATAGCATACATAACTTGTTTTATTAATATGCACTTTAAATGTATGTTTTTGTGATCGTTATTTAGCTGATTTATGTATGAAAACATATCTTGATGGATCTACAGGTTCAACCCTTGGAATAAAAAATTGGATAAGGATCTCATTCACAGCACCTCTGGATTTATTAGAAGAGGCATGGAATAGAATTGAGTCATTTTGCCACAGACATTCCAACTAACATTTAATTGATTGTTCCCAAAGTGTGTAATTTTTATGGTCTTAGGTATAATATCCCTGATTATGTAAATTTTAATGAGGACAGAAGCTTTACTTGGTGCTGTTTTACATGTTTGTTAGGCTATTTTTACATTTTTAAGGGTAATGAAATTCCACGTGAACATGAAATTGTTTGTGTACCAAATCTGGAAATTGATATAAACAGATACTGCAGAAATTGAAACATCTGAAACAAAAAACTTAAATTGGTTTAATTTTCTCTTTTGAAGACTGAAATATAAAAGATTCAAGAAATCTAAACTATTTTTAAAACTAAACTGAAGTATTCCAAGAAACATTGAAACAAGGATTAATTGCTTTGCAAATTATTGCTAAACAATACACAGGGAAAACAACACTTTGGTGGATATCAACTCAAACCTAGAGGACTTTGGGGGACAGTAGGAGCCTTGCACTTGGCCAAATATTAGGGTTTGTATTGAGCATAAAAAACCATTCTAATCCAACACAAACTTGTAGATAAAGATGGGTCTAGGGAAGGAGGACTTAAACATGCAATCTATATTTAGAGGGTAGAAAATCTTACCAGGGCTTAGGTGTCATCAAATATTAAAGAAAGAACTATAATAAACGATCATGTTAAAAGTTGTGGTCGTAAAAATAATGTAAATATAACAATAAATATAAATGCTAATAAACAGATGTTATGGTATTAATAAATTTTGGAATCATTAAAAATATTATTGTATTTATATAATGTAAATGATTTATTATGACCTTAGTTTTGAAATTATCTTCACGTTTTCATAACGAGTAAGCATTTTCTGGATTTTATTGTAGTATATGAGTAAGCATTGGCTTCAATCTTCTCTTCTCTAAAGATGGATTCAAAAGTGAGAACCTGAATGCTGGATGATAAATATTCTATGCAGTTAAATTTAGAAAAAACTTACTCATTATTATGATCCTATTTTCTATAATATAAACCTTTAAATTCTTTTCCACTTATCACTTAACCATTTCTATCTAGATTGAATGCGTCTACAACATAACCTATTAAATTAATTTAACTAAGTATTATTATAAATATACGATGATTTAATATTAATCTATCCATCCCCAACACCCCCTCCCTTTTGTTACATCATAGTTCTAAGAACGAGAGACACTAATCTTTGTATGAGAATTGGGACATATAATCCAACACACTTACAACCTATCAAAGAATGAGAAGATACTCATCAGTTGACTGTCAAAAAATGGACTAAGACATACTGTAGTTTATACATGCATTTGTGTGAATAGGGACACAATAAATCAATACATACACTTATGTGAACATAGACACACTCGATTGTCCACAACAAAACAATATACATGAATAAGGATATTCTACTATTTTCCAAGCATGGTAGTGCGATTGAGCCTCATTACACTTCATTAATGGGAAATGGACCCCATTGAACAACACCGATCCAAAATTTAGTGGGAGTTGAGTCTCACTAAACAACGTAAACATTGGTCCAAACTGTAGTTGGATTTGAGTCTCACTAAACATTAACACCTTTTGAATTTTATTCACAACAACAAGTTCACTATCAAATTCGATAAACATATCCCTTATCACTATCTTCGTGGGGAGGGTCTTTATCATGTATAGTATAACTAAAACCTTTACAATCTCTTGAACTAGGGAGCAATGCCTTGTCTTTCTTCAACTTGTATTTTATTGTCTTTTTCTCTTTTTACATAGATCATTATTATGTGACCTCGCTGCTTGTAGTAGAAACAAACAAACATGTTCTTTGATGTCTATCTTGTATTTGAGGATAGAATTTTGACTTGATCGAGAAAAAATATTAAGCTTGTTCTTCATAAGTAATGGAGTTTTTTTTCTTAAAATGAGTCTACTTTCTTAGCTATCTTATCTTCATCAATCAAAGAAAATATTGTCTTCCCAACTTGGGTTAAATTTTTTTTAATGTACACAATGTTGGCATAGCTCACATACATGTTATTTAATAGAATATATTTAACAACGTCGACATCTACTACAACTTCTATTCCAACTAATTAATTTCATAGAGGACAAAACTTATTTATGTGTTCATCCACATTGTCACTTCCTCATCTTTAGTCCAACCAACTTATGATTTAGAGTCATCTTCACCCCTATACCTTATGATTTGAATAGGGTACTAATTCCATTCCAGACTTCAAAGATTTTGTGAGATTTGTGATGTAGATATGCATCAGACAATCCAAAACTAGTTATGGCCATTGCATCATACCTTTTGTAGTTCATTTTGTTATTTCATTAGTATATTTCTATAAACATCAAAACTCTGTCACATTTAATGTCATAATTAACTTTGTTTAAAATCAACACAACTCAATCACCATCCCAAATTTGAATTTATCACTAACATCATTTCCCTCCATTTTTTGATTACTTCATTAATCTATATTAATTAATTAATCATGCACACATAATCTATAAAACTAATTAAAATATGAAATTTTCATCTCATCTAGACATCTTCCACACTTCTCTCAACCAATTGTTGAGTCATCTAGCCACCTCTTTAAGTTCTTTAACCAATTGTTGAGTCATCATTGAATATTTCAACTACAATGGTGAGTCACTCAACCACCTTAACCCATTCATTATGAGTCGTTCAGCTACCAATCTCCTTGTCTCTATGTCACACATGGAAATTAGTTATCATCAATTGAAATGAAGACTCAAATCTAACTGTCGATAATTAACATTATCTAATAAATCTGAATTTATCAAATTCGTTCATCTTCCCATCCAAAAGTTTATAAATATAAGTGTTATCTTCCATTTTCAATATCCACCTTCAAGCTATCAAATTCATCCTACGCATCCATTGAGAATCCAAACCATTTTCACACATATGTTGCCCAATTCACCTTTCTTTGGGAAAATGGATTGAGCATCCACATTCAATGAAACAAGAGAAAATCATATGTTTATAATGGAGAAGGTGATGAGTGTATTTTATATGTTTTGTAAGTATATTAATGTTTAGATTTCTTTCATTGTTGTTTTATTCGAGATTTACATTAGATTTAGAATAAAAAGTTACTTTACATTCATTTCTTAGTTTAATTATATTCTAAATTTTTAGTTATAATATTCTAGCACGCTCAATAGGACCTTTTACCACATTTTAATCATTATAATTGCATTCTTTAGGATTTTCCAATTATTTTTTGTTTTCTTTCAAATTATATTGCTATTTAATCTTGGTCTTGGAATTTATTTCTGTAGTATTAGACGCATTTTGAGAGTTCTGTGTGTGGATGTACATGTTCCTATATAATGTTAGTTTCATTTTATAGAACAACGAGTTTATAAAATATTTTAACAGGTTTAAAGAAGATTTTGACAGTTTTTGGGTTTTCATTGACTATTTTCTAGCTTTTTATTTAACTTTTATGATTTTCTTGGCCTACTTACATCTTGAATTCATCACTTTTCTGTTTCTGTGTTGCTTTATGACTGTTTTTTTAATTTTTGTAGAGCGATAGTTTGGTAATAATTTTTGATGGATTCGTTCCACGAAATAATGGGTTTGTTGATTATTTTAGTGAGTTCGGTGAAAATCACAATAGTTTTTTCAAAATGATTGACAATTTTATTTTCTATCTTTTTGCTTTTCTTTTGCTAACTTTTCTGTGATGTTTCTTGTTTTTCTATTATTTTTTTTTTTGAAGTTTTCTAACCTTTGCCTTTTCCTATTTTCTTTGTTTCTAGTCTATTTTTTTTCTCAATTTTTATTCTTTTTGTAGAATGACGGTTTTGTATAACAATTTGACAGTTTTGTTAGTCAAAGAAATGGGTTTGACAAACATTTCGTTGGTTTTGTCTACTATTTCGACAATTTTGTTCAACATTTTGGTGGTTTTGTTCTCTTCAATTTTCTTTAATTTTTTTTTTTTTCATTGTTTTTCGAGTTATCTTATGTTTTCATTGTTTTTTATTTCTACGTAACAATGATTTTGTTCTAGAGATTTTTTTTAATTTTATCATCTTTTTTACGTTCATTTTGGCTAACTTGCAGGTTCTTTAGGTTTCCTAATGCCTTACAAATAATCTACCAATATATTTTTATGTAGGATCGCTTGTCAAAGAATTAAAAAATAAAGCAATTTTTTTTACTTGTTTATTGCTAATCTTTGCTCATTTGAAGTTTTCATTTTGTGAGTAGTAATTAAATCACATTTACGTTCATTATAAAGCTTTATTATTTGTATCACAAAGGGTTGTGTATACGCTTTCCTTGGTATCACACTGGTGACGATACTCAAAATTAAAAAAATAACTCTTGTGACTTTGTGTTACTTAGATTACATTTGTGTGTATAATTTAGGGTAAATTTTAGTGGATATTTTTCATTAATTCATGAATATTTTGGTTTTAAAAATTATTATTTGACTATTTTATTGGGTGGTGAACAATGTGGATTCGCTTAAATTATCTAACTGTAAGTTAGTTTTTTAAGTTGACTCGCCTGCTCTTTAAAATAAATTTCATACATATAAATATAATTCGCCACTCCATCAAAATTCAATATGAGCTTATTCAATAGTATATGTAATATATAATCATTCGAGTATCAAATTTGTGAAGCATATCGATATAACTACCATCTAGAGGTGCTTGTGTCACTTGCTATCATAGTTGTCACTTACTTGCAACATTATCACCCATCAAGCAACATAAATATTATTTGGTAGTGCAACTATCATTTGATAGTGCAGCTATCATAGGATAGCTATGGTGTCATGTGATAGCTGTGTTGTTGAGTGATACTTATGTTATCAAGTGATAGTAATGTTGTAGAGTGACAACAATGTTATCAAGTGATAACATTGTTGTTGAGTGATAAGAATGATATCGAGTGATAGAAACACTATCAAGTAGTAACATAGCTATAGAATGACAACAAACCTCCTATCATTTGACATTGTGGTTGTAGTGCAATAGAATTCTTATCATTCAACAACAAAGGCCTATCATCTAAAAAACCTATTATGATCAATCTGTGAGTGTTTTGTATAGTCGCACATCATCATACATTCTACAATAAGTTATATTTTGAATGTCGATTCACCTTCATGCCTAAACATTATCCATTAACTTTTACCAGACTTTCAAAACACACACTTAGAAATTCACCAAAAAAACCCAAGTTCATTTCTATATGGGCCACTAAAATTTACCTTGGTATAACATTTCTTTGGCATCATATTAGTGAAGATATCTAGAAATTAGAGATAAATGCCAACCTCTCTATTTTTTTTTACTCTATAGGGGCTCTATCGACTATGGATTTCACTAACATGTGATAGGTTAAACCTTGTGTACCAATAGGGTATAGAAATTGAGGACCAACTATTTTTAATGCCCAAGCGGTGTTGTGTTTTAAGCACACTATGATGTGAGGGCCTTTCATACTCCAATACTTAGGGTTTAAATAGTTACCTCAAAGTTTGATTTTTATGACATCAACCTATTGAAATCTTTGGACTAGGTTGGGCATATTGGGACCAAACCCATTTATGTGCGTTCATTAAATAGACTTCTTCCATGATATTAGGCCTCAACGTACCAAAATGTATATAGAGGAATTCCATTTAGATAAGATTTTATAAACCTTAATCCTAGGATAGTCATTTCATCTGTTTGAATTATAGTGCATCAAGAAGTGGTTAGTTTTGGGAACTTAATGTCAACATATCCTCAAAACTGAGTTAAGTGGGTTATGGGTATGGTTATACCTCCATAATTAGTGCTCTGAAATATTGTTCTGACACTTTCCAATAGATGATCCTGTATATATGAGAGTCTACAAGTCATTGAAGTCATTTTTCCTAATTTTTATCTTTTTGTGTGACTTGCATGTTTCTTTTTGGTTAAAGTAGAGCTTGATTTATCTTTTTGTTTATTTTTACCTCCTTATGAAGACCACGTACTTGAAGATTTTTGTGTGTTTTAAAATCAATTTTAAAGTCTTTAAAAATCAAAATCAAAAAAGAAAGTCCAAAATCTAAAAACTTGTAGTCAAAAATTTATACTATCAAGTCTGTTTAAGTCTTATACTTTTTGGTTTTTATCCAAACCTTCAAAGCAATGTCTCCCATCACATTACAAATGGTCTTATTGAAAAATCCTCAGTTTAGAGAGGATCTTTTTGGCAATGACCCTTTGAACTTTGGAAGCCAAGAGTATCATATTGAGATCAATGACAATGTTGATAATGAGGGACCTTATAAAGATGACCATACTCATGAAGTCAATTTTCATAAGAACCCACATTCCCAAGTCACAAAATACCTATTAGAAAATAATAATGAGGTATTTTTGAAAATAATAATGAGGTATGTTTTTCAAGTTAGATATGAATAAAGCATATGATAGGGTGTCTTCAAAGTTTTTAGACAAGGTCTTGAGATGTCTTGGATCTGGTAAGGTTTTTAAATGTTTAATCTCCAATTTTATATCCTCTCCCATGTTATTTATTCTCATAAATGGATTCCCAAAAGGATTATTTTTTACTAACAAAGGCTTGAGAAAATGAGACCCTCTATTCCTTTACCTCTTCATTATGCTTGATGAAGCTATTGGAAGAAGCTTATAGTTTTCTAGAATGCAAGGTTTTATCAAAGGCATCAAATTTTCCCCATAAACAACCCCCATCAGTCACCAACAATTTGTGGATGTTACTTTACTTATGGGGGAAGAAACAATTGTTGAAGCTAAGGATTTCAAGAGTATCCTTTCTGACTATGAAGAATTTTTGGGGCAATGTATTAATTACTATAAAAGTTCAATGTTATTTATTAACACCCTTGAGAGCTTACAAAAAAAATTATCAAAACTCTTGGTTTATTAGATTATAAACCTGCCTTATATCTATCATAGAATGCCTCTCTTTAGTGGTAGAATGCACTCAATTCTTTGTAATCCCCTACTAGATATATTACAAAAGAAACTGGTTGGTTGGAAAGGTTATCTTCTTTCTCAAGTTGAAAAATTGTGAATTCTAAAAATCTCAATCCAAAGCATCCTAGTGTACTTGATGTCCCTTTTCCATATCCTCAATAAAGTTTTTGAAAAACTAGAACAATTCTAGAAAATATTTCTTTGGAGAGGATCAAAGGACATATTTAGATTTCCCCTAGTGGTTTGGGAAAAATCTTGCCTTCCTAAGGTGAAAAGGGGTCTGGGGCTAAGGAGAGTAAAGATGATGAATCAAGCTCTCATAGCTAAACAAGGGTAGAAATTTCTCAAGGAATACAATCAATGGACAATAATTAAATGGTCCAAACCATATGTAATACCTATAATATTAAAACAAAGGTGAAAATTCCCCCCTCAAAAGTTGATAAAAGCCAATTTAAATGGTCCAAATCATCAAGACCTTGGTTGAAATTGAAATTTAATGGGGCCACTTAAGGGAACCCTAACATTGTAGGTAGAGGAGATATTATTAGAGATTATAAGGGTGATGTAGTGTCTACTTATGTAGGCCCCATGAGATATCATCCCAATCATGTGGTAGAGGCAAAAGTAGCCCTCTAGGGAATTCAACTAATGGTAAAGTTAAAATTTGACAATTTGGTTATTGAAGGGGATTCCCTAAACATTATGAATTATCTCTTAGATAAATCAAAACCACCTTGGTCATACAAAAAAAAATTAATATGTAAAATATCTCATAAATCAATTCAAGGAGATCACCATTGCTCACATCTATATGGAAGTAACACGGTAGTGGACATGTTAGCTAACATTGGTGTTATAAAAATGAACTTTATTAAATGGATAAGGGATGATAATTTACCCAATAAAATTTTACAAATCATTATCAATGATAACTCCAAAAGCCTAAGCTCTGAGAAAGGGATACCTCACACACTGGTTAATCAATGACAAGACCTATTATAAAACCTTAAATCTCAATGAGCACCTCATTAATTGTAAGCAATCGATTGGTTATTATAATTATAAAAGGTGTGAACAAATCATTACTAAAATTATGGTAATTTTGAACACTCAAATGAATATAATAAATTATGGATTGAAAAATAATTTGGAGAATGAAGGCTTCATACTCATGGGCAGGGGATAGGATAGACTGAAACTGATTTCCTATGTGAAAGTTCACGACATTAAAAAGTGTGGCATAAGATGTAAAAATGGGGATTAACACATTACATGCTGATTATCATTGACCATAATCAAACCATATTGAAATATTTTGCTTTGGGATGGAGCTAAAGGACTGCGTATGAGAGGCTTATGGATTAACATCTATGAAGAGCTGATTGGTGAAGTCTCAAGAATGAACTTTGAAGCATTAAAGGCTTATAAAGATAAGTGATGCAAACATAAACTTATAAAAAACTTCTTTTAAGTCTGAGGTGGACATCAATACTGAGAAAAAAGGGTTTGTTAGAATGGACTTGCCTTCACCATGGCTAACCATCTGCCTTCATATTATGAAATATTTTTCATTGGAAAGTAAGTACCACATTTTATATTCACATCATTTCTTGATGATGAACCATTTCAAGGGTTACAAAATCATTCTCCCCTAATTCTTACTTAGATCTCTTGAGATCTCGGTTGAATATTTTCAATTCAATGCTCCTAATGACTTAATACACCAAGTTTTAATCTTCCTCATTTTTAAGAGCAGAGAACCATTGTGGGGCGGGGGGGGGGGGGAATGTGTATTCTACTAAAGAAGATAATGATGATATTTATGAGGAGGAGTCTGAGGAGATGATGAAGGATAACAAGGATAGTATAGATACTTTTGGGGATGAATTCAATGTCTTCTCTAATAACAAAAACTTGATCCAAGTCATCTCTATTTCCAAAACTAAAAAATGCAAAGCCAAAGACACCATGCAGTCCAAGGAAAAACAATTAAAAAATGAGGAAGAAGTTCAGAATTACACTTTGAATTACCTCCCAAAAGAGGTGAAGGGGAAACTAATATGTTTTTGGAATAGGAAGAAAAGGATGAGGGGACTGAACATGACAATGTGCTCTTTCTCATGGATTGATCCATTAAATTTCTTGAGATGGAAGGAAAAATGGATAACTTAGGTGAAATTATTGCTCAATTGGGATCCTAGAATGAGATTAAAGCTGAAATGGAAGCCTTGAATATGGATATGGCTACATTCAAAAGTGAAGGCACCATAATATAGGTGGGGGGAGTAATTATTCTCAACCCTACCCCAGAAAAAGAGCTAGAAATGAACAATGTTATCTCTATGGTGAAGAACACAAAGAATAAGGACACCATTAAAGGGATCAAGAAGAAATACATTGTGGTTGTGACTCCTTCCAAGAGCATACCATCTAAGAAGAAAGACACATAATTTTTTGTAGACAAGTCAAGTAAGAAAACTAGGGGCCACCTGACAAAAGAACTTACCAAGAATCCCAAGGAAAATACCAAGATTGTTGTAATAGTGGAGTACTCTGACTTTGAGGATTCATCTACTTAATTTACATTCATTTCCCTTCTGTTAGTTTACTTTATTCTACTTTGTTTTTTTTCTAAATTTTGTTGTAATTTTAGTGGTTTTGTGTTGGAAGACTGGTAGAAGTGTCTTTGATCTCACTTAGCCTTGGTGGCTCTTAACTCTTGTTTTGTTCGTTTATGGTGTGTAATGCTTATCTTTAGATACTTTTTTTTGGTTACAAAAACCTTTCATCCTATCTTTTTACCCAATAAAATAAAAATAAAATATATTGTTGTAAATTTTGGTTTTAGGAGCCCAAATTCCACTATATTTTGAATCCAAAGACTTACATCATTTAATTTCTAAAAAATAAGTCACACCTACCATATAATAACAAGGAACATCTAGTGATTCCCTAGGGAACAACAAATACATTATGGTTTCCACCAATACCAATCCCCAAAATGTCTCCCAAACTTACATGGATAAAGGCAAATTGGTTATAAATGAAACATACCAACAAAGCCATGCATTTACCTTAGAAGATCATGTCAAGAAGTTGGAAAAATAAAAAACTAAACTTAAATCCAACATGTCAAGTAATCCTCCCATAAATCCATCAACCAATCCAAATACTAATTCAAATACATATTTGACTAAATCAATTGACCAATCAAAATCAAAATCCACATTCAAATGTGTATTTGAATTCAAATCAAACACCCAATCCAAATTCAAATTTCCATTTGAATTTAATTAAGAATCTAAATCCAAATAAAAATTTGAATGCCAATTCTAATACTAATCCAAACAATCAAAATGAAAATAAACATCAAAATTTTAATTCAAATACCAATCCAAACAATTGAAATCAAAATCAACATTCGAATTTAAGAAATCTTTGTTGAAGTTAAGGCTTTCAAGAGTATCCTTTATAACTATGAAGAATTATTGGGGCAATATATTAATTATTGTAAAAGTTTAATTTTATTCATTAACACCCTTGAGAACTTAAAAAAAAAATGTCAAAATTCTTGGGTTGATAGATTATAAACCCACCTTATATCTATCTTGAAATGCCTCTCTTTAGTGGTAGAATGCACTCAATTCTTTGGAATCCCCTGCTAGATAGATTACAAAAGAAACTAGTTGGTTAGACAGGTTGTCTTCTTTCTCAAGTTGGGAAACTTCAACTTCTAAGAATCTCAATCCAAAGAATCCCAGTGTACCTAATATCCCTTTTTATTATCCTCGATAAATTTGTTGACAAAGTGGAACAAATCTAGAAAATCTTTGTTTGGAGAGGCTCAAAGGACATATTCAAATTTCCCCTAGTTGTCTAGGAAAAAGCTTGCCTTCCTAAGGCAAAAAGGGGTCTGGGGATAAGGAGAGTAAATATGATGAATCAATCTCTCATATCTAAACAAGGGTGGAAATTTCACAAAGAATACAATCAATGGATAATACTTAAATGGTCAAAACTGTATTCAATAAGTAGAATATTAAACAAAGTTGAAAATTTCCCCCTTGAAAGTCGATAGAAGCTAGTTTAAATGGTCTAAATCATCAAGACCTTGGTTGAAATTGAACATTAATGGGGCCACTAAAGGGAACTTTGACATTGTAAGCAAATGATATATTATTAGATATTATGAGGGTGGTGTAGTGGATGCTTATGTAGGCCCCATGAGATATCATACCAATCATGTGGTAGAGGTAAAATCAATCCTTTAGGGAATTTAACTAATGGTAAAGTTGAAATTTGACAATTTAGTTATTGAAGGGGATTCCCCAAATAATTTGAATTATCTCTCAGATAAATAAAAACCATCTTGGTCATACAACAAGATATTGAGATGCAAAATGTCTTATAAATCAATTTAAGGAGGCATCTATTGCTCACATCTATATGAAAGGCAATAAGGTAGCTGGCGGGTTAGCTAACATTGGTGTTTCAAAACTGAACTACACTAAATGGATAAGGGTTGATAATTTACCCAGTCAAATTAAATAATTATTAATGATAACTCCAAAATATTAAGCTCTAAGAAGGGGATTGCTCACACGTTGGTTAATCAATCAGAAGACCTATTATCAAAGCCTTAAATCTCAATGAACACCTCATTAGTTGTAAGTATTTGATTGATGGTTTGAATCATGCAAGGTGTGAACAAATCATTAATTAAATGATGGTCATTTTAAACACCCAAATGACTATAGGGAATTTTAGTCTGAGAAATAATTTGGAGAATGAAGGCTTCATTTTCATGGGTGGGGACTAGGATAGACTAAAACTAATTTTCTGTGTGAAAGTTCAAGACAATGAAAAGGTGTGGTGTAAGCTATAAAAATGGGCCTTATCATATTACATGTTGAGTATCATCGGCCATGATCAAACCATCTTGAAATATTTTGCTTTGGGATGGAGCCAGAGGATTGTGTGTGTGAGATAAGAATCCAAGATGGGAGTTAGTCAAGTGTTAGTATGATAAAAATCAATGAAAACACATAAGTAAATCTAACACCTCAAGCTTATCCACTCAAATATCAAGAGAACAACTTCAAGTAATAAGATAAAAGAAGAAAAAATAATTATTCTTCACCTTCTTTATGAGCAACATTTGCACGTTGGCCTTGGAATAATGTGCTCAGTCATGTGCTCAAAGAGTCTTTAATAATGGTGTTCCTTGAATCATTTCCCCTTTTCACTTTGGAAATGTTTGGCTTAGCTCTTCGGTAATATTTAGCAATATATCAATAATTTTGCATTATAACATTACAATAAAGATTTGTCTCTCAACAATTTTATATTATAACTTTGGCTTGAGAGCTTCTTTTAGAATGACCTTGACACTTCTATTTATAGGTTCTCCAACTAACTCTAACCCAAGTATAGTTAGGTTACATTTAAATTTGGTTAAGTTTAGTTTAACCCTAGTTAAGTTAAGGATGAGAAAAGGAATTAATATTTGGGATAGAGATCTCATTTATTAAGAATTGTTCTCCATTTTTAAATTTAAGGCTTTAATGGAGATATTTTCAATTCCTTAACTTTGAGGATGATGACATCATCATGACCTCAATTTTATTGGAATTTATTTTAAAAAAATAATATTCACTAATTTCACATTGAAATTTCATTTAAGAATTTAATTATGTTTTCTTAGCTAATTCATTTTACTTAGCATTTTTGCACTTTAGGAATTGTTTAAGTGCCCCGCTTAATGGGTTCAAAAGCCAATCTATCAATTTTCTAGGTCACAATTTGACTAGAGATGGATCCGTGAGAGATTATTATTGTGTACATGATAATACCCCAAATAAATATGCCTCAACATGATTATGGTTACTAATGTCTAATGCGCATATGAAATTAAGACATTCAATGATTCCTATGATTAATTTGTACTGTTTGGTAGAAATCAATCTAAAGTTTAGTTAGAACATGGTTGTGACTAAAACAAGGTGTCTAAAAATTTTCCATGTTTGGTAAGGCATTTTAAGATACAAGCACAATATTATCTTCTCAAAGAATGAGAAATTTATTAATGCCATGGCCAATGCCCCAGAGTGTGATGGATGAACCCTATATGCCCCCCTAAGGGATTAGATGGAAAATAAAGTTAGGTAACGATACCTCAAAAAGAAGAAAAGATACGACCTATAGGTAATGGGTATAGAAATACTAATTTGCCCAAAGGTGGTTATAATCAGTGGCATAGTGAGGTTCCCTAGTAGGGTAGATGAGTGAAAATAATGATTTGTCCAAAGGTGGTTACAATCATTGGGACAATGAGGTAACTTAGTAAGGAATATAGAAGTGTGATATAATTCATATTTTTAACAATAGGGTGGATATGATCAGGGAAGGTCTATATAATTCACTACGGTATAGTAAATTGGGAAAGGGTGATTATGTAATAAATCTCTACTCATGGAGGAACAATAAGCTGACACATAAGATAAACATAAATTTAGGATACTTTCTAGTATGGAGATGCACGTCCTAACTAGTAGTTATTGCTATTTAGTTGTGATTTAATTACTCTACATTTGGGTAGTGTTTTGGAAGGTCTAGGATTTGTCAGGTGTGAACAAGGAGAAGTATTGCCGACTGTATTGTCTAATAGATCCTTTGGATTGATTTTTGATATAGCTTGTGATATTATGTATCATAGTTATAGAAAACTATAATAACAATGTGTATCTAAAGCATGGAAAACTCAGTTTAAATGTAAGTGCAAATCACTTAGGCAAAAGATATAAACAATCAAATCCAAAGTGAATATATTGTGATAAACTAAGTGTAGGAATGAACACAAATTCATAACTCAAGTACAAGATATCCTACAACAATCGAGAAATAAAAAGGCAAACAAGGAAAACAAAAATAAAACACTCACAAACAAAAAAATAATAATAAACAATAACAAACAAAAAAACACCAATAAACAAAAATAAACAAACAAGGTAAGAGAAACAAGACTCAAATAAACAACACAAAATTAAACAAACAAACAAAACAAACAAAATCAAATAAAAATAGAGAAAATAAACAAATAGATAAATAAACAAACAAGGCCGTAAATAAATAAACAATTCAAAGTAAAGAAAAGTGCAATAAAAAAACCATTCTAAACACTCAAAGGTAAACAAAAAAAACTAAGCTAAACAAATGACAATATACAAACAATGGTTAATCACAATGTTAATCCAAACATAATACAAATTATTCATGCATGTGTAATAGATATGTTACTCTTGGTGATAGGGTGACCCCTAGGCTAGGTAGCAATGATAAATGTAAAACAACACAAGAACAAATGGCACAATGTTACCCCTAGACTATAGGGAACAACAACACAAACAAGAAAGACACACAATTGCTCCTAGACTATAGGGAATAATGACACAAACAAGGAAGAAACAAACATTACCCCTAATCTATTGGAGATAACAAAACAAAGCAAACAAAATGGGGGGTATACAAGAAAAGGAAGGGGTAGTCAAGCTGATTTCAAATGCACTAGGTGTCACATCTCAATTTCTCTCTAAGATAAATAATCTATTTGATCTATGGATTATTATGATTGATTAGTTGATTAACTAATATTTGATTAAGCTTAATAACATATGTTGATTATGGGATAATTTATGTTGCTTAATTTACATGATTAATTTGCTATGAGTTAGTAGTATTTTTACATTCAATATATTATGATCATGTTTGATTATTCCACCACATTATTTTATGGATATAATGATGTTTTGGGCTAATTACTTTCATTTTCATGAGGTGGATGCAAGACATATTCTTCCCTTAGATCATGATGGAGGGTGAGCATCATCGAAGAGGGTGGTCTAGATAAAGACGTTGGTGATGATAGAGAATGAATCCAGAAACCCTTGCACACACCGCTTAATATCTATCATGTTTCATGATTAATTGTTTGATATAGATAACATAACATGTTTTATGTACTCTTATTTTAGGTGATTGTTAATATAATTTTTGGTATATCTTGATTGTTGATGATGATCGTGTTGATTGTTTGAGTGATTTTACTAATTTTTTGATCTTATGTAGCTCATCTTGTTTGGTTAAATGAGTGAATTTGTTTATGTTTACTTATCTCATTACCTTATTAAGTATGGTCGTATAGTATAACATTATGATGTTGTGATGAATTCCATAATCGTTACTTGATCTATATGATTTAGATAATAACAATTAAACATTATTATTATGATATTATATTATAATGTCAAAAGATAAATAACATTGTCTTAAAAGATGTTATATTTGATTAATCATTTTATTAAAGGATTGACATTCATAATATATAAATTAATATATTAATGCTAATTATTTGATGATTTTAGCAAATCATTGTAATTGCTATATATGTTTGTGGATAGCATTTCAACATTAAAACTATAATATAATAATACTAGTTCAATTGCCAAGTTATATAATCAATTATTGTATTTATTCATTGCATGGGGATACATTAGATATCGAGTAGTTGATAGAATTCACATGGAATAAAACAGGAGGATTATATGATTTAGTTGGTTGATGATGGATTGTTTAAATCATTGTCATGTGGATTTTATAAAGAATATAATATGATTATTTAGGGATTCAAGAGAAACATCGAGATGATTAGGGTTAATAATCATATGCTGACTTTGATTAAGCATCATTTGGGATAAAATCATGGGGTTCACTATGTTTGCATGGTGGTAGACTGTGAGTTGGTTGAGCTATCTGAGCATGCATAATTTTGAGCGAGTTTAATCTACCAAAAATGGTTGAGAAGTGGAAGACAAGTAGGTAGAGGGAAAAAGAATAAAAAATAGGAGAATGGGGGATATAATTGGGATGTTACACAACATAGAAGAGATAATTACAGAAATAAAAGAAGGTGATAGTTTGAAGGAAAGAGAAATGAATTCATATGGCTTCTTTAGAATTCACAGGTAGGTTTTGTAATTCAATTTTTGAGTGAAATACTAAATGGGTTTCTCTGAATGTGTTTAGTTATTTATTTATTTGATTCTTATAAATATTGGGTTGTATGTAGAGCCTTGTGGAAGGCTCAACCTCCATAGAACCCCATATTCAAACTAGGGTAACCTGAGGAGGTTGGGATAAATCCGTAGAGTTGGCCATTGTTATTGTTGGTTTTTAAAAAACTTTATCCTATACTTCACTAGCTATTCAAAAATCTATGTTCAATTTTAGAGGATTATTTTGATGGGTATATAAACAATACGGCTAGAAATAGTTGTTTTGAACCAAATTTTTATATATGCATTTAGGTATATTGAAATACATACTTGAAATTGTTAGTCTATATGATCACTCGACTATTTAAACCAAATCAAAAAATTTGGGTTAAAAAATTGGGTTTCAATAATTATGAATATATATACACAAATATATTCATGAGTATATACTTGATTAAATCTAATTATATATAAATATGCATACTCATACACACACACACACACTCTTGTATGATGAATTGACAAACTTTAAATATGTGACTATATATATATATATATATATATATATATATATATATATATATATATATATATATATATATATATATATATATATATATATATTCCACTGTCAAACTTTAATATATGATAGTACACACACACACACCTGTAATCGATAATCAAAATTCAATGGGTGACTGTGTGTATTACATTGAAAACAGGAAGTTGTTTGTTTGGACTAGGAATAAATTATACTTTAAACTCTAAGCTAAGTTATGAAATCCTATATCAATAATAATGGCTTATATGTGGAATTGGGAACTTTTTGGGAAGACACTTTGTGTAATCTGGGTATGGGTAGATGAATAGCATGACTGTAGAGTGTGTATTTGATTTTATACAAGGATATATACTTGTAAACTATTAAATAATTTATGGTAGAGTTTAGTTATTCATTATGAACATTTCATATACTCAGATATGACTGTGTATTGTTGATTGGATGAATTATGTAAGTGTTTGCTTAGTCTGTAGAGGGACTGGGTATACGAGATCCAATTTCATGTGTTGCATAGTTATTATTCAGCCAAATCTAAGTAATTATATACTTGGCTATGTTGTTGTTTTATTAAACATCACTATGCATAAAGACTTTATAATTGAATTAGATTTTATTATGAGTTGTAATCCGACTGGGTATAGTCGGATGAGTGTTTGAATTTGATTGAAGTGTCAATTTTGAATTGATTAGGTTAATATATTTGATTTAAAAAGAATTGGTGAAATGATACTATATCTGAAATTTTGTATGTTTCATAAAAATAAGTATATGAATTTCATTTCATTTATGATAGAGTTATGGGACTATTTGATTAGATGTATACATAGACATTGAGTGTACAAAATACTCTAAGATATTCAATAGTGGATGTCATCTTAGAGTATACTACATATAAAATGATAGTTGTTTGGTACTATAATAGTATTTGAAGATTTACAAAAATATATATACATATATTTATAAATTGGTAAAACATACATTTGTAGATTGTATTAAAATCAAATTGATTATACCATTTATACATACATGTATTTTATATATCAGCTATGTTGTGCATTATTACCATGTGGTGTTTAAATGATTACTTGTAATATATTTTAATGTTTGGATGAAAAACATTAAGATAATGTATGTAAGAGTTTAAATATAAAACATTTATAATGTTTTAGATTGGATGTTGTTATATGTGGAATATGAACAATTTATTTAAGCAGTGTTATAATATTATTTTGTGGAGAAATAATATTATAATTTGTTTAGTGGTTACATCAACTGGAAATCTAGGTAATCATTATCCAGATGGTATGTTATATTGAGGACTATTTTTGGATTTTTTTATTTTATATAATAGACTAGATGTATGGATTTAATTCACTTCATTTGATGAACAAAATGAATGTTTGTGATATTTATGTACTTATCATAATTTTGATTAGCTAAAGTGAAATATTATGAATGAATTTATTGGTTTTTATATTATTATTTATTTTACTGAATCTCATATTCATGACCTTAATAAAGTAGTGGAAGATTCTACTAGATTAATTAGCTTCATCAATGCAAGATAAGGTATAATTTGATCAAGTGGTGTGTATGAATTTAATTGATCTTAGAAATCAATTATTATTGAAAACTTTAGCCAAAATAATGTTTAATAAACATTGTCATTTCATATGTTGATATAGTTTTCATATTTATGTGATATCATATTAGAATGGATATATGTATGGTATACATTATATATTAGATATCTTCAACACATGAGTTCTAGTTTGTTATTCTAGATTTTTGTACCAACATTATCTACCCATCCATGAAAGGAGGGATATCCCTTTGTTTTGGAGATAGTGCAGGGGATCTATGGTCTATGGTTAGTGTGGAAAAGCGCTCGAATGATGTTCTCCCTCCCAACTAGAGTAATATACTTGAGACTACACTTGA
Source organism: Torreya grandis (assembly GCA_037957365.1). NCBI lineage: Eukaryota > Viridiplantae > Streptophyta > Pinopsida > Cupressales > Taxaceae > Torreya > Torreya grandis. Next base: position 1,435,396 of record JARHVA010003418.1, on the reverse strand, counting down.
GATTACATATTAATACTTGAGTCATGGAGGCCATGCTTAGAGGAGCCTTGTATCATGTTTTATCATTTGAGATTATTTTTTATGTATTTCTAAAAACTGTAACATTTATACATAATACTTATATATCAGAGGCTATAATGGTATATCAGTTGTGGCTAAATTTGTACTATTTCATTATGATTATTCGGTATTATTCATGATTTTTATATATTTTCATGGTGATCCTTAGCTAAGTGGATTAGCTAAAACCTTTTTGGTTAACTAAATTAATACAATTAGTTAAAGATCATTAGTTAAGTTTCTTGTGGTGAAATCTATATGTTGAATATGTGTATTTAATAAAAAAATTATTATAATATTCCATAAAATCCAATAGGGTTGTTACATTGTGGTATCAGAGCTGAGGCTAAAACTTTAGGACTTAATGTGTTTGTTAATGTAAAATTATTCTTCTGATAAATAGGAAGAATAATGGTGCGCACTAGACCAAAAGGTGAGGGTAGTTTCTTGTTGAGCAAGCTACGAAGTTAGACCAAATCCTTGCAACCATGCAAGAGACTAGGGATCAAATCACAAACCTAGAATAGGAAGTCCATGGCCATGAAGAGGAAAATGCTTAGGAGAAATTTGAAGAGCATCCTAATGACCAGGAATATCTTCAAGAGTAGAGGCATGAGGAGGTGCCATAGGATGTGAGAGCTTGAGTAGCTATAGAGTTAACACATGACATGAAAAAGGTGAATCCATCTAAGTTATATGGAATTGTATTATGGGATAAAGATGAAGTGTGGATGACATAAATAGATAAGTATTTTAAGATTCAAAATTTTTCCAAAGACATGAAAGTAGTATGGGGAGATTATCAGCTTACTAGTGAAGCAACATCTTGGTGGATAAATAAGAATCTCTAAATGAATCTTGACTCAACCACCACAACTTGGGAATAATTTATAACACTATTTAGGTCATGGTGGCTTGCTTAGTTTTACTTCAATTAAAAGCTTACATGTTTTAAAATTATTAATCAAGGGGATTTTTTAGTGAATGAATACTAGGAGCAATTCACCAAGCTTCTCAAGTGTGTACCTTAATATTGGGTAGATAAGAGGTTCAGAATCAGAATATTCATGATGGGATTAAAACCCCAAACAGGCAATGAAGTAGATGTGCATGGTCCATATACCATGGATTAGGTATTCAAGAAGGTAATCAAATAAGAATAAAAACTAAATTCTCTTACCCAAGTTAGATATAAGTTTAAAAAGAAATTTGGAAGTTCAAAACCAACTTTCAAGAAGAACTAGAAGCAGAAGAGTGGAGATTCCAAGGGTCAGTTCAAGAATCAGAACACCAACTTTAATAGTGGTTTAGGGAATAAGAAACCTGATAATGGTTTTAAGGGAAACCAATAGTCTGAGAGGAAAGAACTAGTTGAAGGTTGCTTGATTTGTGGAGGTGACCATTTTTCTCAAGAATGTCCTCAAGACAAATAAAATATTAAGGGTTCAGCTTCTTAGCAAGGTATGTTTTATCAGTGGATTCATGTAGTTGTTGACAATTGATAGGCTGAGTATCAAGCTTTACCCATAGAACTAATAAGTATTTTATTTAATCATCTAGTTTCTAGTTTAATTGATATGGGAGTTGTAGCATCAATTTTCACCCTTGGAGAGGGTTATTTAGGCTCTCTCTAATTAAACTAGACAATGGTAACAACCCCAGGTTGTGGGTCACCTATGGTGGGGTTGGACCTTTGGAGAAGGTTGATTTCCTTTTGATGGATCACCTATATTAATATTTTCACTGAGAAAAGGGTTAGAAAAGGGGAAAGGGCTCCTAAGAAAGTTAACTAGGTGATGCACCAAATAAAAATGAAAACTCACATAAGCATGAAGTAAACACTAAAGAAGCATAAGATAATACTAGCTCATACAATCTCACAAAACTTAGCTAGTTATAAACTAGGTTCAGGAAAAAATGAATGAAGGCAAAGAGGAGTTCTAAGACTCATTGAGAGCTTACATCAATGACATAAAGAACACTAACTTAGACCTGTAACTAAATTGAAGACACCTAGAAATAAGTTAGAAAGAAGGACCATGGGCATGAAAGATTCTCCTTCATAATGCCATCATGCACAAGCTTTGCTACACATAATTCATATGGGAGAGATAGGTAAATAAAGTCTTTATTACTTCAAGATGTATTTCATACAAATTTTGATAAGGTCTAACCTTATCAAATGAAATTTTTTACTCTTCCAAATTTGAGAGAGAATTTATTATCAAAAGTATAAGAGAGTCTAAAAATGGAAAAGAATAAAAGATATAGGAGAAAGGGGAGAGAGAGGGGGGGCACGACATCTGAGATCATTAACTAAACTACCATCCTTCTTGATTTATACACCATATTTGATCCAATTAGGAATATCCATGCATCAACAAGTTAACCTACATTTGGATTTAATAATCTTCAAGATTTCTTAGTGGCTGAGAGAATGACTATAAAATAAGAATTTGTTTTGAATGATGAGTCGTGATCTATTAGGAAAGAACACCTTAAAGGCTCCATAAAAAAATTGAATGCTCTACTATACTCTCCAATCCCTAAATCCCCTTGCTTTGATCTTCTATGTCATCTCCTACTTGATTTCATTATGAGGGCAATGTCTTCATATCCATGGACTTGACAGAACCATACTTAAGTCTAATTTTAGTGTCTGCAAGTACCTATTTATCGAAGCTATAGCTTTGCCTAAAAATGAGACACATCAAACCTTCCCCTACCCCAACCTAAACATATGTCTTTACTATATATTGAATACCAATTCAATTGTTGATTTTCCTATAGTCAATATCCATGAAGAGCTTATAAACTACATAACATAGTTATTGAACTATATTAGATCTAAACAGACCTATTCTACATTTGCACTTGTGGAAACCAAGGACTTATTATATATGATGTTGAAAACATAAGAAGACCAAGTCTACATGTTCTATATCCTTTAACAAAGGTCTTGACTGAGCTTCAATGACATACTTTGAAATATTTACCCTGGTTTGACCTTAGGTTGCATTTACTCTTCATTAAAGCTCCTGGCTTCAACTTTTGATATCAATCATCAATCTGCTTCTACATGATGGATCACACATCGTTGATCTACTTGGACCCAATGACATCATTAGTTTATCACTCACTATTAGATCTTTGATTCTAATCAAACATTGATCATTGATCTTGTTCTAAGCACTTTTGACTCTTTGACCTTACATGCATCATCAATGTTTCTCTATATAAATGAATGTGAACCATAAATCTTCTACCAATTTGATGCACTTAAGACACTTGTCACCTACACATTTAATTTTAGGATCTGAGAACCTTTTGAATTTGAGCTCAATATTGATCTTGGATGCATGATCAAATGCACTTTTTTAGATCTTTGGGACCCACTAATGTCTTCAGTCACTATGTATCATTGGATATTTGATACACGATCGAACGTGTATTATTAGATCTTCACTCTTTGAATATAAATAGCTATTTCATGAGGCTCAAATTTGATGTCCCCATGCACGTCTTACTTGTTAAGTATTTTTTTTAATCCAAATGGTTAATTACTGCAGCTTCAACTTGACATCCCCATGCACATTTCATTCTACTTATTCAATTTTAAGGACTTAGATCTTGAGATAGATAACTCATCAAGACATGAAATTTGTAGATAATGTTAAAGGCATGGAAAATACCATGTCTATATAACTCTTTAACCCTAGTTAAATTTTCAATTACATATATCAAATTTGTAACTAGACTAATATGTTCATCTCTTCATGACACTTTGAGATGGTCTAGCTATTGTAGGTTTGAGCTTGAACTTCTAAGGCTCAAAATGAGTTTTTGAGACCTATGAAACCTACCTCATGCACTTGAATGATTGAAACACCATGAGAACCTACTAGTATTTTTCACTTTACAATCTTAGACCTCTAGAAACTAATCCATCTAGGAAAATTTCCATGTGTAAGCTAAAATTAGCCAATATTTCTAGCAACATCATGGGGTTACATGCCTGCTATGTAAATACTAGTGTCCTTAAACTAATCTATTGGGCATATGGAGTCATAGTCTTTTCTCTCAACTATCATGAAATTGACTCAAGGCTGACCCCTTTCTAGAAAACCTTCTCTTGAACCAACAAAGACCAAAAGAAACAAAACAACAATTGTTCCCAAGGCACTTATTGAAAGGGAAACACACAGATGAAAGGAAATGTGCACAAGGCACTTAGAGGAAAGCATAGAAAACTACTCTAATATGTTAAAATATCATACAAAAGCTACAAAATCTTCTAATAACAAGGATTTTATTTAAATTAATGCCATTAACTAGGATGGGTAATACCTCTCCATTCAGTTGGGCAAGCTAAAAATCTTTATGTTATTTGAATCTATGGATCAAATAAGGACTACTCCACAAACTATCAAACTTGGTGTGGTTTCCTGGCTTGGCCTTATTTGAGTCCCACTTGAGGACTAAGTCCCCTTCTTTTAAGTCCCTTGTTTTAGCTCTCTTATCAAAGGGTTTCTTGACTTGAGCTTGATGTGACTCTAATGTTTTCATTATAATGTCCCTGGCTCCTTCAAGCTCCATGAGTGTTGTCATCCTCACATTCATAGGCTCACTCTCCATCAACTCAAGTTGATGGGCTAATTCCAAGTTTGGCGGTTCAAGAGAAATGGGCAATTTGGCTTCCCTTCCATATATAATGACATATGGAGAATTACCAATGGTAGCTTTGGGAGTCACTCTATTAGCCCATAGGGCTATCCTTAGTTTTGTATGCCATGTTCTTTGATTTTCATCCATAGTTATCTTGATAATCCTTATCAAGTTCTTATTTTTAGACTCTACTAGTACATTAATTAAGGGGTAGTAATTGGAGGATATACTAAGGTAGATGCTCAGATTGAATGCCCATTCACTTGTCTTCATACTAAAAATTACTAATGCATTATCTGAAATTATAGTAGCTGGGACACTACACCTAGTTACTATGTTGTCATAGAAATCCAATACTTTTATTTCATTATCTTATTTCAAGGCAATTGCTTCCACCCACCTGGTGAAGTATTTATTTATAGTGAGCACCCATTTATACCCTTCACTTAAAGGTGGATTTATCATCCCTATGACGTCCAACCTCCATTGCATGAAGGGTTGATCCACCTAGATTAGGTTGAGTGGAAGAGCTGCTAATCTTTATCTGCTTGTAAATAGAGCACATTTATGATATTTTCTAACCCATGCATAGTCATCCTTGAAGAGGTTGGTCTAGTAATAACCAACTTGCATTATCTTTATTGTTTTTGTTCTTGGATCCAAATGGCCTCCTATAGGTCCATAATGAAACTAATCCAAGATCTTTGTCACTTGATTGTCATCAATGCACCTAAGAAGTACCCCATTAAGGCCCCTAATAAAAATAATACAATAAACTAATGCATAAGTTATGGAATGAAGCTTGAAATACCTTATTTTTACTATATCTAAACCTTGAGGGCATTCTCATATCATCAAGAAATTTTTCATGTCTTGGAGCTAGTTTTTATGAAGTGAAGGTGCATCTGTTTGTGATTTGTCTTGTGTCACCAAAAAAGATTATTTATCTTCTTGGATATTTTATACCATATGCTCACACAAGCCTTTGCCTCTTACCAGTTTGGTGGTTTTGATCTCCACATCATACTCCATGACCTTGGTAATCTAGCCTACTCTTTTCTCATTCAAATCCTTGTTGAGGAGAAAGTCCCTTACCCTAGAATGAGATACCATAAGATGAATCTTGTTGTTGGAAATCATTGGCCTAAAATTTTTGAGGCTTTTCAAAGCTGCAAGAAATTACTTTTATATAAAATTTTACCTCACCTCATATCCCTCTAATCATTGATTTAAAAAGGCAATTGGCTACTCAAGTCCTTCACCATTCTTCTGCATCAACATAGCTGATATGTTTTCAACATTGGCAAAGGTGTACAAGATGAAATAATTTGAAAAATTATGATTCATGAGCGAGAGTGATTGGGTAATGGCTTTCTTGATGGCCTCAAATGTTGATTTACCTTCATTTGACCAAGAAAACACTTGGCTCTTCTTCAACATGGTAGTGATGGGTTTGACCAGGTTTACAAACCAAGTATAAACCTTCTCAAAAAGTTTATCTTCCCAAGGAAGCTCTATATTCCTTTCTTGTGATGGGGTACAGATAGTGCTAAGATAACACTTATTATATTAGGTTCAATGGATAGTCCTTTCTTTTAAACAATGTGACCCAAAATTTTACCTTCATAAATAACAAACATACATTTCTTGGGATTTAAAGAGATCCCATACTCTCTACATCTTTGGAAGATCAACCTTAGATGGTCCATGTTCTCACTAGCCTTCTTGGATAAAAATATGATGTCATCTAATTAAACTAGTACCATCTGATTCAACAACCCTTAGAAATCCATGTTCATAGCTCTTTAGAAATTGGCCCCAACATTTGGTAATCCAAAAGGCATATTTTGGTAATCATATGTGCCACTTTTATACTGATCTTCTTCTCTTACCAGTATTTAGTTGTAACTTGAATACCCATCCAAAAGGGAAATTTTTTTTGAACCAACAACTATCTGAAGGAGTTGCTCCATGGATGGTAAGGGGTAGTGATATTTTAAAGACACCCTATTTAGATCCCTGAAGTCAACACACAATCTTATTTCTCCACTCTTCTTCCTCATAGGTACCAAATTAGCTACCCATGAGGAGTGCTTAATGGGAAAGATGATCTTGGATTTAATTAATTTTTTTAATTCTTTCCTCATAAGCTCTTCAATTTTGGGGTTTATAGGCCTCTACTTCTCCCTGATACGCTTGGAATTAGTGTCTAGTTCTATAGTGTGTTGACCTTGCTTGGGATTAAATCCTCTTAGGTCACTATATTCCCAAGAAAATATGTATGCATATTATTTATGAAGTTTTATCAAAGCATACCTCTAGGATTTAGTGCTTGCCTTCCCAAGCTTGAGGAGCTTATCCTTGAAGATAAGGACTCTTTCATAGTTATCTTCAATTGTTGACATCACCGCCTTATCTTTTCTCATATGATCTCTCTCATGAAAAAGACCTTAAAGGGTGACAAGCCCTTTAGGAAGATTTTGAGATCTTAACTAAAAAATTTTCTCCTCATACTGATGTTGAAACTTTTCCTAGTTTATGGAAGAGAAATTTGCTTCCTGTTATAAGAAACAAGCAATTTGTTTATCATTTTCAAAGACCTACCAATGAGTTTCATTTTCTGGCACTGATGGTCTTACTACCAATTTTACATGTAGTTACACTTTGGTCCTTTTCAAATCCTTTGGGATATCAAACTAAGATCCCACAACTGCCAACCTATTAGCATGTTCATTCTAGTCCCTTGGCACAGCTTGGATGTTAAAGGCCTTAAATTCCTCAATTAGGTCACACACTCTATGTTTATAATACTTCATTACGTATTCTTGGTGATATTCTAGATTCTAACCTGGTGCACTATCATCTCATTATCCCCATAAACTTGTAATTGTTTGATCCCTCTCTTACTAGCCCATTAGAGTCCATGGATAAGACCCTCATAGTCTACTACATTTTAAGAGCAATTAAATTTGAATTTTTAAGAAGATAAATATTTGTCACTAGAGGGGGATACTAACATTACACCTACACCCACTCCATGTTTACTCCTTGAACTATAAAAAAAAAATTGTAAGCCACTAGGATCTTCTTATTATCCAATAAGGGATGACATGGACCAATTATCTTCATGTAAGAAGTAGACACCCATGTCCCTCTCTTCAACTCCTTCCAAGGGATCAACCAAATGATTATCATTCCATAGTTCATTCAAGAGCATGCCTGGTATCTCCTTAGGGTGAGTGTTTAATTATTGACCAACTGTAATTCATTTTCATCAATGATGGTGAAATTGATGTTTATGCTATCTAGCCCATAAGGCTCTATGTGGAATTGTGTAATGGTCTTATCTTTGATTGATACTTTGGTCCCATATCTTGTTATAAATTCCATATATGACCAATCTACTGCAAGATAACCTCTAATCTTTATAGTGAATTCTCTAGAAAGCATAGTGCAAAATGAGGAGGTACATATAGGATTAATACATCCTAAACCATTAAAACACTAGGACAAGCATGTAGGATCAATTTGAGGTCTCTAATGATACCAAATGGCTTATTATAAGAACCATCAAGTTGTATAACTCCTTTAGATTGGGGCTCATATTTTAGACCAAGTTGATCAGCAATGGACTTTGGCATTATTGAGGTGCTAGCCCTACTATCTACCAAGTAATTATACACTAAAGAATTATCAATGATCACTGAAATATATAAATGGGAGGTTTGCCCATCTTACTTGATTTCCATTCATTTGGTCCTTTGGTTATATTGGTGAGAACCACATTCTCTTTGACTGGTGGTTTCTTAGAAACATTGATTCTTTACAACCATTCTTGGAGGATGTCTACCTGACTAGACATGGAGATCATATCCCACATTAGCACATTCATACTAGACCTTTTCATTTGTTCCACAATGTTGATGGGTGAAACACCAACCTTTGGTTATTCTTTGGGAGCTACAACTACACCTTAAGTTTGTAAGTTTTGAGGGACAAAGACATTTGCTTGATTTTGATTCCTTAGAGATATTAAAACCTTTGGAACAATAATAGGTCCATTTGGCTTTTATATTGAAGGAGTAATAGTAGGAGGCTCCTTGATTGCTTCTTAGTTACCATCCATGTTCCTTCTTTTGAACCTTATATTTACTGCCACTCAAATGTATGCCTGGATAGAACTAGCCTACTGATTGAGTGCATAATACTCTTCTTGCTCATAATTCACCATTATATCACCCAACTGGATTAGTCCTTAATCTAGGATTTGACCTTATTGAGGCTCTTCTAGTTTTTTCATCATGGGTAACTTTATGTTCTGGGCCATAAGAGCTTGATTGTACCCATAATTAGCAACCTGCTACCATTGATCATTGAAAATTTGAGTGAAATCAGTGGTTAGAAAAATGGATTTCCCAAAAAAATGATTCCAAGGCATGGTAGTCTCAGCTTCTAAGCAAAATTATTTTGGATGGGTACCAAAGTATTGGAAGTGCTTGCAACATTTGGATTATAGTTGTTTTGCCTAACATATTTAGGTAATCCTTGTCCTTGGTTTTGACCTTGGCCTTGGCCATGGAAGCTTCCTTTGTAGAGTGGTATATTTACTTGATAATATTACTATTGAGGTTGATACGAGGCTTGATAAGGCCTATTGAAATCTTGTTGACTCTTAACATTCACTAGTTCATTTCCCAAGGATTGGAACATGCTCTTAAGCTCTTAAAAGTTCTTATGTTCTTGGGAATCCCTAGATTGACTAGTGGAAGCCTTTTCTTGCTTAGGTGAGGGCATAGAAAAAAAATTAGGCATAAAAAGAATGATATCAAGGAGAGGAATAGGAATAGGGGGTGGTCTGATCCTAGGGAATAAAGGCATTGGTGGTCTAGATGTAAGCTTGCTAGCCTGCACTAGACAATTTTTTGATCTAATTGCCACTTCATATGCATTTGGGAATGTGTTTTCTCCCATAGATTAGGTCATTAATACAATGTCACTATTTAGGGCCTTTAAATAGTAAAGAAAGGTAAATTTAGGGGTAGGCTTAATAGAGACTAAGATTCTATCCTAAGTCTTTTGGAACCTTGTGTTGAAGTCTTGCATGACTTCATGAGGGGATATTTTAATTGTGGTTAATTTCTCTACAAGTGACATATGATCACTTTTATCCTCAAATATTTTACATAATTCATCCCGTAATTGGTCCCATAATGTGATAAAATTGGCAACAAGGCTTATATACCAATTTGAGGTTTTACCTTTGAAAGAGATGGCTAATAACCTAATTACTACATTTTCCTCATTGACATTATGAATGTTGAAAAAATTAGCTACGGCCATGAGGTGATTAGAAGGGGTTGTAGCTTGGTCTCCAGTAAAATAAGGGACACTTTTAAGAGATGTTACTAGAATAGGATCATGTTGAGGGAGGTCTAGAGGACTTTGGCCATTAAAATCCATAAAGGGAAAGGCTCTAGGGGTTGACACGGCAATGCAAGGATTTAACAAAGATCTTCTTGTAGGAGTATACCTTAGAATTTACTTAAGAATAAATTTACCTTTATATGGGTGTGTATTAGCAAATATTAATCTCTTTACTAAGTTTAAAGGTAATTCAATGAATTCAAAGGGAATACCTCTAGAAGCTAACCTTGTAGTCACTTTTAGCATGATATGTAGTCACTATTCTGCTACTAGAATATTGGATCTTCTTTTGGAGTCGCCAAATGTTATTGATTGGAAACTATAACTATTGTAAATTGATCAAACCAACATCAAAATTTGACCAATCTTCTTTAAACTATGTCCCACCAGGCATGCCATAAACTTTTATGGCATCAATTTGCACCCTTGGAGAGGGTTCTTCAAGATCTCTCCAATTGAGCTACATAATGGGAATAACCCCAAGCTATGGGTCACCTATGGTGGGGTTAGACCTCTAAAAAAGGTTGGCTTCCTTTTGATGGAACACATATACTAATGTTTTCACTGAGGAAAGGGTTAAAAAAGGGGAAAAGTCTCCTAAGAAAGTTAACCAGGTGATGCACCAAATAAAAATGAGAACTCACATATGCATGAAGTAAAAACTGAGCAAGCATAAGATAATGCTAACTCACATAATCTCACAAAACTTAGATAGTTCCATAAGTTTTTCATAAAATAGGTTTAGAAAGCAATGAATGAAGGAAAAGAGGAGTTTTAAGACTCACTGAGAGCTTGCATCAATGAAATAAAGAACACTAACTTAGACCTGTAACTAACTTGAAGATACCTAGAAATGAACAAGAAAGAAGGACAATGGGGATGGAAGATTTTCCTTCATAATGACATCATGCACAAGATTTGATACACAAAATTTAGAGGGGAGAGATAGGTAAAGAAATTCTTTATTGCTTCAAGAGGTCTTTCATACAAATTTTGATAGGGCTTAGCCTTATCAAATGAGAGTCTCTGCTCTTCTAGAATTGAGATAGAATTTCTTATCAAAAGTGAAAGAGAGTTTATAAATGGAAAATAATAAGAGATATAGGAGAAAGGGGAGAGAGAGGGGGGTACACCATCTAATATCATTAATTGAGATGCCATCCTTCTTTATTTATGTACCATATTTGATCTAATTAGGACTAACCCTTCATCAACAAGTTAACTTGCATTTAGATCCAATAATCTTCAAGCTTTCTTAGTAGCTAAGAGATTCATTAGAAAAAAAGAATATATTTTTAATGATGAGTCATGATTTATTAGGAAGGAAAACCTTAAAGGCCTCATAAAAGAATTGAAGTCTCCAATGTACTCTCCAATCCCCAAATCCCCTTGATTTGATCTTCTACACCATCTCTCACTTGCTTTCATTATGAGGGAAACATCCTCATATCCATGGACTTGATAAAGCCATGCTTAAATCTACTTTTAGCGGCTACAAGTACCTATTTGTCAAAGCTATAGCTTTGCCTAAAAATGAGACACTTTGAACCTGCCCCTACCCCAACTTGAACATAGGTCTTTACTATAGATTGAAAACCAATCCAATTATTGGTTTTCCTATAGTCAATATTTATGAAGAGCTTACAAACTATATAACATTGTTCTTGAACTATATTAGGTATAAACAAACATATTTTACCTCTAAACTTGTGAAAACCAAAGACTTAGTATATGCAATTTTGAAAACACAATAAGACCGAGTCTACATGTTATGGATCCTTCAACATAGGTCTCAACTAAACTTCAATGGTGTCTTTTGAAATATTTCCCCTTGTTTGACTTTAGGTCACATTTTCTCTCCATTGAAGCTCCTAGCTTCGAATTTTGATATCGATCATTGATTTGATTTTGTATGATGGATCATACATTATCAATCTACTTAGACCCACTGATGTCATTAGGTTACTTCTCACTGTTGTATCTTTGATTCTGATCAAACATTGATCATTGATCTTGTCTAGGCACTTTTGACTCTTCAACCTTACATGCACCATCGATATTTATTTATATGAATGAACATGAGCCATAGATCTTATACTAATTTAACATGCTTAAGACACTTGAAACCTATGAATTTACTTTTAAGGTCCACTAACCTTTTGAATTTGAGCTCACTGTTGATCTTGGGTGCATGATCAAATGTGCTCTGTTAAATCTTCAGGGCCCACTGACATCAATTTCCACATGTCATTGGATCTTTGATGCAGGATCAAATGTGCACCATTTGATATTCACTCTTTTAAATATAAATGGCTATTTCATGAGGCTCAAATTTGACATCCTCACACATGTCTTACTTGTAAAGGATTTTTTAAATCTAAATGGTTAATTGTTGTAACATTAACTTGATGTCCCCGTGCACATTTCATTCTGCTTGTTCAACTTTGAGGACTTATATATTGAGATAAATAACTCATCAATACATAAATGCAGAGAATATTCAAGGCATGAAAGACACCATGTTCATGTAACTCTTTAACCCTGGTTGACTTTTCAAGTGAATCTATCAAATGTGTAACCAAGCTAATCTATTCATCTCTTCATGATTCTTTGAGATAGTCTGGCTATTTTAGGCTTGAGCTTGAACTTCCAAGGCTCAAAATGAATTTTTGAGACCTATGAAACCTACTTCATGCCCTTGAATTCTTGAAACATTGTGGGAACCTACTAGTATTTTTCACTTTGTAATCCTAAACCTCTAGAAACTAATCCATCTAGGTAAATTTCCATATGTAAGTCAAAATTGGCCAATAGGAACTATAAAATGTTTCATTTCTCTTATAATTCTTAGAAAATTATCTAAAAAGGCTAAAGTTATGGCAAATTCATGGTCGATACAATATAGGAATGAGTCAAAGGTCAAAGTTGACAAGTGTTTAGTCAAAGTAGAGATTAGGTTACTTGAGTTCATTATGGTAGTAGATATTTATGAAACACCATTGGGATAATATGATGTGATCCTAAGAGTCAATTGGCTTACCAAGCATAAATCTAAGGTTGAATGTTTTCTTAAAAAGGTTGAGAGTCAAGATGATTTTAGAAATTAGACACAACTTCAAGGTAAGAGAAGGGAGTTGAAGCTAAGGTAGATTTATGCAATTCAACTCAAGAAAGCTCAAAGGAAGTGATGTCAGGCATTTATCATTAATATAAATGAGATGGAATAATATAAGTAACCATCTATCAAAGATTATCCTTTTTTGAAAAACTTCCATGATATATTTTTGGAAGAATTACTAGGATTACCATCTAAACGTGAGTTTTATTTCTTGATTGATATCATACTTGGATCAAAACTATAGTCTAAATCACTGTATATAATGAAAACCACTAAATTAGTTGAGTTAAAGGCATAAATTTAAGAGTTATTATTAAAAGGTTTGATTCGATTGAACGTGTCACCATGGGGTGCTCCAATTATCTTCATCAATAAGAAAGATACCACTCTTCACCTATTTCTAAACTATAGGATGTTGAATAAATCAATGATAAAGAATATATATCCATTATCATGCATCGATGATCTCTTTGATCAAATGCAAGGAGAATCAATCTTTTCTAAAATTGATCTTAGAATAGGGTATCACCAGTTGAGGATTCATGAAGAAGATATCCTAAAAATAACATTCAGGACTCGATATGGGCACTATGAATTCACAGTATTACCATTTGGTTTGACAAATATTATAGCAAGATTTATGAATCTTATGAATAGTGTGTTCAGATATTCCCTAGATCATTTTGTGTTGGTCTTTATTGGTGACATCCTCATTTATTCTAAAGATGAGGAAGAACACTTATAACATCTAGAATTGGTTTTTCAATGTTTGTGGAAGCATAGATTATATGAAAATCTATCTAAGTGTGTACTTTTCTAAAATAAAGTGTAGTATATAAGACATACTATCTCTATAAATGGTATTTTAGTAGATCTAACAAAGATAAGAGCTATAATGGAGTGGTCAACACCAAAGAACATGCATGAGGTAAGAATTTTAATGAGATTAGTGAGATATTACAATAAATTAATTCTAAATTTCTCTAAGATAGATATTTGATTACCTCTCTTTAGTAAAACAATCAGAGTTTCATCTGGTCAAATAAGTGTGAGGTAGCTTTTCAAAAACTAAAAAGGAGGCTTACTTCAACACCAATGTTAAGAGCTCTTGATTCTAATGGTCAATTCTCAGTGGTCATTGATGCATCTGGGGATGGACTTGGAGGAGTTCTTATGTAATATGGTTTAGTGGTAGCCTATGAGAATAGGAAACTTAATCCATATGAGGTGAATTACACCCCACATGACCTAGAACTTGTGGTAACTATGCATTCTTTGCGAGTTTAGAGGCATTTTCTATTGATAAAACCATATGAGTTCAAGACTAATAATTTGGGACTCGAGTACATCTTCACATAACTTAATTTGAATGCTCATCAAAGATAATGGTTAGAGTTCTTGTTTGACTATGATTTCGATATTAACTATATCAAAGACAAGGAGAATAGAGTATCTAATGATCTAAGCCATAGAAGGTACATAACATTCATGGCTACTATTAGGAGTAATTTCAAAAATAAAGTGATTAAATTATCACTAGGAGATGAATTCTAAGATTAGGTTAAGAAAGCATTGTCTAAGAATGGTCAACATCCTAGGTATAATGGATTCAGAATAGAGAATGATGGTCTTTTTTGGTATAATAGTAGGATGTATGTGCTAGCTAATGAGAATATAAGGATCACAATACTAAAGGAATTACACAATGCCCCATATTAAAGACATCTAGGAGTAACCAAGATCATGGCTAAGCTTAGACCACTCTATTTATAGAATGAAATCAAGAGAGATGCAATATCTTTTATGTGTCATTGTCTGGAATGTTATCATGTAAAATCTAAACATGTACACCCAGTTGGATTATTATATTCACATAACATACTAGAATAGAAGGCAGGTGATTAGTATGGACTTTTTCCAAGGGTTTTCATTATCATGGAAAAGGCATGCCATGATCTTGGTTGTAATTGAAAAACTAAGGTAGCTCACTTCATATTAGGCAACTTGATTGATGACACACCTACCCTTATAAAGAGATTCATAAAGGAAGTGTATCAGTTGCATGTTTTTTTAGAGAATATTATTTTGGATTGATATCTAAGGATGACTTCTAGGTTTTGGTTGAATCTAAATTCAAATCTAGGTACTTAGTTGAATTTTAGCACTACATATCACCCACAAACTAATGGATAAATAGAGTGAATTAACCAAGTTTTAAAAGATATTCATATGTATTACATAGATCAAAAATATAAGTGAGATGAATACCTTCCATTGGTTGATTTTTCATACAATAATTCATACCAATTAACATTGAATATGGATCTATTTGAGACATTGTACGTAAGGAGGTGTAGAACACTAATCAGTTGGGACAGATTGGAAGATAGGGTAGTCTTTCAACCTGAGATGCTTTCAAAAATGGAAGAGTAGGTTATGAAAATTATGTAGAGGTTGGTTGAGGCCAATGATAAATAGAAAAGTTAGGTAGTTTTCTATTGGTGATAAAGTGTTTTTACGGGTTAAGCCTCAAAAAATCTTGATTAAATTCGAGAAGTTAGTAAAACTTTCACCAAGATATGTAGGACCCTTCGAGGTTTTATAAGATTAAAATGGTTATTCATGTAGTGTATAGGATTGCATTACCACTAGATATAGCTCTATTTTATAGTGTCTTCCATGTGTCTTATCTTAAAAATTACATTGTTGATCCTTCACATGTGTTAGATTGGAATGCTTTGCAGGTTCTAGATCCTAGGGTGGTCATGGTAGAACCAATCAGAGAAACCGACACTCACAAAATCTATTTATGTAATAGAGATGTGTCATAGTTTAAGATATTATGGGGATAATACTCTGAGAATAGTACCACTTGGGAGGACTATGATGAGTTTTACGTGTTGTTTTCACATTTTTTTCTTGATTTGTTGATGCATATTGTATTATTTTCTATTGAATAATGTTTTTTAATTCATAACTTATGTTTGAATAAATGTCATTAGGATGATGACCAGATTTATGGGGGAAGGATGTCATATCATAATTTCTCTCTAAGATAAATAACCTGTTTGATTTGTGGATTATTATAATTGATTAGTTGATTAACTAATATTTGATTAAACTTGATGACATATGTTGATTATGGGATAATTTATTGTGTTTAATTTACATGATTAGTTTGTTATGAGTTATCATTACTTTTACATTCAGCATATTGTGATCATGTTTGATTATTATACCACATTTTTTTATGAATATACTGATGTTTTGGGTTAACTACCTTCATTATCATGAGGTGGATGCAGGATAAATTCTTCCCTTAGATCATGATGGAGGGAGAGCATCATCAAAGAATGTGGTCTAGATGCAGATGTTGGGGGATGACAAAGAATGAATTTGGAAACCCTTATGCACACCACTTAATATATATATCATGTTTCATAATTAATAATTTGATAGAGATAACATAACATGTTTTGTGTACTTTTCCCTTAGGTGATTGTTAATATGCTTTCTGGTATAATCTTGATTGTTGATGATGATTATGTTGATTATTTGAATGATTTCATTAATAATGTGATCTTACATAGTTCATCTTGTTTAGTGAAATAAGTGAATTTATTTATGTTTACTTATCTCACTACCTTATTAAATAAGGTTGTATAGTATAACATTATGATGTGATGGATTCCATAATCGTTACTTGATTTATATGATTTAGATAATAATAATTAATTATTATTATTATGATATTATATTATAATGTCGAAAGATAAATAACATTGTCTTATAAGATGTATTTGATTAAAGGATATATATTTATAATATATAAATTAATATATTAATGCTAATTATTTGATGATTTTAGCAAATCATTGTAATTGCTATATATGTTTGTGGATAGCATTTCAACATTAAAACTATAGTCTAATAATACCTAGTTGAATTTCTAAGTTATATAATCATTATTGTATTTTTTTATTGCATGTAAATACATTAGATATCGACTAGTTGATAGTCTTTGCATCAAATAAAACATGTGTATTATATGATTTAGTTGGTCGATGATGGCTTGTTTAAATCATTATCATGCAAATTTTATAAATAATATAATATGATTATTTAGGGATTCAAGAGAAGCATCAAGATGATTAGGGTTACTAATCATCCATTGAATTTATTTAAGCATCATTTGGGATAAAATCATGGGGTTCACTGTGTTTGCATGGTGGTAAATTGTGAGTTGGTCGAGATATCTAAGCATGCATATTTTTTAGCAGATTTAATTTTTTGATAATGATGGAGAAGTGGAAGGTGAGTAGGTATAGGGAAAAATAATAAAGAGAGGATAATGGGGGATGTGAATGGGATGGTACATGCCATAGAGGATAGAGTTACATAAATAAAATAAGGTGATATTTTGAAGGAAAGAGAAAGCAATTCATATCATTTCTTTGGCATTCATAGGTAGGTTTTGTAATTCAATTTTTGATTGAAATATTGAATGGGTTTCTCTGAATATGTTTGGTTACTGGTTTATTTATTTTATTCTTAGAAATAGTGGCTTGTAAGTGGAGCCCTATGGAATTCTTAGCCTCAACAAAATCCCATATTCAAACTAGGTTAACTTGAGGAGGTTGGGATAGAGCCATATAGTTGGCCATGCTCATTGTTGGTTTTTAAACAAATGTGTCATATACTTATCTATCTCTTCATAAATCTATCTTCAATATTAGAGGATTATTATGATGGATATATAAAAAATACAGCTTGAAATGGTTGTTTCAAACCAGATTATTATATATGCATTTGGGTATATTTAAATATATACTTGAAATCTGGAAGTGCAAAAGCAAGATGACATCAATAATATTGAAAAAGTTAGAGTGAACTAATTTGGTTAATATTCCTATGGGTGTTATGAATAATGAGGTAAAGGATTCAAAATATATAGCAAAAATGCTCAAGAATAATTCCAAAGAAAAAGTTACTTCTTCAATTCTCACTAGGAGAGGTAGCAGAGGACCTGCTTATAAGACATCACCCAAAGTAATAAAATCTTCTAAGAAAGAGATTCTCAAAAAATGTATAGAGGAAGATATAGCAGATGGATTTTAAAAAATCCTCTCATTCAAAGGAGGTATCTCTTCACCCATTCATTAATCATGTTGTTTTGTTCTTAGAACATCAAAGGGATATATATTTCTGCTAAGCAAAAAGTTTGTAGGGATTTTAGGACTCATAAACCTATTATTTTATCTATTCAAGAATCTAAGATTTAGGAATTTTTTCTTAATGAATCATAAAACTTCTTATTGGAGTGAGGTAAAAGTGGTTTGTGTTCGTGCATCTGGAGTTTCAGGTGGTCTTATTACCTTTTGGGATCTTATATTTGTATTGGGGAAATCTCTCCTTAAATCTCAACATCACGTGGAAATCCTCTTCATAGATGTGATCGATAATAAATAGTGCATTTTTTTCAATATATATGCTCCTAATTCTATTTAAGCTTGCATAAATATTTGGGAAGTATTAGATTTTTAGGAATAATTACAAAGATATAATTTAGATTCTGGCAGGTGATTTAACTTTCCCTTGCACCCAAAGGATTAAAAAAGAGGAAAGCAAGTCGTTACATATATCATGGAGGTCTTCTCTTCTCTTATCTTTGACATAGGATTGTTGGATTTAGAATTAAGAGGTTCTAAATTCACTTGGAGCAATAGGAGACTGGGTGAAAATCTTATTCAATATAGGTTGGATAGAGTTTTTTATTTCT
Source organism: Torreya grandis (assembly GCA_037957365.1). Lineage (NCBI taxonomy): Eukaryota > Viridiplantae > Streptophyta > Pinopsida > Cupressales > Taxaceae > Torreya > Torreya grandis. Next base: position 1,416,350 of record JARHVA010003418.1, on the reverse strand, counting down.
TTGGATTGGTTAGAAACTAAGGATTTGTCTCTTAAAGTCCTCCTAGGGATTGGATTAGATCATAATCTATTGTAGTTAAGCATCAAGGATCAGATTGCAAAGGTTAATAGCTATCCTTTCAGGATGGAACACATGTGTTTTGTTCATCCTGATATTCAAGATAGGATTTTAGAATGGTGGTCTCCAAATGGAAGTATATCAACTATGTTTAACCTGGCTAAAAATATGAAAAAGATGAAATTCAAGATTAAACCATATAATAAATAAGTCTTTGGTAGGCTTCACCTTCAAAAAAGAGCTTTAAAAGTATACATTTCTAATATGGAAGAAGATATTGAGGAGAAGGGATATGATATGGAGATGCAAAAGAAATAAAGACAACTCTTATGTGATTATCATACAATTGTAGTAAGAGAAGAATTTCTTTGTAGAAAAAAATTTAGAAATATTTATCTCAAAGAAGGAGATAAAAATACTCATTTTTTTCACATGTACACTTTGAAACATAAGAAACATAATGCTAATAAAGAAATAAATGATAGTGAATGATAACTCACCTCTGATGCTGATTGTATTAATCAAGAGAGTGCCAGATTTTGCAAAAACATGTACAAGAATAATTTTAAAAAGAATAGCAAATTTGAGTAAGAATTTATGCTTGTGATCCCAGAATTGGTAAATCAGGAGGATAATAAAGTGATTACAACAATAACTAATAATAAATATCTCAAGTATGTTCTCTTCAAGATAAACCTGGACAAAGCTCCTGGCTTCGATGGATTCCCCATATCCTTCTTCCAAAAAAAATTGGGTATTATAGGAGATGTGGTTGTTATTGTGAATGAATTTTTCTCTATCACTTAGATATTAAAAGAATTCAACCATACATTTTTATTTGTAATCCCTAAGAAGGAAGGGGCTATGAATTTATCAGATTTCTATACCATAAATTTGTGTAATTCTATTTATAAAATTATCACTAAATTGATTTCACTAAGAATGTAACCAATCATGCAAAAAATAATTCAAACTCAACAAGGAGGATTTGTACCTGGTAGACAAATTCAAGATGGGGTGATTGTGGTGCATCAAGCCATCCATTCAATGGAAAATAGCCAAAGAGAAGGAATGGTGTTAAAATTGGACATGGCTAAGGCTTATGACAGATTATATTGGAGCTTCTTGGATAGAGTTATGTATCAATTTGGCTTTCAAGACAAATTCAGATAGATTATCAGATCTTGCATTACTTCATTCATGTTTTTTTGTTTTGGTGAATGGTGTAGCTCATAGATTCTTTAAGAGTGATAAAGGGGTGATGTTAGGGTGTGGAGCTAAAAGCTTCACCCAGATGCAAACATGGAGGAGGGTTGCAGTGTCACAGTCACCGACGTCAGCAGGCCACACCGACGTCGGACAGGGGTCGACAGAAAGCAACTGACATCGACAGGAGTCAGCCAATGTCGGTCAACTCCAAGCAGACAGGGACCAATGTCGGTCGCCTATGCAGTTCCAGAACTGCTATTGATGAACAGTCAGTTAGTTGAACGGGTTGTTTGCATGTTAAAGACTACTTCGAGTCTAGAGCCGCTTGTCTAAATTAGTGTATGCATGGGATCTATATAATAGACCCATGGGGCTGTATTGTAAAGTGTAGAACTAGGAGAGTTCTTCCCATGGTAGAATCAAGTAGGATTCTTCATGTATGTAAGATTAGGTTTGGTCTACAGGATGTTGCAAGATCATGGAGGAGATCTACATGTGATAAGTAAGATCGGGTTAGTCTGCAGGGGTGTGTGTATGCGAGGGTCAAAAGGATATCGGTGGGGGAGCAAGATCCAAGGTGATAGCAATACATCAAGGAGCAAGATCATGGTGAGATCTACTTGGAGTACCGGTTTGTACTCAGTTGTACTGGAAGTACAATGAGGTGAACAACAGCTTGTGTTAGTTGTGTGTTGTGACCTGTATTGAGAGAAGATTACTCTTGAGGGAAGATTACTGGTATGCCCACAAAGTGGAAGAAGAGTGTGATCTCTTTGTTGTAATTTCCTTCTAATTGAGTTGAATACAATTGTGTGTTGCCTCTCATATTTTGTGCTATTTCTCATTGATAGTTATTTGTTCTTCTGGGTATTTCCGCATGTTTAGTTGCTTATACATTAGTAATCATGTGTGCTCTTAAATTTTACAAGTTGTGTCAGAGCTTTGGGGAATTGAGGTCCTATCAGGTGAGACAAGGGGATCCCCTATCATGTTTTCTTTTCATTATTATGGATAAATCTCTAAGTGTATTCATATCTAATGCTATTGATTCATTAGATTTGAAAGGCTTTAAACCAACCCATTTCATGGAGTCTATTTCTCATCAAAAAAATTTAGATGACACTATTATTTTGGCTAAATCATCTATTTAGAAGCCATAAATATTTTAAAAACTTAGATTATGTATGAACATGCCTTTAATCATAAAATTAACTTTGACAAAAATTATATGTATTTTTTCAATACATTGATGGCCAGATAAGCTAGAATAACTCTTCTTTTAGGATGTCAAATCAAGGTTTTACCCTCATCATATCTTGGTATTACCATCTTCATCAATTATCTCCCTGTGGTAGAATAGAATCCTTTGGTTGAAAGATTTCAAAAAAATCTTTGCAGGTTGGAAAGGCAAGCTCTTATCTCAAGTAAGTAAGGTCTTACTTATCAAAAGTATATTATAGAGCCTTCCTGTGTATTTGATTTTGATTTTTAGTTCGATAAAAGGAGTTGAGGATAAGTTAAATAAAATCCAACATAATTTTATTTGTGTTGGAATTGAAGAAAGAAATAGATTTCATCTAGTTGCTTGGAATAAAGTCTACTCCAAAAAAAGATATGGTGGGCTTGGACTGAAGAACTTGCAAATGATGAATAAAGATCTCATTTCAAAGTTTATGTGGAGATTTATCAAGTCTAATACTTTTTGGGCTAAAATTATCTCTTTCAAGTATTTATAAGGCCAAGATCTGATAAACATTCTTTTTTAAGAACATTTTATTCATGGCTCACATGTCTGGAACTTCATGATTTCTAATAAGGAATTGATTAGTAATGGGTCTAAATGGCATATCAAAAATGGATATAAGGTGGAATTTTAGAAATATGCATGGGTCTTAGAGATTCCTCTTACTCAAATTAATATAGGGTAGCATTTGCAATAAAATATTAAAAACAAATAAGGGTATAAAGTGTATGAGTATTAGTAGGATATGGAAGGAGCTAAATGTTGGAAACATTTGAGCTTAGATAATTTAAATCAGGAGGATACATTGAGGTTATATAATCTAAATAACTTGTTGAGAAATAATCATATCTTTGGTATTAATAGAGAAGATAAACTTATTTGGAAGGAGTCTTTCAATGGTCACTACAAAGTTAAATCGGGATACGATCTTCTAGTACATGATCCTGAAGTCAGTTGCATTTAGGAGATGCTATAAGATAAATGGCTAATTCTAAAAATAAATTTATTTCTTTGTGTAGTGGTTCAAAATATAATTCTTACCATTAACAAATTAAGAAGAAGAGGATGTTTCTTAACTAATATATGTGCCCTTTGTGAAAAGGACAATGAATTTATATTCCATTTGCTTGTGAGCTGCTCTTTCTCTTAGGAAATTTGGAACGATTTTTTTAACAAATTTAATGTCTCCTAGGTACAAGCTAGTTCTTTGATGGAAGTATTGAAATCTTAGGGGTTCCCCTTTTAAAATTCCCTACTCAATAAAATTTGGAAATTTTCTTTGCCCATTATCATTGGGCATTCAGAAAGAACACAATAATAGAATTTTCAAAGAGAAGAGATGTAACAACAAATTTGTTTTCAAAAGGATATTTGATAACATCCTGGATAAATATAATATTTTTCTAATTAATAAAGGTAAAAATTTTCTCCTATATGAACAAGTTTCATCTCATAACTATCAAATTGATACCTATGAGCTAGGAAAGCCAGATCCTAAAGAATAATTTAGAAAAAGAACTAAATAACCCCCCCCCCCTTTGGGATGGATAAAACTCAACTTTGATGGAGATTTGAAAGGGATTCGAAGCCTAGTTAGAGGAGGTATATAATTAAGATATCATCAAGGTAATTTGGTTGCAACTTATGTCAGAGATATGGGAGTCAATTCTAACCACTGGTCTAAAGCTCTTGCAGATCTGTCGGGGATCAAATTGGAAAAATGATTGAGAGTTCAAAAAATCATAATAGAGGGAGACTCTTTGAATATTTTGAATTGTTTGTCCAAGAAAAATGTCATCAACTGGACCATCACACAAGTCATAGAGGAAGCTATAGGTATTATTGACTCCTTGTATCAAGTTATTATTCATCACATTTATAGGGAAGGAAACTCTATAGAGAACTGGTTTTCCAATATGAGTGTGACCTCTTTGGGAAAAAATACTTGGATTTACTATGAATAAATTCCTAGGGACCTTATCTTAAGGATAGAACATGAAGGTATTGCTAATGATAGCCTTTGATATAGTGGGGAAGCCTCTAACACCTAGAGGAAAGAGATATTGGGCCCTTTATTTTAGATGGGGTCTTCTAATGGTTTTTATAATCTTTATTGGGCTTCTTGAGAAGTTTATATAATTGTTGGCACATCTAATAGACTTCCAAAATACCAAAAGCAACAAAAATACCATTCGGTTATGTGTTGAGAAGTCTACAGTCTGAATTTGGAAAATGTTTTACACCTCTAAGTTTGATTTTATAGGAGCATTATGTGTTTACCAAATAGAATAGAACCTAAAATGTTGCAATAAGTAAATAATAATGAGATAATTTGGGAGGCATTACAATTTTAGGGATTTTTAGGGTTCATGGAGAAGATAGAAGGGCACGATAGACACATTTCTTGCATGTTTGTGAATGATTGGGAAGATAGAACTATCAATATTAATGGAATTACTTTAGAAATCATAGAGGATCTTATTACACACACTAAAATATTGGATATAGAGGAAACTAAAATTTACAAGTCTATCAGAGACTACAAAAGAGATAAGGATATATTCTTATAGGAAGGGAACATCTAAAATTACTGCATAATGGGTTTGATCAAGAATCAATGCCCAGGCCATTTGCTAAAGTTGCCTACCATTTGATGTAATATGTAACACTTGAAGGTAGGTTTAACATTGTTAGATGGTATTTATTTATGATGTTGAATTATTTTAGACATGACATTCCTTTCAGTCTAGCTTTCTTCATTATCTATTTACTTGAAGTTTCAGTCCTAAAGTTTAAGGAAGGTAACTATTTGGCTACCATGCATGAAAGGGTGATATATCTCACTCATAAATACTTTAAGGGTATGAATTATATTAATCTAGTTGTTTCTCAACCTCAAAATAAACCTGGGAAGAGTTTTCTTATAGATATTAGGAAAATAAAAAAAAATTGGATTAAATACCCTAGGAGCACTTGTAGAATTATAGAGGTTAATGATCCCAAGAGTACTATTGAGAAAAAAACTAAAATTTCTAAGGTGAATACCTCTAAGACACAATATAATATCAAAAATGCCTAAGGAGTGCATCAAGGTCTTCAATTGATACACAGGGGAAACAAGGCAAGCAGGGTAAAGTAGGATGTTTTGTGGGAGATTATATTATAGTTGAAGATGAAAAAAATGTGCTTGGGGAAAGGTATATTATTGCGGAACAGGGGGATATGCCATCTTAGACTAAGATTCTTGAGGCTGGGAAAGAAGTGGTTAGAGATGATTCCAAAGAAAAGGGTAAGAATTCTGCAAACAAGTAACAAAAAGATCTTAATGAGAATTTCAACAACCTTGTTAGTTCCCTTAAGGGCAAGGAGAATGAAAACAAGATGGTTTAATAACTAGACCTTAAAAAATGCATCTTTCACTAGTTTATGAGGGAGCTCATAGATATTAAAGGGAAAGTAGATATTTTATAGTAAAAAAACATCAGATTAAACCAAATCTCTTTAGCTAAGGAGGATGATCAAAAAGTATAGAGCCTACAGTTTAGGGTGGATATTTTGGAGAATGAGAATGAGAAGCTTAAAAATATCATCATATTCTTAGTTAATTACAATAAGGTAGCCATAAATTAGGTGATTTAGAATGTTGAGAACCTCAGAGTTTATCTTGGGGAGTTATTCAAAACTAAGACATCTGGCAAAGGGAGAGGTAAGCAAGGTAAATGTAGTGGATCCTAGAAAGACATGAACAAAGAAAAAATGTTGTTTCAAATCAATGATAACCTCAAAATATGAAAAGGAATTGGGAGGACATCTCAAGAAATTTAGACATGGAATAGGCTCAAGTTTCTCATTAGTTGTTCTTTTTTGTTGCTTCTATTATTTTTTAGCTATATTTTGGATATATCTAGCCCTATTTGGTCTTAGTTATTCTCTTGGTATATGGTAGACCTTTGTATCTAATTTTTTTCTTATTCTCCTAGGGTCTAGGGACCCTAGTTCAAAAAATCCCCTCTTTTAACCTAAATAAAAAAATATAGAGTTAAAATTGTTAGTTTGTATGATCACTCGACTGTTTAAACCAAATCAAAAATTTTGGGTTAAAAATGTGGGTTTCAAGGATTATATATATATATATATATATATATATATATATATATATATATATATATATATATACTTTATTAAATATTATTATATATAAATATGTATACTCATATATATTTATATATATACTTGTGTGATGAATTGACAAGCTTTAAATATGTGACTATATATATATATATATATATATATATATATATATATATATATATATATATATATATATACATACATGTATTCAACTATATAACTTTAATTTTATATATATTGTCACATATTAAAGTTTGATTATCAAACAAAAGTATGTATATATGCATACAGGTGTGTGTGTGTATATATATGTATATATACATACATATGTGTGTGTATGTATAATTGATATTTGAACTTTAATGTGCGACTGTGTGTATTACATTTAAAAGATGAAGTTGTTTTTTTGAATTGGGCATAAATTATAGTTTAAAATCTAAACTAGGTTATGAAATCTTGTATTATTCATAATTGCTTATATGTGGAATTGGGAACTTTCTACAAAGATACTTTGTGTAACCCAGGTATGGGTACATGATTAACATGACTGTAGACTATGCATTTAATTTTATGCAAGGATATATATTAGTAAATTGTTAAATAATTCATGGCGAAGTTTAGTTATTCATTATGAACATTTCATATACTTAGATATGACTCTGTATTGTTGATTGGATGAATTGTGTAAGTGTTTGCTTAGTTTATAGAGGGAATGGGTATATGGGATCCAATTAAATGTGTTTAATAGTTACTATTTGGCCAAGTATGAGTAATTATATACTCATCTATGTTGTTGTAGTTTTATTAAACATGACTATGCATAAATACTTTATAATACTTGAATTAGATTTTATTATGAGTTGTAACCTGACTGAGTATAGTCAACTGAGTGTTTGAATTTGGTTGAAGTGTCAATTTCAAATTGATTAGGTTAATATATTTGATTTATAAATAATTATTAAAATGATACTATGTATGAAATTTTGTATGTTCCATACAAACAAGTATATGATTTTCATTTCATTTATGATAGAGTTATGAGACTATTTGATTAGATGGATACATATACATTGAGTATACATAATACTCTAATATATTCGATAATGGATGTCATATTAGGAGTATACTACATATAAAATGGTAGTTGTTCAGTATTGTAATGGTATTTTAAGATTTACAAAAGTATATATATATATATATATATTGGTAAAACATATAGTTGTAGACTGTATTAAAATCAGATTGATTATACTATTTATATATACATGTATTTTATATACTCAGTTGTGTTGTGCATTATTATTTTTGTCACCAAATATTGTACCCTAGAAGAAGTTGTTCAGGCTTCTTATAGATTTGGGCAACATGGGAACATTTCTAGTTATGTGGGTGTACCTATATTGGAAATGAGCCTCTAGATTTAAGGACTAGTTTCTTGAATGTATCATGTAATACTCTAAGGGAGGTGATACGCAAAAATGTCTTCCATGTGACCATCATATTTATACCATGATGAAATGAGGAATACAAACTAGTATCGAAGTCTTAATGGGTTCTAACATGAGTATTTCAATATAGAGGTGAGATGTGAGCAGAAACACAAGGCAAATGAACCAGAGGGTAGATTCCACACTCTAATTATAATTTTACACTTGAAAAAGATTTACATACTAGACTAAACTCTATATAACCTATTAGACTAACAAATCTTGCTTAAATATGAAAGGATAAAGGAAGGAAGGATAGAGAATTATTAATTCTTATAACCATACATCACTTGTAGACATAGACAATTATTTAAATATCAAAAAAAGAACTTGCATTAATGTTCAAAGGTAAAATATGACATCAGTCTAGAAGGAATTCACCATACATGGTGTGGTCTCTTCTTTACAAGGTCCAAAATGATAGTTACTTATAGTATTTGAGAGAGAGATGTGGGAAACAAGAAGCCCAAAAGGGAACAAATCAGTTCAACCCCCTTTGAACCATAGTTGTAACTACTTATATAAATATGCTCCTTCAAGACTCCTAATTAATCTAGGATACTTCAAGTGGTTGCATAATTACATTGTTCTTTTATTGATGTTACCTGATGGTTTCAATGACAAGATCAAGTTATCTCGAGTTGGTTCCTGGAATTAATGCAATTCTAATCTTGGGATCAATTTGTTAGGGCTTTGTCCTAGTGCTCACTACTCTAAAATAGTTTTTTTTGGTGTGTATAATGGAGATAAGGGGTCCTTTTTGGTCTTGATGATGAAACTATTAAGGTTTACGTGTATGCCTTCATGGCATCCCTTGAAAGCTAGATCTTATTCCAACTGGATCATGATTGAACTTGTCCCCATGTTCATAGGTCTATTATAGATGGAAAACTAATCTTGGACTATTGGTTTTCTTATTAGGTCCAAATAGACTATGCACAGGTCCTTCTTCTAATAATGGTAAACATAGTCATAGAATGAACCCTACATGACACAAAAATGTTGAACCAGAGGTCTATATTAAGCTCTAATGGTGGTCTTTTATATCCTTTATTCCTGACTACATCACTATGTCCTATGTCATGGTGTTTTAATGAGCTTTAATGGTGGGAAATACCCTTTGAAAAGCTTACCCCAGCTCGACCTTGATAATGTCTTCAACCCCTAAGAATTCTATTTAATTTGATTGGTCACTCATACCTGAATTAACTCATTAACATATTGACCTTTACTCATTCTATTGATCTTAATCTATACAATCAAGTGCCAACCATCAATATTGCTCCTTGAATTACCAACTTTATCCAAACTTATGCCATGTGTCAAATGCATGTTGATTCTTAGGATTTGTTATCAATCTGTTAGTTTTTGCACTCATGCCATGTGTCAACCTCTCTATCCCCTTGATTATTTGACTCATCGTATACTATTGGATCAAGATGTAAGATCGAGTGAGGACTATTATATCTCCTAAGACCCATAATTTCAACCCCAATGACTGCTTTACAAAATTAAATTTGATAGTATTTGGGATGTCATTTGATGTCCCATAGACCATCAAATTTAGACCATAATGGATTTTTGCTTTGTCTTAAATTTGACATCTGCATGACCATCATTTGATGTCCCCACAGACGTATTTAATGTACTGCAAACCATCAAATTTAAGGTCCAATGGATTTTGTAGTGTCTTTAACTTGATGTTAGCATGAACGTCTTATGCTTTTTGACCAAATTTGAAGGCTTGGATCTTGAGGCAAAAGAATCATGAAGGCACCAAATTTGCAGGAGATGTTCTTGATACTAAAAAGGATGAACCCACTTGATTTTTTGGTCCTAAGATATTTATAATTATTTTTATAAAAATGTTCAAGTGAGCTACCCTATGTAATTTTGCATCACGTCTGCATAGCTTTTATGGTCGAAAAAGGCTAAGTGTGAAAACTTAGTGAATTTTGACTAAGGAGCCAAATTTGAACATGCATAAATTTTGTCATGCTTTGGTGGATGACTTGAAACTTAGAATCTATGTTCTTGGGACTAATGTGATCAGACCCATGTGACCAATTCTTCTTGACTCATCCACATGTGGCAATGATAACATTATCAAACTGCCTATTCAAAATTTATGCCACTAGACCCATAATGCCTATATTAACATAATGAAAAACCAAATGAATGTTACACACTTTCATACTCATTATAATAACTCTTGACATCCCATAGGGTCTCTACAACACTATCTATCTTCTCATCTATTAGAAATATGATCTAACTACATTGATCACCATGAAGACCTTCCACTTGTATTTATGACTCTCAAATGGTCCCTTAGATACTAAATGACACAAGGACTAAGCTATACTATGACTAAACCTTAATGGCATAGGAAATGACATAAACAAAGATAAAACATACCCCATGACATGATAAAAATCCCCTATAAAAGATCCTAACTATAGAGGGTTGACCCATTTTGGCTTGAGGTAAAAAATGGTCAACATTCTTGATGATTTCTCAAGGGTGGCATGCTTGTTATGCCATGAATAGTTGCCTAATCTTGTCCATTAGGATATGGAGTCACATGCACAACATACTTGACACATAAACTACCTTGAACAACACACCAAATAATAGAAAACAATAGGGACAAAACACAAGGCTAGAAATTAAGAAAAACACACTTGTGCTTAAGAGCACTTATTGGGACACAACACACACATCTATTCTAGTATTTACAAAACAAACCTTCATCCCTAAATAATAAGGTTTTAAATGTATCCCATTCACAGGGATGGGAAACTCTTCTCCATTCATCCCTTTTAGTTGAAAAGAGTTATTTTACTTGCACTTGATGATGACATATGGTCCACTCCATAGGGTATCAAATTTGGTATGCCTCCTTGGTTTTTATCTACATTAATCCCATTTAAATACTATTTCACCCTTTTAAAATGATCTTGTAGTTGTCTTCTTGTCAAAAGACCTCTTCATCAGTACCTAGTGATGTTCCATAGCTTGATGAGATTTATCCTTAGTCTCTTGCATGTTTATTAATTCTGCCAATCTCCCTTTTATTAGAGTGTTCTCAAGAAACTCTAGTTAGTGTGCTAATTCTAAGGTAGGTAACTCTTGAGAAATATATAGTCTAGCTTCCTTTTTATAGACAAGAAAAAAAGGAGAACTCCCTGTTGACCTCTTGGGAGTTATCCTATTAAGCCATAAGGTTGTCTTCAATTTGGTGTGCTAGGCTCTTTGGTTATGCTCCAAGGTTTTCTTGATGATTATGATCAAGTTTTTGTTAATAGATTCAACCAACCCATTACCTTGAGGATAATAGTTGGACGAAGTGCTCAAGAATATGCCATTATTATTTTCCCAATTAGTTGTCTTATCACCCATAAAATCAAGAGAAGTATCTAAAATAATAGTATAAAGAGTGCTAAACTTTGTTATGATGCTCTCATATAACTCCAAGATAGCATTCTCATTAGCTTCCTTCAATGTTACTACCTCAACCCATCTTTTGAAATAGTCAATTTCCGTGAGTATACATTTATGACCAATACTTGATGGGGGATTTATCATGTTAATAAATTAAGACCCCACTACATGAAAGGTTGATCAACTTGGATAAGCTTCAATGGAAGAGCTGTAAGCTTCTTCTTTCCTATAAAGAAAGCACATTGTCTACATATTCTCACCCAAGCATGGTAATCCTTGAAGAGGTTGGTCCAATAATAACTAGCCCTCATGATCTTGGTAGTTTTGGTTCTTACAGATAAATGACCTCCTATTATCCCATCATAGAACTTCTCAAGCAACATTCCATACTATCCATTATCAATACATCTCAATAGCACACCATTAATGTCCCTCCTAAATAGTACACCATCCACAAAACAAAAGGGAATAGATTAAAATATAAAATATCTCTTTTGTGATCTATTAATATTATTATGATACTCACCATTTTGGAAAAATTTGATGATATCCTATGTCTAAATTTGTGAAGGTAATGAACTAGCTGGTTGGGGACACTCATGGTTGACTAGAGCTTATTCTTTTGACTAATGAAGATATGAATCTAGATGTTCACAAAGGCCTTTACCCCTTACCAAATTTTTCACTTTGATATCAAAATCATACTCTATTACCTTAGTGATCCATCCTATCATATTTTCACTAAGGTCTTTGCTAAAAATAAACTCTTTGATGCTAGGATGAGAGACCATAACATGAATCTTATCATTTGACATCATATGTCTGAACTTATTTAGTCTTCTTATAATATCAAGGACTTATTTCTCCATAAATGTGTACTTGACTTCATAATCTTCTAAACCTTGACTAAAGAATGCAATAGGCTTCTCCACACCCTCATCATTCTTTTGCATTAGTATGGTTGAGATAGTATCAAGGTTAAAAATGAATATAACATTAAGAATTTATTAAAATTAGGATTCACAAAATTAGGAGCTTGTGGAATTACTTTCTTTATGGATTCAAAAATTCTCTTACCCTCTTTGGTCCAAGAAAATACTTGGTTCTTCCTGAGCATAGATGTGATAGGTTTCACCAAAGATGCAAAACCAAGTATGAAACTCCTTACAATATTTATCTTGCCTAAAAAACTTTGAAGACCTTTTTTATGTAAGGTAAATGACAAGCCTAAAATATATTCTATCCTCTTAGGATCGATAGTCAAACCATCCTTGAAAATAATATGTCCTAAGAGCTTACCTTCATGAACAACAAAGATGCACTTATTTGGGTCAAGAGATACTCCATACTACCTACATATTTCAAACACTTATCTCAAGTGTTACATGTGTTCATTAACATCCTTATAAAACACTATTATATCATCTAGATAAACCAATAGCATCTTATTAATCAAACCTTTGAAGGCCATGCCCATTGCTCTTTTAAATGTGGCACCGACATTATACATACCAAAGGGCATCTTTATATAAGCAAAAATTCCCCATTTAGTAGTGAAGGTTGTCTTAAACTAATCATCCTCACTGATTAAAATCTAATTATAGCTTTAATGTCCATCTAGAAGATAAAAATGTTGAGAACCTGAAACCATTTGCAAAATATACTCTATTGAGGGTAGAGGATAATGATCTTTGATTGATACTCGATTAAGATATCTAAATTATACACAAAGTATTATCTCCTTATTATTATTTATAATAGGCACAAGGTTATCTACCCATTTTTAATGATTGATGGGAAATATTATCTCAGATTCAAGGAGTTTGGTAAGCTCTAACTTCATGAGTTGCTCAACCTTGGGGTAAATGGGTCTTTGCTTCTATCTAACTGGTTTAACTCCTGGTTCCAACTCAATGGTATGGTGTGCTAGGATATGATAAAATAATTTGAGTTAATTATATTCCCAAGCAAAGATACCATGAAATTATCTACACAACCCAATGAATACTTTCTTCTCTAATGTATAACATACCTTGCCTAGCTTAAGGAGTTTGTCCTTGAAGATCAAGATACTTTAATAATTATCCTCTTTTGTAGACATGTTCACTTTCTCCTTATTATTTTAATCATTCTCATTGAAGATAATTTCTAAGGTCAACAAACACTTAGGTATCTTAATGGTTCTTAGTTGCACAATCTAATCACCTAGCTGTTCTTGGAGCCTCCTTTGATTCTTTGAAGAAAATTTAGCCTCATTTTGCAAGAAGCATGCAATATGTTTGTCACTATCAAACAATTACCAAGACACTTAATTATCAAGTATATAAGGTCTAATAATGACCATACTATGAGACTATTTTCCATCCTCTTTTATGGTATTTAGAGTATCAAATTGAGCTCCTAAAATAACCAGTCTATTAGCATGACTATTTTTCTCCCTTGGGACTAATTAAATATTGAATGCATTGAAGTCTTCAAGAAAATCCCATATCCTATACTTGTATGAATTAATCAAAGGTTTATTGGAATCAACCACATTCCTTACATAATTCACAACCAATTCATTGTCTCCATATACCTGCAAATTCTTGATTTATTTTCTCCTTGCCCATTGAAGACTATGAATTAAAACTTCATACTCAGCCACATTAAAAGTATAAATAAAATGAAACCTATATGAAGCATAATACTATTGTTTATATGGGGATACCAACATAACATGAGATCTATCACCAAATTTGCTTCTTGAACTATCAAAAAATGTCTTCCACAGCTCATCATCTTCAACCTCTTCCTTGGCAAGTAGGGGTGTTGGTACTCCTTCTTCAAGTATACAATACACTCCTAAATTAGTTTCCTACACAAAATCATAAGGATTATATTCATAAGTATTAGTGTCATATTCATCAAGAAACAAAACTAAAATACCCTAAATCTTGAAATAAGTGCCATCATCTACAATAGTCTTTTTCTTCATGAACAACATAATTCAATTTAGAATTTGTCTCGATATAAAGTTCTATATGAAACCTTACAAGAGGTTATGTCATAATTATCACCTTGGCCCCATATCTTGTTTTAAAATCCAAGAAATACCAATCAGCTAAGATATAGCTGCCTATCTTGGTTGTGAAGTCCCTTGATAGGTAGATTGTAAAGTTGGTTGGGAGATCAACCACAACTATGTCTTGCAAGATAGAAAAACTAGGACAACCATGCAAGAAAACCTTCAAGACTTTTATCAATCATACCATCTTGATAAGTATACCATATAATTAAAGGACCCCTTTTTTATATGGCTCATATTTTAGTCCCAACTTGTCAGTTACAGCTTTGGGCATGACAGAAGTAGAAGCTCCACTATCGACTATGTAATTGTGTACCAACTTGTCACCTATAATGAGGGTGAGGTAAAATGGTGGAGGTTTTTTATCCCTAGTAGATGGTTCAAAAATGGTAATAGGAGAATTTACAAGAGCAACATGTCCATGAATTTTATTTGAGGGTGAGACACTAGTAGGGATAACACATAACTGCTTTTACAAAAGCTCTTTTTTACCATCCATATGAAGAACATCCCAAAAAGAAATAGATGTTTTAGTATTTTTAAATAATATAAAATGTTTAAATAAGCCATACCTATTTTATCTTAGGATTTTTTAGGTAGATAATTACTTGGAACTTGAGGAATAGGAGAAGACCTTACCATATTTTGACTTGATGGAGATGTAGAAGCTTTTGGAACTATCACACTTGCAACTACATCTTGTTGCCTTATAAGAGGATTGGATGAGCATGTGGGAATGTTGTTACCACATCCCAAATCCTTCCTCTTGACCCTTTTATTGTCTATAATAGAGGATCCTTGATTTAGCAAAAAAGTGTCTTTAACTAAAAAATTGGTGAAGATCTCTCCTTGAGGTTGCCAACCCTCATTAACTTGCATCATCACCCCATCCTCATTTGATATGAGGGGGGTAATTAATACTTAAGCCACCAAATCTTATTCTCCATTATGATTGGCATCCATGAATTTGTCTTCCTACCAATGTTCTCTCTGCACTAGATTGTTATGAACTGGTACCATTTTGTTTGCATTGTTGGTAGAGTTATGATTGTATGCATTAGCAGGCCTATTAGTATTAGGATACGATTGGCCTCTTCCTCTTCCATATTCTTGGCCATACTATTTTTGATAGGGGTAAGAATTTTGATAGGTACCTTATTACATATAACTTGTCTATTTTGAGCCTCTAAGACTAGGAACTTTGCTTTCCAATCAACATTATTTTCTTGTTGTTTAGGAGCCACCTTAATTTTTTTATTGGCATTAAGAACTTGGGCTACATATAGAGTATTATAATAAGTATGATACAATGGAGGCATGGACACCTTAGGAGGATATATTCTAGATTAGATGAGACTATTCTCATCTTTGATAGCAAGTTCATATGCTTTGGGAAGAGTGGAACCTCCCATATATTAAAGAATGACAAAAAATTTAGTCCTTATGACTTTCAAGTAATTAGGGAACATAAAGCTAGCAGGTGGTCTTATGGGATGAGGCAATCTATGCTAAGTCTTCTGGAACCTTTCATTGAAGTCATGCATTATTTTTTTGGGTTCCTTTTTTATCATGTTGAGCTGATGTATGAGAGAGGCATGGTCACTTTCATTTCCAAATTTGGAAGTCAACAACACTCCAAACTCATCCCATGTTGTGATGCATCCACCTTCTAGACTCTTATACCAAACAAGATCCTTCCCTTTAAGGGACATGGCAAGGACTCTAATGGCAATATTCTCTTGAAAAATACTATGAAAATTATAAAATTTAGAAACATCTTTGATGTGATCACTAGTTGTGACATGACTCTCACTATTGAATGCGAGCACACCTTTCATGGCATTAGGGGGAATGACATCATATATTTGAACTTGAATTGGATTCTTAGTATTGAAGGCAGGGAAAACATGAGGTCTAGCCATGTCTTCTTCTTCAAAATCTTTAATATCATCAGCATCCTCAACCTCTTCAATGTCTTCCTCTCTAGAAAAATCTACTAGTTCTTCAAAGTGTAGATTAGGTAGTGGATACTAAATTATAAGAGGAATTTTAGGTTGAATGGGTGGGTTAATAGGATTGGATGTTCTAGCAAAAGATGACCTAGTGAGAACTATGAACTATGAGGATATGTTTATTATTAAAAAAATGGCCATGAACTAGATTAACCATGAAGGAGCTACCAAATGCTGAGTAGCACACCAATTTATAGCAAATGTTTTCAAGAGCAACAATCACCTTGACAAGTTATCTTGAAGATAATGGGTCCCATCGATGTGCCAAAACCATATTCACCAAATATTATACCCTAGAAGAAGTTTTTCAAGCTTCTTCTAAATTTTTTCAACATGTAAAAATATATAGGTATGTGGGTGTACTTATATTGGAAATGAGCCTCTAGATTTAAGGGCTAGCTCCCTAAATGTATCATGTAATACTTATCACTTAAATTATTACTTACTTATAGGGAAAAATGTTAGAAAATGCATAAATTGGACCTAATATAAAGGAGGTGATGCACCAAAATGTCTTCCACATGACCATCATATTTCTACCATGATGAAACAAGGCATACAAAATAGTCTCTAAGTCTTAATGGGTTCTAACATGACTATCTCAATATAGAGGTGAGATGTGAGCAGCAACACAAGGCAAATGAACCAAAAGAAAAATTGCACACTCCAAGGGAAATTTTACACTTGAAAAAGATTTACACACTAGAATGTGTTCTATATGACATGTTAGACTAAGAACTCTTACTTAAATATGAAAGGATAAGGGAAGGAAGGATAGAGAGTTATCGCTTCTTATCACCATACATCACTTGCAGACTTAGATACTTGTTTAAAACTTAGAAAATAGACTTACATTAATGTTCAAAGGCAAAATATGACATCAGTCCAGTAGGGATTTGCCATACATGGTGTGGTCTCTTATTTATAAGGGCCAAAATGGCAACTACTTATAGCATTTAAGAGAGAGAAGTGGGGAACAATAATCCCAAAAGGGAATCAAATCAGTTCAACCCCCTTTGAACCATAGTTGTAACTGCTTCCAAAAATATGTTCCTTCAAGCCTCTTGATTGATTTGAGCTACTACTTGAAACTTTTTTATCATGGTATGCATAGTGGAGAGAAGGGGTCCTTTTCATGTAGTTGGTCATGTTGATGAAACCATTGGGGTCTATGTGTATGCTTCTGTGGCATCCATTGAAAACTAACTCCTATTCTAACTAGATCATGCTCAAACTTGTCCTTATTTTCATAGGTTTACTATAGATGGAAATCCAATATTGGACTATTAGTTTTCCTTTTATGTCCAAATAGACTATGCACAGGTCCTTCTAATAATGACAAACATAGTTGTAGAACAAACCCTGTATGACACAAAAATGTTGAACCATAGGTCCTTATTAAGATCTAATGGTGATCCTTTAAATCTATTATTTTTTACTACATCACTATGTCCTTTTCATGACATTAAAATGAGCTTTAATGGTGGTAAATACCCTTTGAAAATCTTGCCTTGGATCGACCTCGATCATGTGTTTGACCCCCAAGAAGTCCCTTTAATTTGATTGGTTATTGATACCTGACTTAGATCATTGACATATTAACCTTTGCTCACTTTATTGATCATGATCTATATGATCAAGCACCAGCCATCGATCTTGCCCATTGAGTTTTCAGATTTGTCCAAGCTTACACCACATGTCAAACATGCATTGATTTTCAAGATTCATTTTCAGTCTGTCAGCTTCTCTATTTGCACCATGTGTCAACCTCTTGAGCCGTTTGATTACTTGACTCATCATGAAATGTTGGATCAAGATATATGATCAGGTGAGGACTGTTAGATCTACTAGGACCCACTATTTGAACTGTAATAGCTACTTTATGATCTTAAAATTAATAGTCTTTAGGAGATCATTTGATGTCTGTGTGATTGTATTTGACATCTCGTAGACTATTAATTTAGACCATAATGAATTTTTGCTTTGTCTTAAAATTAATGTCTATGCGATCATCATTTGATATCCCCATAGATGCATTTGATGTCCCACAAATCATCAAATTTATTCTCCAATGGATTTTGTAGTGGCTTTAACTTGACGTTAGCATGAATGTCTTATGCTTTTTGACCAACTTTGAAGGCTTGGATCTTGAAGCATAAGAATCATAAAGGCACCAAATTTGTAAGAGATGTTCTTCATACTAAATGTGATGAAACCACTTAATCTTTTGGTCATGGGCCTTCTATGTATTTTTAAAAAATGTTCAAGTGAGCTACCCTATGCAATTTTGTATGATGTCTACGTACCTATCATGGTCAAAAATGGCTAAGTGTGGAAACTTAGTGAATTTTGACTGAAGAGCTAACTTTGAACATGCATAAATTTTGTCGTGCTTCAATGGATGACCTAAATATTAGTGCCTATGTTCTTGGGACTAATGTGATCAGACCTATGTTACTAATTTTCACTGACTCATCCATACATGGTAATGATAACATCAACAAACTACATACTTAGAATTTCTACCATTAGACCCAAAATGCCTATATTAACATAGTGTAGAACCAAATGAATGCTACACACTTCCATACTCATTCCAACCACTCTTAACATCCCATAGGGTCTTTATAACACTATATATCTCCTCATCCTTTAGCAACTTGATCCATGCTCTAACTGCATTGATCACCATGAAGACCTGCCACTTGCATATATGACTCTAAAATGGTCCCTTAGACACCAAATGACACAAGAACCAAGATAGAATATGACTAAACCATAATGGCATAGGAAATGGAATCAAAAAATCTATAACATACCCTATGACATTATAAAAATCCCCTATACAAGATCTAGGCTGTAGGGAGTTGGCCAATTTTGGCCTAAGGTAAAAAATGGTTAATAATTACCATGTGGTGTGTAAATGAATATTTTTAATATATTTTAATGTTTGGATAAAAATCATTAAGATAATGTATTTAAGAGTTTAAATATATAATATTTATGGTGTTTCAGACTGGTTGTTGTTATATTTGAAATATGAATAATTTATTTAACTAAGGTTATAATATTATTTCATGGAGAAATAATATTATAAGTTGCTTTGTGGTTAAAGAAAATAATGGTCTAAATAATCATTACTCAGATGGTATGTTATATTGAGGACTATTTTTGGATTTTGTTTATTATTTTTAATAAAATAGATGTATGGATTCAATTCACTTCATTTGATGGATAAAATCAATGTTTGTGATAATTCTGTACTTAGCATAATTTTTTTAGATAAAATTAAATATTTTGAATGAATCTATTGGTTTTTATATTATTGTTTATTTTACTTAATCTCACATTCATGACCCTAATTAAGAATTGGATGGATTCCAATGGCTTAATTAGCATCATCAATGCAAGATAAGGTGTAATATGATCAAGTGGTGTGTATGAATTTGATTAATCCTAGAGATCATTTATTATTGAAAACTTTGGCCAAATTAATGTTTGATAAACAATGTCATTTCATATGTTGATATAGTTTTCATATTTGTGTGATATCATATTAGAACGGATTTCTTTATAGTACATGTTATGTATTAGATATCTTCAATAGATAGATTTTGGTTTGTTACTATGGATTATTGCACCATCATTATCTACCCATCCATGAAGGGAGGGCCATCCCCTTGTTTGGGAGATAGTGTGGGGTATATATGGTTTGTGGTTGGTGTGAAAAAGTTCTCAAATGATGTTCTCCCTCTCAGCTGGAGTACTATACTTGAAACCACACTTGAGATTACATATTGATACTTGAGTTGTGGAGACTCTACTCAAAGGAGCTTTGTATCATATTTTATCATTTGAGATATTTTTTATTTTTTATGAAAATTGTAACATTTAGACATAATACTTCTATAGTAGAGGTTGTAATGTTGTATCAACTGTGGTTGAATTTGTACTATTTCATTTATGATGTGATAAAGTATTTATAGTTATTTAATATTATTCATGGTTTCTATATCTGTTCATGGTGATCCTTAGCTAAGTGGATTAGTTGAAACCTTTTTTATTAACTAAATTAATATAATTAGTTAAATATTACTAGTTAAGTTTCTCATGGTGAAATCTATATGTTGAATATGTGTATTTAATAATAATAAAATTTATTGTAATATTTTGGTAAAACCCAGTGGGGTTATTACACTAGGCAAGTGGATGCTACCTAAATTGTTCTATGGACACAAAATCCAACATGAACTTCAGCACAAATGTAGTTCTCCCATGATATAGGATAGAAGAAAACTAATGATAAGAAAACATGATTGATGTGAAGATGAATATCAAAATGGTCTCACAAAATGGTGAGTGCATAGGAAAAGAGGGGTGTGACATTCAAAGTCATGAAAACATAAACACAAATAAATCTTGCAAGTGCAAGATTATGGTTTAGGCTAAAACCACATTAAAAGATAAGAGACAAGCATCTAATATGGAACTAGATTGGTAATTCATAGTGTCTACTACTTCTAAGGCATGAAATGGGTTGATCTCAAAAAATAGTGAGAACATAGTCTAGAATTTCTTGTAAAATGATGAATGTGCAACAAAATCCAAGTGGTCAGTAATGCATTGAGCTTGAATGCATAATTCTCACAAGATCAACTCATAAAATGGTGAGAGCGTATGATGAAGACTAATAAGGATGGGGAAACTAAAGGACAAGTGGTTAATTGTTAAATAATTAGGAGTCCCAAGATCCTTAAGGTAAATAAGTGGTAAAAAAATAAAGGAAAAAAAAGTGGTGGCTGAGCTAATTGGAGATACCCCATGTATCCAAGTGCTACCTACATATTTTGTGTGGACCTCAAGTTGGTGTAGTTCTCCTATAAATGGGAGGAAAAAGACCAAGGTGGTCTAGAAATGAATCTAGCTAGATTAGAAATTCCATTCCAAAAAAATTTGATGACTTCATATCTCGTATGGAAATTCTAAGTCAATTTTCATGATTTTGTGATTTTTAGGATTTTTTGAAAATTTTTGAATTATTTTTGGAATGTTCTAGGCAATTCAACTCAATTAAGAATTATGAGATAAAAAATGGTCTTGTTCTCATTTAAAATGAGTACCCATGGATGTTTCATGATGAAGGAGGTTTTGTTGTAGGGTACAAAGCATGAGTACTTAGCGTAGGGTGCTTAAGCATTTGACACTAGGTAAGGAAGTGTTATCACATCACCTATCTATGTGGAACATCGGTTGTTTTATAATAATGATAGGAATGCCCCCAAGGTGTGGGATAATTGCACTCCTTGGAATGAACCTTTAGAGTAGGCTAGATTCCTTTTATTTTAGGCACACCATTTTAAGACTAACACAAAGATCTATTAAAGAGCATAATGAAATCTATAACTAGTGCTACACCTAAGATTTTAAGGGGAAATGGAAGGGGAAGGTAAGGAATTACTAAAGGTAAAAGGTGATGCACCAATAATAGAGTGAGTGCCCATACTACCATGGACACACTAGAAATCTCTAAGAATGAGATAATATCACACAAAGTCCACTATGGACACTCCAAATGCATAAGTATTTCACATAGAGGTGTAGGAACACAACTCATCACTAAGAGGGATGAAGGTTATCCACAGATAAGGCCTATACAAACCCAAATGCACACAAAATATAATCTACAAGTGAGTTTCAAGTTCTACACATAGGTGATAGGAATGGATGATAACAAGAGGGGTAGACATTACCCACTAACAAAGATAAACAAACATAAATCACACATAGAATGCAATAAGAATGGAGGGAGGTAAAGTCAATTCTCATTCAAATACAAGGTAAAGCCAATAGAAGTGCTCTTAATAGGGAAATTTTTATAGAGTGAGGTTACCTAAAAAATGCCAACCATCTTAAAATTATAAATAAGGATTTTATAAGAGATTAAGCCTTTTACAATTAATACACCACTTGGGGTGGTAGATAGTCTTTTAATTCTATTGTGGTACTGCATCAATATTTCTTAAATTCTACCTGATAGTCTAGATTTGGGAATTGGTGGAAGGGTTCTTCTATAGCCATATGCATGTTTGTGAATGGAATATCTTTGGGGGGTAATAATAGGGGTGGCATGTGATCATATTTTAATGTCTAACAACCGCTTATACATCTACTTCTCTTAATAAACCCTCAAACACCATTTAACTACTGCTTTATACTTTATTTCCATCTGTCAATCACTGTGTGGGACTCATTTGGACTTACCACATCATTATTATGCATTTGATGGGAATAAGTGTCATACACTATAGACACCAAAATTGTGTCTACTCCTTGGTCGACTCCCCCTTGGTCCCCTTGGTCCACTTCTAACACATTCCTAACCCACACACTTATTAATTTAAAATACTAACTTATTTCAAATTAATAACACCTCCCTTGACACCTCACTCTTGGATTCCTCACCCTTGGATACCCTCATTCATTACCCTATGACTAATCTAAGACCTATTCCAACTCCTCCCACTAATCCCCATGCCTATTAAACCTGCCTTCAACCATTTTACCACGACCATTGAACTCGGCAGATGGAGGAACATGTAAAAGGCTATTTTAAGCCTTTTTACCCATTCTCTAGCCACTAACGTCGGTCAACCATCGGCCGATGCCGGTGAGATCACTGACGTCGGTTGCTTAAAACCAACTTGCAGGCTGAACAGATCAATCAATCAATCATAGACCCGAATCACAAACCCGAAGGCTAATTATCTAGCTCCTGGTATTTGACCTTTCTCTCTCTCTCTCCCAGATGCACACCAAGCATCACAGGCTATAAGAACTCTACATCAGTCACTCCACCCCTAATTGAAATATTACAGGAAGCCTTCTACGTCAGTCGCATCAGTAACAGGTCTTCTACACTTCTAGTTCTCTGTCAAAGAGCTAAGTATCCCTCTTTTATTTCATTTCATTATTTAGAATGTATTAGTAATTGGTTCTCTAGTTACTACTTCTAAGCCATATTATCAACCAGACCCGGCTATCAACCAGACCAAACCTGACTTTCTTCTCGAAGAGGCTGAGAGGCCTTTCTCCTACCCTTACCCCTTTTTTGACAACATATCCCCTACCTTTGTCCCTCCTAAAGACCCTGTCTACTGTCTTATCACACTACACAGACCCAGACTCCTTTCAGACCCCTCTATCGACCAGAGACTCATCCAGAACCCATCCAAGGCCATTGCCCTGACTGACATCAACCATTTCCCCTACTGACATTAGCAGGATAACTGATGTCGGCAACCTTAACCAACCGACGTCGGTAGACTAAATGGCATCGGTGACTATGGGAGGCAGACAGTAGAATACAGGTACACATTATCTTTATTTATTTTGTTTAGTATTTCATTATTTCTTTCTAGCAACATTATCTTTATCAACAAGTGGACTGTCATCCCTCAAGGAAGTCTTTACACTTCTGGGATCGAGCTTTGCTTGGCAGTCCACCATCCATCTATCTAACAATCTCTTTGTTTAAGTCTTTCTCTCTACAGGTGTCATCCTCCACAGCCAAAGAGGAGTCCCTTCAATCATCTGGATACGGTGCACAAACTTCATCTAGGTACGTACAAACCCCTGACCATTTAATCTTAGTTTCTTACTTCCTTTGAATGTAGAAAAGCGAAAAATAGTTGGAAACATTCTAGCACACCCGGTGGGACCTTGGAATTTTTCTTGGGTTCATTTCTTCTAAAACAAAACATTCATATAGGTGCATTAGATTTATTCTTGCATACTTTTTCTTCTATCTCTTTATTTTGAAATGAAACCATAAGCGGAAGTTAAAAAGAATCTTTCTTTTTATTCTTGTCACCTTTTCTCTTCCATCTTAGAGTAGTGAAGTTCATGCTCTTAACCTTTTCTCAACTTGTTTGCATCTGAACAAAAAAATTTGATTTGGGCTTAAAATCTATTGCATTTCATTTCTGCCTGAATGCATACTTAGCTCTCACATCTAGTAATTAAAAATGCATTATGAATAAAGCATAGTGCACTTATGTTACACAACCTGACCCCTTTCACAAATCAAACATATAAACATACCTGAGACAAGGTCTGACTAGGATTTCATCACCTAGCAGATACCTTACCCTTCCTGGTAATCCTACTTGGACTTTACTACCAAGGGGAGAGCCCACTCTGTTCTTTGGCAGAGTATAAACTCTAGGGGAATTATATACTGGCTAAGTGACCCAGGTTATCTCTAGGCTCGTGAAGTGAGGGGAGCTTGCTCCTTAGCACTAGGCCACGTACGGAACCTAATACAGACTTTTGAGCATCGAAACTAACCTGAAACCAACCTTAGACTGCTTCTTTTAGGACCTATTCTAAAATCCAAACTTCCCAAACACACTCTTATAAGGCATAAGCCAACACGATCCTAAAATTTATTCTTAGGAATTAACGTTTAGTGGCTGCTTATCTTCATCTCTTTTCCTATCTGTATCTAATTTTTTGAGTTGGTGAGGTCGCGTTCTGAGATCTAAAGACAACTCAGACTTTCTTCTTTCTTCCAAAAACTTTTAGTTTTCTAGGTTTCTGGAAACACACAGATACCGACATCGGTTTTTCCACTAACATTGGCAACTATTCCTCACTGACATCAGTTATCTAACCGACATCAGCAATTTACTTCACTGACATCAGTTTTTATACCAACATCGGTCACTGTCAAAACTTCTTCCAAAACAACAGGTTTAAAACCCGACTTTCTTGCTGTTAGACACACATTCTAAGTTTCTAAAATTGAAAAAACACAATTTTTGGAACCTGACCCTTTTTTCCTTGAATGGTTTTGACATGTAGTCAAGCCAAAACTCTTGTTGACCATGCAAGGCAACAACCACTCCCGCCTTCACCTTCCATATCAAGTCCCCAAATGGAGTGTACTTCAGATACTAAATATTCTCCTATCCAGTCAACTCCCAATCAATCTCCTATTGTTCTTGAAGGGGATCAAAATTTTGAGAGATTCCTTGACCATAACATCAAGGCTCTCCAACACTATCTCGCTAAGGGCCAAATGCGAGACTCCTCAATTCAACCAAGTTCTACACCTTATCAGAACTTGATTGTCTCGACTCCACACACTCTTGTGCCTATAAACATGGGAGTGACTACCTATCCTTTTACCAGTGCTGCCATTCAACCACCTGTGGCGACATCAAGCCAGGTTGTGCCTTCTAGCTTTATGACACAACCACCCTTGACTTCAACATTAGTCCCTATGACTAGTTACCAATATGTTGCCCCTACACAAGCACAACCAACTACGTCATACGCCCCTCCTCACACCTTCCAAGTGCCCTACAACCTAGGGGGCACCCCACCTGAAAATCCATCAACCGATCTAATCAAGATGTTGATGGATAAGATGTCTAATCTTGAGACATCCATTACTGGTTCAAGAAATGTTCTCTCATATGAATAAATCTGTAATGAACCCATTCATCCTTCAGTCCCAATCTAACCATATCCTAGTTAGTGGGAACTCCCCAAGTTTACTCATTTTTAGAGTAAGGAGGACCCACATCAACATCTACGAGCATTTAGACACGCTTGTTACCTTATAGCACATGATGATGTGTTATTACTACGCACATTTCTCATGTCACTTTCTGGGGCTGCCCTCAATAGGTATAGCTCCCTTACTAGTCACTCTATCTTTTCTTTCACTCAACTTGCCCAACTATTTTTCAACCACTTTTCAATTAACATCACTAAAAAGGTCTCCATCATGGACCTATATTCTATCAGACAATTCGATGATGAATCAATCGCCGACTTCATTGCCCATTAGAGAGGCTTAATCAACCAACTCTCCTTTTCTTTACCTCAACTTGAGCTCATCGAGCTCTTCTCTAGAGCATGTGCTAAACACATCTCATCTACTTTTTGGGTCCAAACATTCCACACATTTGACGAAGCTTTCACGATGGCTCGAAAGCTTGAACTCCATGTGATCAAAGAAGATAGAGTCAAATTGCATAGTAACACAAAATCCAATGACCCTTCTTCTTCCAAACCTTCTTCTTCCCACTCCAAACCCAAGGGAGTGGCAAATGTTATGGTCTTTAGATCACCATCATCAACAACTAACCAATATCAACCCTCCACATCACAAAGCATCACCAAACAATTCCAACAACGGTATATACAGCGTCAGTATACTCCTATAGGAGAATCATACGCTTCCGTGTTGGATAAACTCATCAAGTAGGGGGTCCTCAATCTCCCTCAAATCTGACCACCTCAATTCGACCCCTCAAAACCTATCCTTGCATGGTATAGGGAAAATGACTTTTGCAAATATCATTGTGTCAAGGGTCATGACACAGACAATTGTAAAACATTCAAAAACATTTTCCAGGACATGCTAGACAAGGGGGATCTTTTTTTGGATAAGTCGAACATGCCACCCAACCAAAACATAGACATCTTCAGACAACCTTTCCCTAACCATCCCCCCAATCAAAATAATGTCTAGACCATGGCCGATGACCTTCAAGAGCGTAACATACGCACGATCAACATGGTCTTTCCTGTCATTTCTAACCAACCTCTCCCACAGTCTAAAGAGGTTAATCAACCTATTTGTCTATCATAGGTAGAAGAGCCACCTTATCCTATTTGTCTATCATAGGTAGAAGAGCCCTCTTCTCCTATTTTTCCACTACAAGTAGAAGAGCCATCTTCTCCTATTTGTCCATCACAGGTAGAAGAGCCATCTTCTCCTATTTGTCTATCATAGGTAGAAGAGCCTTCTTCTCCTATTTGTCCACAACAGGTAGAAGAGCCTTCTTCTCCTATTAGTCCTCAATCTAGCCCCCTTTCACACATAGGAGAGTCTACCTTGACCTCTCCCATATTGGAGGATGTTTTGATGACACCAACACTGGCTGCCTCACCCTCATCCTTCTTATCATCAATGGGGGATCATACTTCTGCCGCTCCTTAACCACATGAGGAACCCATAATCATCCCTACGCTCTTTTCAACTAAAGAGACATATTCTCCAGCCCCTTCTCCGCTGAGAGAGGAACTAGCCACCTCACCCACTTCGGTCGAAGAAGATCGGGTGAGGGTAGACTTGAACCTTATCCCTCACATTAGTAGTCCTCACACTAAACCAACGAAGGCTAATAAACCATGACGGAGAACTCCTCCTCCACCATCATCATTGCCCTCCATTATGGGCCCACACCCATCCACTTTAAAAGAAGTGCTTCCTACTCCAACACCTATCAACAAAAGGTTGCCTCCATTACTCCCTTTACCTAACAAAAACAAATCACCTCCATTACTACCAACACCTAACAAAAACATACCTCCTTTAAAACATCCAACACCTCCTACCACGAAAGTGTCATCTACGCATTTGGCCACACCGCCAAACAAAAGGATAGTACGAAACACTCCCTCAACAGCTTCTAAATAGAAGTTGTCAACTTTTACTGCAACACAACACACAGACCCATTAGCAGGTTCTTATACCTTGTTGTTATGCCAATTGTTACAATCCTCTAACATCACTCTTCCACCTATTAATCCATACCAACCTCTCAGACCAAAACCATCTTGGTTCAACGACACTAAAATTTGTGCGTATCATCGCACACCTGGGCATGACATTGAGCATTGCTATGCTCTTAAAGTTGTCATCCATCAACACCTTAAAAGGGGCACTCTTATTAAGGACCCCTTTGATAAATCTCTTAAATCATCTCATGTCTCCCAACCCTCTTCACTGTCACACACGTCAACTCTCGGATCAAAACCATCTTGGTTCGACGACACTAAATTTTGTGTGTATCATCGCACACTTAGACATGACACTGAGCGTTGTTGTGATTTTAAAGCAGTCATTCGTCAACACTTCAAAAAGGACACCCCTTTTATTAAGGATCCTCTTGACCACCTTTTCAACAAACCACCGACACCATTCCCTACCTCTCAAACATCCTCACCTAAATCAGGAGCCCATCATCAAATTGTGGTTCCTCTACCACCTTCCTCCCCTATATTTGAAATCAACACCATCAATGTGGCCACTAGGTCACAAACCATGAAAGATAAAGGGAAAGAGAAGGTTTCTCTCCCCCAAACATATTCATCCATCAAGTCTCCTCAACCATCAAAACCCAAGATATCAATCTTGGGCACATCCCACCCAACATCTTTGCAGCCACTTCGTGACTCCGTGATGAAACAACTTCACCAAACCCGTGTGAAGACATCTTTATATGACCTCATACAAAACTCTCCACAACATCAACAAGCCTTAATCAAAACTTTACAGACAATGGAGGTCCAACCTGAAGACCCCCAACCACTAGCTTCTTTAATCAAAACATTACCAACCATTGCCTCCATCACCGTCCATAATTCTAAGATTCCAAAATCCAACCTGGAAGATCAGGATCTCACCCTCTTAAACTAAGCCTATCAGGAAAAATCTTCGTAGGATTCATCCTCGC
Organism: Torreya grandis; assembly: GCA_037957365.1. NCBI lineage: Eukaryota > Viridiplantae > Streptophyta > Pinopsida > Cupressales > Taxaceae > Torreya > Torreya grandis. Next base: position 1,387,167 of record JARHVA010003418.1, on the reverse strand, counting down.
ATTGCACTCCTTGACAAAGAGGAGCTTCATCATCTTCTCTTCATCCTATTTATCCAACTCATTGATTATCCGCAATGGGTGCCAAACATTATCCCTGTCACAAAATAACTGGGGGAATTTGACTCTATCCTGACTATCATGACCTCAACCAAATATTGACCAAACATCAACCTCAACCAAGCATCGACCAAACATCGACCTCAACCAAGCATTGACCAAACATCGACCTCAACCAAGCATTGACCAAATATCAACCAACTTCATGTCCAACATCGACCAACATGTGACCAATTTGGAAAGAAGCAAATGGGGCAAGTTTGCTCCTAATTGACATGGACCTTACATCATAACTCACAAGTATGGATCAGGGACTTATCATCTGTCTTATCTTGAAGGCTGACCAGAACCTGAGCCCCTTAATGCCTTGCATCTGTGACCATTCTATTGTTAGTCAAGTACTCATTCACTTGACATTAAACTTGAGCTCCTCCCTTGAGCAATCCCTGTCATTTTAATCCTCATTTCTTTCAACCCTGTTCTCCTAAACGAACACTATGTAACCCTTTTATAAAGTATGAATGCTTTGTCCTAATAAAAGGGAAACCCTCTAAACCTCTATAGTCAAGTCCATGACTAGAAGTCCAGTCAAAAATTTTAAAAAAAAATATATATATATATATTTTATATATATATATAACTGGGATGCCTATTCAAAGGTCATAAAACTATAAATGTAGACTACTCCCTCGAAGGATAGCTACATAATTGCTATAATTGATAGACTACTCCCTCGAGGGACAGCTATTCAAAGACATTCAAACATATAAAGCAAAAATATAGACCACTCCCTTGAAGGATGGCTATGCCTAAAAATCTTGCTACAAACAGCACTATCTCAGAAGCTTCCCGCATTGATCAGCTTCACATATGACCACAAAACAAAATGACATCTCCATGTAGACTTCCCGCATTGATCAGTCTACCCAAAAAAAAAAAAGGGGTCATGGACTTGACTTATAGTTGTTCTCAGGGTCTCCTATAAAAAGGGGCAACGTTATCCCTACTAAAAAGGGTTACCCTATCCTAACATATCACATCACCTACTCAAGGGATTTCGAGCTCATTTTAATGTCAAAGTGATTCGATTACTTCTCTAACACAACCAATGGTCAACGACGTAATGCATGAATGGGGATTTTATTTCTAAAAAACCCCTTATCTATGCCATCATTATAGTCCTTGTCAATGAAAGATCAACGCGCCTTTCACTTCTTATACACCTTGGTCACATTCAACCAATTCAAATTCAACCAAGTCATTTTTATCATAGCCTATTCACACTAGTTTCTATGGAAACCAATACACATGGAAACTATCGACCACACAATTTATGTCAAGCATAAACCATTACTTGCTGAAGCATAAATCAACTCATTTCATTTTTAGCATACACCATTACTAATATGGAAAATTGCTAGGGATGAAAGACCACTCAGCCAATGTTACAGAATACACCATCACATAATATGGAAAAGGCTGTGACATCATCATACCCTCATCATTTATAACATGACCAAACCAATCATCAACCATTTTAACTCTTCATCTGAACTACATTGGCTTGAGGCCCCTCAACACAAGGGTTATGTAGGCAGCACTCAGATGACATGACATCTTCTGGGGTTAGCTCGGCCACATCCATTTGTTCATCTACTTGATGGACAAACCATTTGACCTTTAACCATGACCAAAACCAATCATCAACTATTTTGAATCTTCATCTGAACTACATTGGCTTGAGGCCCCTCAACACAAGGACTATGTAGGTAGCACTCAGATGACATGACGTCTTCTGGGGTTAGCTCAGCCACATCTATTTGTTCGTCTACTTGATGGACAAACCATTTCAACCTATTAACCATGACTTAACCTAGTCAAAACCCAATCATCAACCATTTTGACTCAACCAGCCTAAACTACATTGGTCTGAGGCCCTCCAAACAAGGGCTATGTAGGTAGCACTCAGATGACATGACATCTTTTGGGGTTAGCTCGGCCACATCTGTTTGTTCATCTATCTGATGGAAAAACCATATTACCTTTAACCATGGCTTAACCTCATCCAACCCATCCATAACCGACCCTCTTCCTCCCTTTTAGGGAGAACTGCATTAGCCTGAGGACCTTCCAACAAGGGCTATGTAGGCAGCACTCAGTTGACATGGGGTCTTCTAAGATTAGCTCAGCCATTCCTTCATCCGTCCATCTAATGGACCAACTATCTATCTCGACTCGACTCGACCAATGACCTTGGAGATCATGACTATCTCCTCAGACCATGACCATTTTCGAGACAACTTTGCCTTAGTTGTTTTGATTGCATATATGCTACCTCACGAATGGTTAGCCAAATTGTCTGCACACCATATTATGACCCTCACAAGTATTGGATCGTGAGCAAGTTGATCTCCACTACTTGTGACATTTTTCGTGTTTCCAAGAGCACTTCCTGAGCCTGGGATACTTGGAACATGATGACCATTAGAGCTACAGCTTGGATCGAATAACCCAATCAGCTACGACTAAATATTGGGGCCCAATTATTTTGATTTTAGCACTCCTTGACCTTTGACTGCGACAATTTGACCTGACCATCATGTGAAGTGGTATATGTGCAATCTCAACTTTTGCATCATTCACACTCAAACTTCACCATATCCATCCACTATCTATCAAATTGGCACTCGATATCAGGTTCCCTTCCCTCGACTCCTACTTTGAGGGGGAATACCTCATCCCATAATCGAGGCAACCAACATTCATTTTTGTCTTGCATTTCGTCAGAACAACCAACAAGACGAAAAGACCTCATCCCATATATTGGGCAACTTACTCCTATTTTTGTCTTGCAGTTCGTCAGAACAACCAACAAGACAAAAAGGGGCAAATCTAGACACCAAAATTGTGTCTACTCCTTGGTCAACTCCCCCTTGGTCCCCTTGGTCCACTTCTAACACATTCCTAACCCACACACTTATTAATTTAAAATAATAACTTATTTTAAATTAATAACACCTCCCTTGACACCTCACCCTTGGATACCCTCATTCATTACCCTATGACTAATCTAAGACCTATTCTAACTCCTCCCACTAATCCCCACGCCTATTAAACCTGCCTTCAACCGTTTTACCATGACCATTGAACTCGGCAGACGGATGAATGGGTAAAAGGCTATTTTTAGCCTTTTTACCCATTCTCTAGCTGCCGACGTCGATCAACCATCGACCGACGTTGGCCGGATCACCGGCGTCGGTTACTTAAAACCAACTTGCAAGCTAAATGGATCAATCAATCATAGACCCGAATCACATACCCGAAGGCTAATTCTCTGGCTCCTGGTATTTGACCTTTCTCTCTCTCTCTCTCTCCCAGACGTACACCAAGCATCACAGGCTACAGGAACTTTGCATCAGTCACTCCACCCCTGATTGAAATATTGCAAGAAGCCTTCTACATCAGCTACATCAGCAACAGGTCTTATACACTTCTGGTTCTCTGTCAAAGAGCTAAGTATCCCTCTTTTATTTCATTTCATTATTTAGAATGTATTAGTAATTGGTTCTCTAGTTACTACTTCTAAGCCATATTATCAACCAGACCCGGCTATCAACCAGACCAAACCTAACTTTCTTCTCAGAGAGGCAGAGAGGCCTTTCTCCTACCCTTACCCCTTTTCTGACAACATATCCCCTACCTTTGTCCCTCCTAAAGACCCTGTCTACTATCTTACCACACTACACAGACCCAGACACCTTCTAGATCCCTCTGTCGACCAGAGACTCATCCAGAACCCGTCCAAGGCCATTACCCTGATCGACATCAACCATTTCCCCTATCGACGTCGACAGGATAACTGATGTCAACAACCTTAACCAACTGACGTCAGTAGACTAACCGACGTCGGCAACTATGGGAGGCAGATAGCAGAATACAGGTATGCATTACCTTTATTTCTTTTGTTTAGTCTTTTATTATTTCTTTCTAACAACATTATCTTTATCAACAAGTGGACTGTCATCCCTCAAGGAAGTCTTTGCACTTCTAGGATCGAGCTTTGCTTGGCAGTCCACCATCCATCTATCTAACAATCTCTTTGTTTAAGTCTTTCTCTCTATAGGTGTCATCCTCCACAGCCAAAGAGGAGTCCCTTCAATTGTTTGGATACGGTGCGCAAACTTAATCTGGGTACGTACAAACCCCTGACCATTTAATCTTAGTTTCTTACTTCCTTTGAATGTAGAAAAGCAAAAAATAGTTGGAAACATACACATTTTAGAGATATCTATGCATCAAGTAGCATACTCTTAAACTCAATTATGTTTTATAAAGGTCGTGCATCAAGATCTAGTATGGTAAAAATGGTGTGCATCTTCCTTTATCTTTTGGAAACTTATTTATTCCCTAACTCTTTAAATTTCATGGGTCTAACACCTACTTTGTATATCATCCTTCATAGGCATTGGTATTTGAATGCATTATACATAAGGAGTGCATAATGGAGACTACATAATCAGTTGGGCATTAAAGAACATCATTACTGTGATTATTTGAAAGTTATGGTTCCATAAAGAGGACATGAGAGAAATATTTCTTTTGAGTTTATGGATCAACCTTATGTGTATCCTAGTCTCTTCTAATGTCTTCATCAATCTGCACCCCCTTTATTTGTCCATGGGAGTCTTTGGCATACAACTCACTCTTTGGGGTGCTACTTCTACATGGTAATGGAAATCTTATGCACAATGACACTTGATCTCTATGCATATTATGGTGACTTGAAGGGTCAACATCTATAGTGACCTCTATATGACACTTGCCTACTAAGTGGGAGATTTAATAGCTTTGTGTAATCTATTGGGCATAGAGTCATTAGAATTCCTAGTCCTTATATCCTTGAGTGTACTAGCTATGAAATATTGGATTTAGAATAAATTTAGACCCCCTATCAAAAGAAAAGATCTGCACCAAAGTAACTTAGAGGAAAGAAGGTCTAAGCTAAGTATAACATTGTGTACAAACACTTGGAGGAAATAAAAGATATTCAAAAACAATGTGTGTAAGGCACTTAGGGAAATGAAAAACATCCAATCTACTTATTTAAAAATTATACAAGAATCAATGGAGATAGTGCTTAAGATGGATCCCATTGACTGGGATGGGTAATTATTCTCCATTCAACTTACTGAGTTGGAAAGTGTTGGATTGCTTTCAACTGATTATGTCATATAGATGCCTCTATATTGTATCAAACTTGGTATGCCTTTAAGCTTTTACTCTATTTACATCTCAATTAAACACAAAATCTCCCTCCTTCAAACTTCTTTTAGTGGCCTTTTTATCAAAGTTCCTCTTCATCTAGGCCTGTTGAAGTTCCATGGTATGTGCATTTTGCATTCTATTCTCTTCAAGATCCATTAGCTCTGCTAACCTTACTGTGAGGGGATCACCTTTGAGTAGCTCTAATTTATGGGAATGTTATAATGAAGTCAAATCAAGGGATTTGGGTAATCTAGCTTCCCTTTCATACACTAGCATGAAGGGTGAATTTCCCAACACTCTCTTGGGCGTGATTTGATCGACCTAAAGGGTGGTCTTGATCTTAGTATGCCAAACTCACTGATTGTCCTCCATGGTATTATTTATAATGAAAATCAAATTCTTATTTTTGGAATCATCCATACCATTACCTTAAGGGTAATATTTCAATGAGGTGCTCAGGTGGAATGCTTGATATCCCATTCATTGATCTTGGTTCTAAATAAGGCCAATGCATTATCAAAGATAATGGTGGTTGAAACACTAAATCTCATTATGATGCTCTCATAAGAGTCTATAATTGATGCCTCATTGGTTTATTTAAGTGTCAATGCCTCTGTCCATGTCATGAAATAATATATGGCTATGAGGATCCACTTAATCCCATTGTTTGATGGTAGGTTGATCATGCTTATGAAGTCCAAACCCTATTATGTAAAGGGATAATCAGCTTGTATTGGGTGCAATGGTAAGGCCTTCATATTTTATTTGCCTATGAAGAATGTTTATTTCTTATAAAGTCATATGCATGTGTGCACATCTTTGAATCTATTTGGCCAATAATATCCAACTTATATAATTTTTATGGTTGTAGTCTTGGGTGAATAGTGGCCTCCTGATGGGCCATTATGGAATTATTGGAGAATTTTACTAACCTAGTTTGATTTTATCCATCTCAAGAGGACTCCATTTAAGTATTTTTGGAAAAGAGTGCCACCAACCATCACATATAAAATGTATTATAACCTAAAGCGCCTATGCTAAGCTTTACTTAGGTTGTGGGGATTTTCACCATCTTGAAAGAAAACCTTCACATTTTTTGTCCATTTTATTGGGACACTCTGGTTTACTGATTGATATTTAGATAATACAAGGATTATATATTCATCCCTCACACTATATTCCATATATTTACACAACCCTTTTCCTTATAAAAACTTGGTGACATAGATGTCCACATCATATTGCATCACCTTTGTGATCTAGGAAACCCTTTTCTCATTGATGTCCTTGCTGAGTAGGAACTCTTTGATGCCAACATGTGGGACCATAAATTGGATAATGTTATTAGAAAACATGTGTTGGAACTTCTTAAGTTCCATTATTAATACAAGGGCATGCTTCTCTACAAAGTTGTATTATATCTAATAATCTTTTAGTGCCTAGCTAAAGAAGGAAACTAGTTGTTGTAATGGATCATTGTTTTGCTCCACAAGAATGGTTGAGCTGCCTTCAGCTCCATCAAATGCATAAAGCATAAAATCCTTAGTGTAATCTAGATTGATCAGGATGGGATCCTATGTGATCACATGCTTGATGGATTTAAAACTATTCTTACCTTTATAAGTCTAGCTAAATGCAACACCTTTCTTGAGCATCATAGTGAGGGCTTTGGATAGGGTATCAAAATTAGGCACAAATATTTAGACAAAGTTTATAATTACCAATAAGCTATGGAGACTCCTTTTATGACTTGTAAGAGGGAGGGATGCAATATCATTGACTCATTATAGATCAATTATGAGCCCCTCTTTGGAAACAATATGCCCTAGTAGAGCACCTTCATGAATTGTGAAGATACACTTGCTAGGGTTCAGAGATGTTCTAAACTCTCAGTACCTTTTGAAGACTTATTCCAAATGGCCTAAGTGATATTTTTGTGCTTAGAGAAAATGGTTTGTCATCAAGGTATACTAAGATGATCTTGTTGAAGAGTTCATTAATTACCATATCCATGGCTCTCTAAAAAGTTGCTCCTATGTTTTTTAAACCAAAGGGAATCCACTAGTATGCGAAGGTTTACCACTTAGTGGTGAATGCCATTTTTTAGCAATCACATTCTTTCACAAGAATCTAGTTATAGCCTGAATAACCATCTAGAAAAAATTATATATTTGTGCTTGCAACTATTTTTAGAATCTGCTCCATCAGTGGAAGGGGATAGTGATCCTTAAGAGACACCTTGTTCAAGTCCTTAAAGTCTATGCATTTATAGATTTACCCATTCTTCTTCTACACTTGGACTAAATTAACAACCCACAAAGAATGTTTGATCAGGATTATTATGTTAGATTAAATGAACCTTGAATTCTCCTTTCTCATCAAAGTCTCGATCTTTGGGTTGATAGGGCTTTGCTTTTGGTAAGCTAGCTACATGCTTGGGTCAAGCTCAATAGGGTATTAAGATAAGCCTAGGTCAAAGCCTCTAAGTTCATTATAGCTTGATGTGAAGATATGAACATTTATCCTATTGAGTTGAATTAAATTCTTAATTTCTAGTGGGGAACATAACTTGATGAATTTTAAGATCATGCCTTCAAAAATGGTCACTTGCATATAGATTTCCTCCTTGACTGTCATGTTTTGCCTCTCTCCCTTGAGTTAGTCATCATAATTGAAGATGATTTCTAAGGTAACTAACCCATTGGTAAGCTTGTTCCATTTCAATTGGATGATCTAATGCCTATATTGGGCTTAAATTTATGATTAGCTCCCAATGCTAAACTCAGCTTCATCCTATAAGAAGCTAATAATCTAATCATCACTATTGAACACTTTATAATTATCTACATTATCAGGGACTATTGGTCTAATTATGATCTTGATGATTTATTTAGATCCTTTTATTACATTACATAAAATGTCATGCTACACACCTTTAATTGCAAGTCTATCCACATCAGCATTCTATGATCTTAGTATGGAATTAATATTGAAATTATTGAAGCCTTCAATCATATCCCACATCCTATGTTTGTAGAATTTCAATGAGCCATTTTTGGTCATGATCTACTCTCTAACCTAGTTTACAACTAGTTCACTATCACCAAATGCTTGTAAGAACATTATTCCTCTCTTCTACATAAGCTGGAGACCTTGGATTAACACCTAATATTTTTTAGCATTATTCATGTAAACAAAATATAACCTAAAGGCATGGAAATATCTCTCTTTTTTAGGGGAAACTAACATCACACCAAATTAAATGCCATTTTTACTTCAAGAACCATCAAAGTATAGTTACCACATGCCCTGAAGATCCTCGTATGCCTTTATGACATTTGGTATTATAGAGTCCTCTTCAAGGATGCAATATGTGCCTAGCCCTATTTCCTTTAAATTATTGTATGGGTTTAATTCATAATGTTCGTGTGCCCACTCATAAATAAAATCATTTAGGACTTCTTCAAGTGATAATGTGGACTCATGGAGAATTGAATTCTCCTCTTGATCAAACATTATGCATTTTAATTCAAATTAGTTGGGAGAGTACAAATCAACATGATTTTTGAAGATGGGTTTATTTCTTATAGTCACCTTAGTTTTGTATCTAGTTCTAAGTAACATATGCAAATAGTCTAAAGATAAGTATACACCCATCTCTATAGTGAATTATTGAGAGAGGTAGATGGCAAATTGGGGAGGCAAGTCGATAACTATGATATCTTATGCAATCTAAAGGCTTGGGTATGCATACAACATAAGATTTATATCCTTCATGATTATTATGATCTTGACCATTGTTCTATCCAATTTTACCACTCCATTTTAAATAGGATAATACACAATCCCAAGCGTATCTATGATCTTATTTGGTATCACTAAACTACTCATGCCTAAGTTTATCATGTAATTATGTACTAGATACTTTCCAAAAACCAACGAGATGTAAAATGGGGGTGTCTTAGTGTTTTTATGCACTTAAACCTTTGTTTGACATAGGATCATGGAGATGGAAGGTATGGGTTGTAATGTCTCACATTAGTAAAAGTGCTTTAGAGCATCCTACAGTAGATTCCTTTGAGAAGGCATAACAAGATCATCCCATATGGTTACATTGAGGCTCATCTTCTTCATTTGTTCAAATATGTTGAAGGTAATTTGGGAACTCTTTGGTTGTGTTTTTTGAGTGGTATCCTCCTCTCACACTTTTGTATCGGTCTGAGGTTGATCTTCTCTCTGTATGGTTTATGCCATGTGCACTAAATTTTATTTGGGTGTCCTGACTTGGACCTCTAAATGTGTATCCTATGGTGTTGTCATTGGTTGGACCTTCTCCATTACTCTCTTTTTGAATCTTGTATTGAAATCAATTGAGGTGTTTCTTAATTCTAGCACATCACTCTAATTTACATAATTTAAGTTACCCTCCTACCAATTAATAAGAGTGGACACATTTTTGTTTCTACATAGGAGCTTGAGTTTTTTCTCCTTATGGAGCTATGATATTCAATTTCTCTTAAGGTTGTGATAGACTCTACACCATGAGCGCTTGGTATAGGATTATATTTGTGCATGTAGCTTGATTATGAAGTTGACTACATAGGAGACACCATTTGGAATCCTGCACAAGATTGTTCTACATGGGTACAAAGGCTCTAGAGGTTGTAGAAGGATCAAAATTTTGTGCATAAGGTGGTCTATTATATGTGAGTTAATTTTTTGTTTTCACCCCACCTTGGTAGGGAGGTCTGCTTGACTAGTATTGTTGAGTGAAGGGTTGATGGGGTCTAGAATACTACACTGCTACCTTTTAAGGGCTATAAGCTCATTTCCAAAGCTTTAAAATAATGTTTTAACCTCATGCAATTCATTAGGGGTGTAACAGATGAAGTAGTCAATCTTATTGTGATGGGGATGGGTGTCAATGAAGGTTGTACATCAGATTAGCTAGATGGTGGATCTAAGAAGAGTGATATAAGAGGTCTAGGCACAATTTTACCTATCTAGATCAAATAATTTTTTACATGCACGGAAGCCTCATACACATCAGGTAGAACTAAACATCCCATTGATTGTATCATCACAGCTATATCACTATTAAGAGCTTTTAAATAATACAAAAATGTAGTAATGGGAGATGGCTTACACAAGGGTGGGATTTTATCCCAGACCTTCTAAAACTTGAAGTTGAAATTAACCATCATATTGTATGGGGCCCTTTTTATAATCATAATTTACTCTATCAAAGATAAGAAATCGACCTAATCTTCAAAATAATTACACATCTACTCACCTATTTTTTCCCAATCATGGATAGAGTTTGGCCTCAAGCCTCGATACCACTAAAGTGCCTTACCCTTTAAAGAGGAGGTAAGTATCTACACTATGATATTATCTTCAATGGCATGATAAATTGAGTAAATATTCATGACATATTGAATATGCTAAATAGGGGAAGTTGAATTATTGATAGTAAAGTAGGATAAAATTTTGAGGGCTATGATTGGAATGTTGTCATACTAGGCTAGAATCAAGGGATTGCCACCATTGATAGGCACAAATAATTAGTTTCTCCATGCATCCATGAATTAGATAGGGAATAAGATTCCTTTAGGTGAAGTGAATCTCCCAAAAGGAGGGGTAAATTAAGCTCTAGGGAATGATTTTCCAAAATCATTAGTTATATAAACTAGAGATAAGGATACTCAATCCTTCTTCTTCTTGTGGTTGTAGGCAACTCAATGAATTAAAAATTCTTCCTTTTTTAAGATGATCTAGTTATTCTTTACATTCAGATGGTAGACTAACCTTTTGATATCTAGAGATGCTTAGAATAACTAGGTGCTTATTTTTTGGTCTTCTACTCAAACCACTAAGGATAACACCAATCCCTCAACCTATTTGAACTCTGGTCCCATCGAGCATGATAGAAACTATTATCATTCAAAATGTGCACTTGTGGATGTTTTATGATATGAGAGGTTTTACTATAGATTGAAAAGCACTAGTACTTGGTGTTGGTGGAGGGAACTTAAGTATTCAACATTGGGTGAGGAAGTGTTATCACATTACCTACATGCATAGAACATTGGTTGTTTTTTTGGAATGATGGAAACATCCCTAAGGTGTGAGACCCTTGATCTCCTTGGGATGAACCTATGAAGTAGGTTGGATTTATTCTATTATATGCACATTATTTTAAGACCATCATAAAGATATACTAAAGAGAAGAATGAAATCTATATCTAGCACTAAACCTAATATTTTGAGGGAAAAGGGAGGGAGAAGGTAAGGAATTGCTAAAGGTAAAAGGTGATGCACCAAGAATAGAGTGAGTGCCCCTACTACCTTGGACACACTAGAAATATCTGAGAATAAGACAATATTACATAGAATCCATCATGGACACTCTAAATGCAAAAGTATTTTGCATAGAGGAATGGGAACATAATGCAACTTTGAGAGGGATGAAGGTTATCCACAAATAAGGCCTACACAAACCTAAATATGCATAGAATATGAGCTCAAAGTGAGTTATAAATTACACACAAAGGTGATAGGAATGGATGGTAAAAAGAGGGGTAGACATTACTGACAAATAAAGATCAAAAAACATAAATAACACACAAAATGAAATAATAATGGAGGAATGTAAACTCAAATCTCATTAAAATGCAAGGTACAACCAACATAAATGTTCTTGGATGGCAAATTTTGGTAACGTGAGGTTGCCTAAAAAATATTAACCATCTTATAATGAAAAACAAGGATTTTATAATGGATAAATAATTATATAATTAATATACCAATTAGGGCAAAAGATATTATTTTAATTCTATTACAAAATCATGTTTATGCTTCTTAAATTTTACCTAACTATCTACATCTAAGAATTGGTGGTAGGGTTATTCTAGATCCATGTGCATATATTTGGATGGAAGAAATTTTTGGGGTAGTTATAGGGGTGGTGTGTGATCATATTTTGACATCTAACAACTATTTATACATTTACTTCTCTTGATAAGGATTCAAACACCATTCAAATACTTTTAACTACCACTTTGCACTTTGCTTCTATTTTTCAATTATTGTTTCGACCTCATTTAGACCTATTACATAATTATTGTGCATATTATGGGAATAAATACCCTACACCTTTTAGGGATATTTATGTACTAATTAGCATGCTCCTAAACTTGATTAGGCTCTGTACATGTTGCGTGTCGAGATTTGGCAGGAGAAAGAGGGTATGAATCTTCCATAATATTTTGACAACTTAGTTATTTCTTGGCTCTTTAACTTGCATAGGTTATGTACCTACCTGGTATCTCAAATTATACAAGCATTGATCTTTAAATGCATCTTACATAAGGAGTACACACTAGAGACTGCACAGTCAATTGGGTATCAAATAACATCATTATCATGATTATATGAAATTTATGGTTCCATGAATAAGACAGGGGATAAATATTTATTTTGAGTGTAGGGCTCAACATTTTATGCATCCTAGTCTCTTCTAATGACTTTACAAATCTATTCCCCCTTTGGCTATCCATGGGAGTCTTTCACATGTAACTCACTCTTTGGGGCACTATTTGTGCATGATAGTGGGAATCCGCTATGCAATGGTGTTTGATATCTGTGTAAATTGGGGTGACCTAAAGGGTCAATAGTTCCAACTCATAAAATGGAAAAAGTATGGCTTAAATATTCTAAAAAAATGGTGAGAGTGTTCAAACTTAAATTACTCACAAAATGGAAAGAGCATGACAAAGGGGGTGATTGAGACGACCTTAATGTAAATTGAGTGCTACATACATAGTTCTGAATGAGACCTCAAGTCACTTTAGTTACCCCTAAAATGGAGGATCCAAGTAGGTAACAAAAAACTCATGAATAGGAAACTGGAAAAGTATAGAACAATGATGTAGTAATGTGGATAAAAATAGGATTGTTCCTAATTTTTCCAAAGGAGGTTATAACAAAGAAATAATGGCACAAGTCAGTGATACTAATTTTCCCAATTTTGGTTATAATCAGTAGGACTAGTAATGGGATAAAATGTGATAATAATGAAGAATGAAATTGCCAAACCACTGTCATACTACCCCATTATACTACCTTGAGTTGAAAAATACGCACTCAATGACTCACCATACTAAATCAACTACTAAAAATTCATCCAAATCTAATATTTAAAGGTGCCTGAAGAACCAATGGATCAGAACCAAGGTAAAAAATCATGGGTAAGGGATGACAAAAAAAATTGACCAAATAGGGAAGGTACAAAAGTAAAAATATTTAATATGGTACAAGGAAGGTGATATTATGGTATGATGTAAACAATATTCATATACAATACCTTATGTCTCTCAAGAAAAATAACACTTGAGATGTATTATGTTCATGGGTTTATCAAGTTCATCTCCTTTTGGTGTAACTAATCTATATGCTCTAGAGCCATAGTTATAAATAATTACATAAGGTCCTATCTAATTAGGATTGAACTTGCATTTCTTATTTTTCTTAGCCATCATGTTCTTCTATTTTTATTTGAGGACAAGATCACCAAAATCAAACTCTATGTGCTTGACATGCTGATTATATTGACCACATAACTAGCTATGATATGCTTGAAGGCTATTTATAGTGGCCATGTGTTTTTCATCTAGTAACTCTATATCTTGTAGATAAATGACTTTGTAAACGTTGTCATCAAGGATGTGATTTAATGAGATATACAAAGAATTAAAATTTAACTAGATGGGAATAATGGCCTTAGTACCATATACAAGGGGATATGGCGTGGCTCCTGTTGGAGTATGATAATTAGTATGGTAAGCCTAGAGGGCATGAAAGATATACAAGTACCAATTATGGCTAGCATCATTGATGATATTCTTAAGAATAATGATAATGGTTTTATTAGATGTCTCTATGTAGACATCACCTTATGGGTAATATGCAGTGGAAAAATGTTAGGCAATGTGAAATTAGACACATAGCATCTTGGCATCCTTATTCTTAAATGATCTATCATTATCAAATATAATATCGAATGGGATAACATAATGATAAATTATATTGTTGAAGATGAATTTGGAATTTTTTTTTCCTATCACATAAGTGAGGGGTATAGATTAAATCTAATTAGTGAAGTATTCAGTGGTGGTAAGGATATGCTTATGTCCATCTAAAGAGGTAGGGTTAATATTACCTATGACATTGAGTCTGCACATTAAAAATGGACATAGTATAGTCATTGGTTTGAGTGTTAATGCCAGTGAATGGATCAAATTTGCATGCCTATGACATTGTTTACATATTTTCACATAAATAACTACATTTTCTTTCATGGTTGGCCAGTAATAACCAGTACGTAAGATATTTTTGGCAAGGACATCCTCATTAGTGTGAGCCCCATAAACTCTATCTTGAACTTCTCTTAATGTTAATATGGCTTCTATCAATTAAAAGAACAAAGAAGAGTTCCATCAAATCTTCTTCGGTAAAGAGTTGGGAAAAGTAAGGTGTATCGAGAGGCTTAGTGTCTGAAATAATGTTATTGCTTATGTGAAATGTATAGTGGAAGGACTTGGTCATGGAAATAATTACATAATCTAGAATACCAAATAAAATTGGGACCAAAAATATCATAGATCATTTAAATCATAAAATTCTTATGAGCAAGTGTTATAAGTTGTTTAATGAGAAACTAAAAGTCTCTTGTCTTTTCTATGCTATAGATCAAATAACCAATGGTAGCCATGGCTTCTGTTATCTTGTTATTAGCCTAAGGTATGTGTTCAAACTAAATGTGAGAAATTTTTTGCTTGAGAATGTCCACCATGGATTTATACAGTACCAACTTATCATCTTTGATCTAGAACTGGTTTGCAGCCTAATTAATAATAAGTTAGGAATCTCCATTAACCAATAAATGTTGAATGTTCCCCTAAAATGAGTGCTTCATATTCAATAATGTTATTCATATAAGGAAAGGTGATACAAAATTATTTGGTTATGAGACCCCCCTATGGTGTAATAAATAACAATCCTACTCCTGATACCTGAGATGGGAATGACCCATCAAAATACAGCTTCCATTACTGCTCCTCAGGAGGTGTTTTTATGACAATCATTATGTACTCATTTGGGAATGAAAAATAAAGTGGTTGAGTATCTAAAATAATAGATTCAATAAGCTAATCTAATATTATGTGTCACTCAATGGCCTTTTGTTTGACATATTCAATCTCAAAATCACTCATAATCATGATCCACTTAGCCATGCAACCCTGTAAATCTATTTCAAATAGTAGATATTTGAGTGTACCTAATTTAGAAATGACTATGGTCTTATTCTTAAGCATGCAATGATGCATATTTTGGGTTGCAAAGACCATAACTAAATAATGTTTTTAAATTGGTGTATATTTGTGTTCATATGGTACTTGTATATGACTTAGTAAATTGCATGTTATTTCCCATGTTCATCATGTTGGGTAAAAAGTGACCCCAAGGCATTTTTAGTGGTAGATAGATATATTAAGAAGGGCCTCATTAGAATTGGTGGTAACATAATAAGTAGATTGGCTAAGTATTCATTCAGGTACTCAAATACTTTCTGATATTCTACATCCCAGAGAAAGGTAATACATTTCTTCAATAAATGAGTGAAACTATGGCATTTATTAGCCAACTATGAAGTGAAGCATATTGTTTCTACCTCAAATTTGCTTTTCAGATCATAAGATAAAGAAGAAACTAAAGAAGTAATGGACAAGGCTTGTGAAGTACCTGGATAAAGACTGCGCTCCGTAAATCCAGACGTTTGTGAGCACTCCTCTTTGGCTGTGGAGGAATGACACCTGCAAAGAAGAAAGAAACTTGGACAAAGAGGCGTTAGATAGATAGATGGTGGGTTGCCAAGCAAAAGCCTGTTCCCAGAAGTATGAGAACTTCCTTAAGGGAGGTCAACCCACTGTTTTGATAAAGATAAGTCTGATAAAAAGACAGAATGCTAAAAAGGACTGAAATAAATAGCAAAACTGAAAGAGAAAAAGGAAGCAAATGCTTACCTGGAAGAAGCTGTCAAGCTGGTCACAGTCGCCGGCGTCGGTGGTCCTACCGGCGTCGGTTGTCGGATCTGCCAACGTCGGTTAGTCTGCCGACGTCGGTGGGGGTAATGACCGATGTCAGTCGGGGTTGTGGCCTGTAGACGGGTCTGGGTAAGTTCTGGTCGAGTCTTGGTCTGTGCTCTGTCTGTGGACGGGTTTGTGGACGGGTCTGAGTCTGATGGACGGGTCTGTGGATGGTCTTAGGCAGAGATACAGGGGAGTCAAATGGACAGAGAGGGACAGAGGGGGACAATCAAGGAGATGGGAATACGGGTCTGCCTGGTTTGGTTAACAGTCTGGGTTGGGGGAGAAGGAGGGCTGAATCTAGTTTAGAAATAACTAGAAAGCATAAAGAAACAAAACAGAATACAACATACCTGTGCCTGCTGAAGAAAGTGTTGGTCTTGTTGCTGATGAAGAGTGGGCCAATAATAACCCAGGCGAAGGATGCGTTTGGCTACCGAATTTCCACTGAAGTGTCCACCACAAATCCCGTCATGGGCTTGTTTAATGGCATGAGAGGCTTCAGTGGAGGTGAGACAACGAAGAAGGAGGCCGTCGAAACCTCGCTTATAAAGAAGACCGCCTAGCATGGTATAGCGAACGGTGCGTTTGATGAAAGCTCGCCGCGCATTGCTAGAGAGGTTGGGAGGAATGAGAGAATGAGTCAAGTAGTCCTCAAGTTGTTTATACCAAATATCTTGTGAACTATAGTCTACGGTGTGGATGAGATTGATGTCAGTGGAAATGTATGAAGGCAATGGCACACGATGTACCATGACATAAATTCTTGATGAGGATGATGATGATGAAGGAATATGAGAGGCAAGTGAAGCCATGGTGTCAGCAAACTTATTCGTCGATCGAGGAACAGTCTGCAATAAGTGATGGTCAAAAAATGCAAGGAGAATGTCAACACGGTTTTTGTACCTTTGTAAAATTTCATTTTTGCAGAGGTATGAACCGTTGACCTGATTGACGACGAGCTGCGAGTCGCCGAAGATGTTGATGGTCTTGATGTCTAAAGAAAGGGCGGTTTGAAGTCCCAAAATTAAGGCTTCGTATTCAGCCATATTATTGGTACATTCAAAGTCGAGTTTAAAAGACAGAGGCATGGGCTCCCCTTCGAGAGGGATGAGAATGACCCCGGCACCTCCACCAAGTTGACATTTAGAGCCGTCGAAGAACATGGTCATTTGATAGATGGCGTCATCGGTGGAAAGAGTGGCAATGGACTCATCCGGAAACTCACAGTGAGAAGGTTGATTGTCGGGAAGTGGGGCATCGGCTAATTGATCAGCGATTGCTTGCCCCTTTATAGATTTTTGTTGGACAAATTCGAGGTCGAGCTCAACAAGCAACATGAGCCACCAAGCCATACATTGATTTTGATAAGGCTTGGAGTGCATATACTTGAGAGGGTCGGTGTGAGTGATGACGAAGGTTTTGTGGTTAAGAAGATAATGGCAGAGCTTAGTAGCAGCAAAGACTAACGCCAAACAAAGTTTCTCGGTATGGGTGTACCGAGTTTCATAGTCGACTAATGTTCGACTGATGTAGTAAACTGCTTGCTCGCGGTGTTGCTCGTCTCGATGCGCGATCATGGCACCTAACGAATGATTGGTTGCAGAGATATAAAGGTAAAAGGGTTTATCATCTTGAGGTGAAATGAGGACAGGTGGAGAGATCAAATAGCGTTTAAGGGCTTCAAAAGCCTCTTGACAATCCTTATCCCATGTGAAAGAGATGTCCTTTTTAAGAAGATGATGAAAAGGTTGGCAGTGATCAGAAAGTTGCAAGATAAAACGTCGAATGGACTGGAGTTTCCCTTGCAGACTGCGAAGCTGCTTGAGATTAGATGGTGGTGGCATTTCGAGGATAGCGCGGATCTTGGCGGGATCTATCTCGATGCCACGGAAGGAAATAATGAAGCCTAGAAGCTTACCAAAGAGGACCCCAAAAACACATTTCTTGGGGTTAAGGTGAACATTGTATTGAATAAGTCGAGAGAAGATGATTTTGAGAATAGTCAGATGGTCACGGCGAAGTTTGGACTTGCCTAATAGGTCATCCACATAGTCTTCCATGATTTTATGGAGGAGATTGTGAAAGATGTAGGTCATAGCACGCTGATAAGTGGCGCCTGCGTTCTTTAAGCCGAAAGGCATGACCCGATAGCAGAAAGTCCCCCATGGGGTAATGAAAGTGGTCTTGTGCTGATCTTCCGGTGCAACCAGGATTTGATTATATCCTGAAAACCCGTCCATAAGAGATAACATCTCATGACCGGCCGTGAGATCAACAAGTTGGTCAATGTTTGGAAGAGGAAAGTCGTCCTTGGGACAAGCCAAGTTGAGGTCACGATAGTCCGTACAGATTCGGATCCCCCCAGTTGCTTTGGTCACAGGAACGATGTTAGAGACCCACTGTGGATAATCGATGGGTTGGATGAAAGAGACTGAAAGAAGACGCTGAAGCTCTTCTTTAACAAGAAGTGCAACACGAGGATGCATTTTGCGAAGCTTTTGCCTAACAGGCTTAGCCTCTGGATTTGTGACGATGTTATGGGTAGCGATGGTGGGGTCAATGCTAGGCATATCGCTATAAGTCCAGGCGAAGGCCTTGCTATGGTCAGAAAGGAACTGGGTATAGTCAAGCTGCTCCTGAGTGTCTAAAGATTGACCAATCTTTAAGACATGAGGAACATCAGAGGATGGAAGGTTAATGTTAATGGTCGATTCATTTAACATAACCTGTGTTTCAGAAGGGAGAGAGTGCTGAATGAAAGAATCGTCAGCACCCATATATGTAAGAATGGCGTCGTCGTCTACGCAGTGGATTGTGTTGATGGTTGATGAATCATCGTCTATCATGCCAGGATAAACGAGAGGAAGAGATTTGGGAACCCCGTCGAGTTGATAGGTTAGAGGTTCCAAGCGGATGGTGTTTATGCAAAAAAAAACTAGGAGGGATGGAAACCATCGACTCCGTAGGTGAGGAAGGAAGAATAGGCGAGTCTAGAAGAAATTGGTCAATGTCTAGTTCAGGGGAGATGTTTGTGGAAGGCTCAGTGGGTTCTTGGAAACCCAGTCCATACCATTTCTTCACATTATCGTCATTGGGTGTTTCGACAGGCTGATGAGAACCTTGTTCGTAACGTCCAAAGCTGAAACCCTTCCATGCACACCTATAAAGATAGGCATGTGCAAAGGTGGGGTTGCTAAGAAAAGAGAAATCGGATGTGAAGGTTTGGGGCGATGAAGAAGGATTTGATTCAGTAGGGGCTTGATCAAGCCCCCCATAGACAAGATTAGTGCGAAGGCTAGGTGGACCATAAGGAATGACCATCCCGATCCGACAGTCATAGTTTGGGTGTTGATGAAGTTGTCCATACTCTTGAGGAGTTTGGAACATATCTAGAGAAAGGAGATGATATTCTCCTAGTGAAAGTCTTTGGAAGACGTCGTCCATAGGGTCTTTGATTGGTAATTGAGAAGAGGATGTGGTGGCGACCGCTATTTGCGTACTAGTTGACGCTTCTGCAGATGGGGATGAAGTTCGGGTTGATGATTTGAGTGGTATAAGCACGTCGTTGGGGCTATAGGTTATGTTACAGGTTTTAAATGGAGATGGATCGGCGGGAATGGTATGGATTTGTTTGTCATGTTCAAATTTGACACAACGGTGGAGGGTTAAAGGGACACAAGCCATGGCACGGATCCAAGGTCGCCCTAAGAGGATGTTGTATTGGAACTCTCCTTCGATGATGTAGAAGAGCTCCAGAATTGTGCGTGGCCCAACGCGGATGTGAAGGACAACAGTGCCGATGGTGTTAGCAGTTGTGTCATTAAATGATCTAAGGATTGCGTCAGTTTTTGATACGCAATTCTTTGGAAGGGCCAATTGGTCAAAGGCGTGGGAGGAAATGATATTGATGCTAGCACCCCCATCGATCATAACTCGTTTAATACGAGTTCGATCAACGTAGGCTGTGATGAAAAGGGCGGCGTCCTGATCTTCCTCGGTAGAGGTAGGAATCTCAGAATTATTGAAAGTGATGGATGCGATGGGGGATAAGGAATGGACTAAGGCAGCAAGTGGTTGAGGGTCTTCAGGTTGAACCTCAGCTGCCTGTAGGGCTTTGATTAAAGCCTGGCGATGTTGGGGGGAGCTTTGAATAAGGTCATAGAGGGTCATCTTCACAGGCGTTTGGTGAAGTTGTTTTATCATGGATTCTGTGATTGCCTGTGAAGAAGTAGGTTGGGACGCACCTAAGATGGAAATCTTGGGTTTTGGTGGTTGAGGTGCTTGGATGAAAGGATAGGTCCAAGGGATAGCGGCTTTTTCTTTCGCTTTGTCCTTCTGTGACCTAGTGGTTACACGAATGGCGTTGATTTCGAAGATAGTTGGTGAAGAAGGGGTTATGGTCTGTTGGATAGATGATGATGCGGTTGATGAGGCTAGATGAGAGGGTGACGAGGGTTGGTCGAGAGTGTCCTCAAGTAAAAGGGTGTCTTTCTCCATAAAACGGTGAATGACGGCCTTGAGGGCACAATAGGTCTCAGTATCATGTCCTGGTGTGCGATTATATAAACAGATCTTTGTATCATCGAACCAAGATGGTTTTGAACCGAGAGGTTGGAATGGCTTGATGGGAGGAAGGGTAATGCTAGAGGTTTGCAAAAGTTGACGTAATATTAAAGCGTATGAACCTTCTAAGGGGTCCACGCTTGTTGATACATGACGTGCTGGTGACTTCTGCTTAGGGGATGTTGAGGAAGGTTTTCGTACCACCTTTTGGGTTGGTGGTGCGGTGATAGGGGAAGACGGCATTTTCTTTGTGAGAGGTGCCGACTTTTTGAGAGGTTGACTTGTGATTGGTGAAGGAAGTAAGGGAGGTGATTTGTATTGGTTAAGAGATGGAGTAGGAAGTATGCCAAGTAAAGTAGAAGGATGAGGACCTAAGATGGAAGGCAAAGTTGACGGTGGAGGAGGGGTTCGCCTTTGTGGTTTGGCAGTTTTCTTGGATTTGGTTGGAAGATTACTTTTGGGCGAGGTTTGGTTCAAGTCCACCTTCACTTGCGGGTGAGTGAGGGCAGAGAGAGGGCGAATGCCAAATGGCTTGATTGGTTTGGGTTGGGTAGATGTAGATTTGGAAGCAGTGGTTTGGTCTTTGTTTGGAGTCTTGGACGATTCTGCTTTAGGAGGATTGGCAGTATGAGATGAAGGGGCACGAGAATGTTGAAGAACTTTAAGATGTTCCCACAATCCCCGATGCTCCACTTTCCTTGAAGGGAGAAGTTCTAATTTCTCCGCTAGTTGGGAAAATGGTCGGGAGAACGTTGGATGAAGTTGAGGTTCTGGAGAAGATGTGCTAGGTGTGGCAGCAATGTTAGACCCAAAGTGTATGGGAGTTATCACTGGATTGTTGTTGGTTGAAGAAGATGGCGAATCAGG
This sequence comes from Torreya grandis, assembly GCA_037957365.1. Classification (NCBI taxonomy): domain Eukaryota; kingdom Viridiplantae; phylum Streptophyta; class Pinopsida; order Cupressales; family Taxaceae; genus Torreya; species Torreya grandis. The sequence continues at coordinate 1,365,265 of JARHVA010003418.1, read as the reverse complement.
TTCTTCTCTAGGTGGAGAAGGAACTGGAGAGTGTGACTCCTCAAGTGGGTAAAGGGCAGGAATTATGGTGCCTTCCACTTGTGGGTGAGGAGTAGGTAAGGTCAGGTCCTCTATAGGAAGAAGAAAAGAGGATGGTGAGATTGGTTGCGCTGGTAAAGTTAAGGCATCCTCCAGGATAAGAGGGGTTGATGGAGAATTGACCGGGGAAAGAGGTTCATCCATAAGTGATGAACTGGTAGATGAGTTAACCTCTTGAGGTTGGTTAGAGATAATAGGTGAGACCGTATTGACAGTTCGAATATCATGTTCATGCGTGTTGTCAATTAAGGTCTGGACATTATTGTTTTGGGTTGGTGGATGATTGGGAAATGGCTGTTTGAATATGTCGATGCCCTGGTTTGGAGGTGCATTAGGATTGTCGAGAATGAGCTCCCCCTTTTCAAGCATATCCTGGACTATGTTTTTGAAAGTTTTACAGTTTCCTGTGTCATGTCCCTTGACACGATGGAAATTGCAGAAGTCAGTTTCCCTGTACCACGCAGGGATGGCGCGTGAGGGATCGAATTGAGGTGGTGGTCGAATTTGGGGGAGGTTGATAATCCCCTGTTTGACAAGTTTTTCCAGTATAGATGCGTAAGATTCTCCAAGAGGAGTATATTGTCTTTGCACGTATCTTTGCTGGAATTGACGAGTGGCGCTTTGAGATGTGGAGGGTTTGGCTTGATTGGATGAGGAAGATGAGGGTCTAACGGCCACAGTGTTAGCTGCAGCTTTAGACTTAGAATTTGAAGATGAAGGTTTAGATGAAGAAGAGTCATTAGTCTTGGAATTGGGGTTCTTGCTCTGCAATTTGATTTTGTTCTCCTCGATGGCACGTAATTCTAGTTTACGGGCCATCATGAAGGCTTCGTCAAAAGTACGGAAGGTTTGAACCCTCAAAGTAGAAGAAATGTGTTTGGCACAAGCGCGGGCGAAGAGTTCAATGAGCTCAGTTTGTGGTAAGGAAAAGGAGAGTTGGTTGATAAGGCCTCTCCAACGAGCAACGAAATCAGCTACTAATTCGTCCTCAAATTGACGGATGGTGTAAAGGTCTGTGATTGAAACCTTTTTAGTGATATTAATGGAGAAATGGTCAAGAAAAAGTTGGGCCAATTGTGTGAATGAAAAGAGGGAATGGGTGGCAATGGAGCTGTACTAGTCGAGTGCAGCACCAGAAAGAGACATAGGAAATGTACGCAAGAGTAATGCGTCATCATGGGCGATAAGGTAGCAGGCATGTCTAAATGCCCGTAAATGTTGCTGTGGGTCTTCCTTGCTTTGAAAGCGTGAAAACTTGGGAAGCTCCCACTGGCTGGGGTATGGTCGAATCGGAATGGACGGATGAATAGGCTCATTGCAAATTTGCTCGTATGATAGAGCATTGCGTGAGCCGGAAACAGATGTCTCTAAACTAGACATTTTATCCATCAACATTTTGATAATGTCTGCTGACGGATTCATGGGTGGAGCGCCTCCTAGATTATAAGGCGCTTGAAAGATGTTGGTAGGGGCGTATGATGTGGATGGTTGCATGGACGCGACATATGGATAAGTGGTTATGGGGGCAAAGGGTACTTGTGTCATGGGGTTGGTTGGCACAAGTTGGATAGGAGCCGTCATGGGGTTGGTTGGCCCCAGTTGGATAGGAGCCGTCAAGGATGGTTGAGGCGTGGCTACGCTTGTTGATGGGTAGACGGTTACTCTTGTATTTATTGGTGCAAGAGTAGGGGGAATAGAGACTAGAAGGTTTTGGAATGGTGTGGGGTTTTGTTGGGTGACTTGAGGTTGAGGGAGTATTGGAACCCCCATAGAGGTAGGTTTAGAAGGAGAAGTTATGTTCTGAAGGTAAGATACGGTTGGGTTACTAGTGGAGGTGTTGTCTAATGGTTGAATGGTAGGGGCAGTCGATGTGATTAAAGAAGTCGGCATCCCATAGATTGGGTTGCCTAGGGAGTCTCGCGTTTGGCTATTGGCGAGATAATGTTGCAAAGCTTTAACGTTAAGGTCTAAAAACCGTGCAAAGTCTTGGTCCCCTTCTGGGACGATAGGAGTTTGAGGCGGGGTTGGGCGAATGGGAGTTCTTTCAGTTTCCGAGTTGAACTCCATTATTGGACTGGTTGTAGGTGGTGAAGGAGGAAGCGGTTGTTGAATAGCGTGGTCAAGAAGGGCCTTGTTTTGACTGCGTGTCAAAACCATTCAAGGCTGGAAAAGGGGCAGGTTTCAGAAAACTGTGTCTTGTCAGTTTTAGAAAACCGGAATGGATGATTTGACAGGCATAAAGTTGGTTTTTATGCTTGCTGTTTTTGGGAAAAAGAAAAATGACAGAGACCGACGTCGATAGAAAAACCGATGTCGGTTAAGACTACTGCCGATGCCGGTCAGATGACCGATGCCGGTTAAGAGAAGTTTCCGACGTCAGTTACAGAACCGATGTCGGTTACTGTGTTTTCCAGAAACTCAGAAAAAAAGTTTTGGAAATGAGGAAAATGTCCTTACCAGCTCAAAAAGACAGATAAAAAAATAGAATAGATGATGGTGACAGGCAGAGTCTAGCGTTAAATCCCTATAAAAATTTTATTAGGATCATATGGCTTATGCCTTAAGAAGATGTTTGAAGAAGTTGGCTATAAGAGGGGTCCTAGAATAGGCAATCTAAGGATGGTTTCAGGTAGTTAAGGTGCTCAAAAATCTGTGTTAGGGTCTGGTACGTGGCCTGGTGCTAAGGAGCAAGCTCCCCTCACTTCACGATTCCAGTGGTTAGCTGGTCTCGCTTAGCCAAGATATACCTCGCCTATAGTTTATACTCTGCCAGAGAACAGAGTTGGCTTTCCCCTTGGTGGTGAAATCCAAGTGGGATTGCCGGGTAGGGGTAAGGTTGTCCGCTGGGTGATGAAATCCCAGACGGGCCTTGTCTCAAGTGTGTTTGATGTTTTATTGTGTGCTTGTGATTTGGTAGTGTAACATCATGTGTCTACGGTTTATTCAATATGCGTTTAAGTTACTAGATGTGGACTAATGCAAGCACAAGAAGAAATGAAAGTGCAATATGTTTTAATGCCCCAAATCGAAATATGATATTGGAATGAAAACAATTGGAGAAAGGGTTTGAAGAGAATGACTTTTCTTTCTAGTCTAGAAAATGCAAGAGAACGTAAGAAAGAATTCTTTTTAATTTCCTGCTTATGATTTTTTTTTTTAGAAAATAAGGAGAGGTGAAGTTTAAGAAGCCTAATGCAACTAAATGAATACAGAAGAAGGGAACCCACGGAAGGCCCTAAAGGGGTCCCACCGGGCGTGCCAGAATGTTTCTACCTCAAATTTGCTTTTCAGATCATAAGATAAAGAAGAAACTAAAGAAGTAATGGACAAGGCTTGTGAAGTACCTAGATAAAGACTGCGCACCGTAAATCCAGACGTTTGTGAGCACTCCTCTTTGGCTGTGGAGGAATGACACCTGCAAAGAAGAAAGAAACTTGGACAAAGAGGCGTTAGATAGATAGATGGTGGGTTGCCAAGCAAAAGCCTATTCCCAGAAGTATGAGAACTTCCTTAAGGGAGGTCAACCCACTGTTTTGATAAAGATAAGTCTGATAAAAAGACAGAATGCTAAAAAGGACTGAAATAAATAGCAAAACTGAAAGAGAAAAAGGAAGCAAATGCTTACCTGGAAGAAGCTGTCAAGCTGGTCACAGTCGCCGGCGTCGGTGGTCCTACCGGCGTCGGTTGTCGGATCTGCCGACGTCGGTTAGTCTGCCGACGTCGGTGGGGGTAATGACCGATGTCAGTCGGGGTTGTGGCCTGTAGACGGGTCTGGGTAAGTTTTGGTCGAGTCTTGGTCTGTGCTCTGTCTGTGGACGGGTTTGTGGACGGGTCTGAGTCTGATGGACGGGTCTGTGGATGGTCTTAGGCAGAGATACAGGGGAGTCAAATGGACAGAGAGGGACAGAGGGGGACAATCAAGGAGATGGGAATACGGGTCTGCCTGGTTTGGTTAACAGTCTGGGTTGGGGGAGAAGGAGGGCTGAATCTAGTTTAGAAATAACTAGAAAGCATAAAGAAACAAAACAAAATACAACATACCTGTGCCTGCTGAAGAAAGTGTTGGTCTTGTTGCTGATGAAGAGTCCCTGTTGTTCACCTGCAGAAGATTGTTGTGTACCTGAGGGAGAGAGAGATTAATTGGCAGAGAGGTCAAGTGAAGCACTGATACAAGGGTCTGATACCAGAGATTAAAGAGTCGGGACGCGAGAGTTAGAGACGTAGAGAAGGGGAGAAAAGCCAAACGGAACCAGAGGAGAGCTGAATGGTGAAGAAAAACCTTAAGAAGGCTGCCGACGCCGGCAATATCGTCGACGTCGGCCGAAGGATGACCGACGTCGGCGGCTGAAAGGCTGGAGAAAGGCTAAAAATAGCCTTTCATCCGTTTCCCAACGGCCGGGTCAAATGAATGCCAAGGTGAAACGGTCGACGGGGGGGGTTAAATGGGCGAGAGAAGAGTTTGGAATGGGAGTCTAAAGCATTAAATGGCCATGTGGGGAATAAAGGGGATCCAAGGAGGGTATCCTAGGGTGGCAAGGTGGCGAGGAGAGGGAAAGAGGGGCCTTATTTAATTAAAAATAGGTGTTTATTTCCAATTAATAAGACTTAGGTGGGTTAGGGACCAAGGAGGACTAGGAGGGAGAAAGGACCAAGGGGTTAGACACTTTTTAGGTGTCTACATTTGCCCCTTTTTGTCTTGTTGGTTGTTCCAGACGAACTGCAAGACAAAAATAGGGAGTGGTTGCCCCAGGTGAGGGATGATGTGGATTGCCCCGAAGTATGGATGAGGTATCCTACCAACCTATGTTAACATTGTTCCTACTTTTCCTATTTTACCAACCTATTTGATCATCTATGCCTACCTCGATACTCGGGAAGTCCTTGACGTAATTTCAACCCCTCGACTTAAACTTTTTACATTCCTCTTTTAACCAGACAGCCACTGACATCGGTTAGCGTGCCGGTGACGACACTCACCTAACTGACGTCGGTCACTTAGTGGCCGACGTCGGTAGGTTAGTGACCGACGCCGGTCGCTGATCGGCCGACGCCGACGGGTTCACCGACGTCGGTGACTGGTTCGACCCTAAGGCCGAACGGGGCGAGCCCTAAAGATTAGGGCTTCCCCATTTTGCCTTCCCCGACACTCCTAAACCCTCCCAAATCACTCCTAAGCTCTCCTAGACAACCTACCCACCTTCCTAGCTACCCTCCCCCTCGATTTCTACTTCAAATAACAACAATTTCCCAAACTAAATTCAAAGTCAAAATCAATCAAATGGGGTTCAAAGACCCTCCTACCTCATCCCGTCGACGCCGGCGTGGTGGCACGATAGGTGCCGCTGGTGGTGGACCTCCCGCCGGTCCTCTACTCCCCTCTGCCATCACTTTTGTCCTAGTGGCTCTGCACACTTCACTTAAGCCACAAACGTCCCTGCAGCGTCCAATCAGCGCCTTCTCTCCACCAATGCTCCTCTGCCACCTCGCACTACTCCTTAAATCAGCTCAAGGTCACTATCACTCAACCAATTCCAGAGCTCTTTTTTCTCTTTCAATCAACTAGCAAATGACTTTTGGTGGGCCGCCAATCCGGTTTTGTCGGATTTGGCATGCCGCCGACGTCGGCATAAGCGTGCCCTAGACTACCGTCGTCGGCCTATTTTCGCCGACGTCGGTCTCTTTGTACACCGACGTCGGTTATGTAGCTGACGTCGGTGTATTTCAACCTTTTATCCCTCTTCCAAATGACCTAAATCATGTCTCTAATCAAGTTAAGCCCTTCAGACCATGTCACATTGGCCCCTTGGGGCACTTTTAGATTACTTTTTGCTTCTATCCATCGACCACCAGACATTGGAGATCATGCCCATCTCCTAAAACCGCGACCACTTCCAAAGCGTTTGCCTTGGTTGTTTTTGCATGTATGCTATTCCACGACTGGTTAGCAAATTTGTCTGCAGACTATATTTTTGGACCCTCACAAGTATAGGATCACACGCCAGTTGATCCGCCCTACTTGTGACTTTTTTGTGTTTTCAGGAGCACTTCCTAAGCCTGGGATACCTGGAACACGACGACCATTTGGAGCTTCAGCCTCGATTGAATAACTCGATCAGCTACGACTAATGCTGGGGCCCGGTTATTTCAATTTTGGCACTCCTCGACCCTTGACCTGCGACAATTGACCCGACCATCTCGTGCAGTGGCATGCGCGCAATCATGACTTTTGCAGCGTTTTCACTCACTCTTCATCCTTCTCATCCACTCTTTCTCAAATCAACACCCGATTCCAGGTTCCCTTCCCTCGACTCCCGCTTTGAGGGGGAATACCTCGTCCATACTTCGGGGCAATCCACATCATCCCTTACCTGGGGCAAACTAACTCCTATTTTTGTCTTGCAGTTCATCCAAGAACAACCAACAAGACAAAAAGGGGTAAATGTAGACACTGAAAAAGTGTCTAACCCTTGGTCCTTTCTCCCTCCTAGTCCTCCTTGGTCCCTAACCCACCTAAGTCTTATTAATTGGAAATAAACATCTATTTTTAATTAAATAAGGCCCCTTTAACCCCTCCCTCCTTTGACACCTCACCTAGGACACCTCGCCTAGACACCTCACCTTAGACTAAGTCTTTCCCTATGACTCACTCAAGATCTCTCCCTAATTCTTCTAACCTCCTAACAAACTCCCGTGCGTATTTAGCATAACTCTCGGCATTCTCCAATGCATAAGAACACTTGGCGGATAAAAAACGGGCTTGGTGGCTTGTTCTGCCCATTTTAACCCCGCCGACGTCGGCCAACTATCGGCCGACGCCGGCGGAATCGCCGACGTCGGTTATACTTAACAGACTTCTCTTCCTCTTTCTGGGTAATCACAATCACAATCAAAATCAGGAGTTTTCAAATCTCGGGTGATCTAACAAGCGAATCTCTCTCTTTCGGTGAAACAAAGCTCTGGTGCTCTTGCTTTCTGGTGTTCTGGCATCTTGTTTTCTTGTAGGAATCAGCGTACTTGACAACTTCTCTCAGGCACTCAGATCTTGCATCCAACGTTTTGTACCGGGACTACATGCTATCTTCATCAACTATTCAACGCAGATAAGTACTTGTGCTGTCTTTATTTCTAGATCATTTTATTTATATCAAATACTCTGTCTTCTATCTATTCCAATATCCTTTACCATAATCTTCTCTGTTCCTCCCGGAGACGCTGAAAAGCTCTCTCTCCTGTCCATTTGCCTTTTCCACCTGTCGCCTCTGTTACTTACCCAGTTTATTCCCAGACAATATTCTCTGTCCCTTAGACCTCAAACAGACCCTCACAGACCCCAGACCCCCAAACAAGATCATACACTATCCTATAACCCTGAAACCAAACCTGTAACCAAGCTCTTGACTATTACCCCGACCGACGCCGGTCACTTCCCCAACCAACGTCGGCAACCTTCTGACCGACGACGGCAATACCACCGACGTCGGCGACTGTGTTTACCAGATTACAGATTTTCAGGTACGCATTTGTTTTTAGTCTTTTCTTTTCACATCTTTCAATATTTTTCTTTTCTGTCTTTATCACATTCTATCTTAAACAGTGGATTGTCATCCTTGAAGAAGCCTTAGAGCTTCAAGGACCAAGCTTTTGCTTGGCAATCTACTCTCTTATTGACTAACATAGTTTGTGTTTTTAGTGTTTATCTCTTTCAGGTGTTATTCCTTCACAGCCAAAGAGGAGTATTCATAGCGTCTGGATTTACGATGCGCAGTCTTTATCCAGGTACTTCACAAGCCTTGTCCATTACTTCTTTAGTTTCTTCTTTCTCTTAAATCTGAAAAAGCAAAATCTTGAATAGAAACATTCTGGCACGCCCGGTGGGACCCTAGGTTCCTCCTGGGTTCCTTTTCCTTTTCATTCATTTAGGTGCATTTAGGCTCCTTCCTTCTTGTCTCTTTCTTCTATTCCAAATGTCACTATAAGCAGGACTAAAACGAACCTTTCTTCCTTGCATTCTAGACTAGTCTAAATATCATACTCTCATCCCTTTCTCCATCTTGTCTTCATAACAATATCACATTTCGACTTGGGCTTAAAACATATTGCACTTTCATTTCTGCTTGTGCTTGCATTAGTCCACATCTAGTAACTTAAACGCATATTGAATAAACCATAGACACTTTATGTTACACTACCTGACCACATGCACTAAAACACACATAAAACATACCTGAGACAAGGCCCAACTGGGATTTCATCACCCAGCGGATACCTTACCCATCCCGGTGACCCCACTTGGATTTCATCACCAAGGGGGAAGCCCACTCCGTTCTCTGGCGGAGTCTAAACTCTAGGCGAGGTATATCTTGGCTAAGCGAGACCAGCTAACCACTGGAATCGTGAAGTGAGGGGAGCTTGCTCCTTAGCACCAGGCCACGTACTAGACCCTAACACAGATCTTTGAGCACCTAAAACAATTCCCGAAACCATCTTTAGACCGCCTTCTTCTAGGACCCATTTTTCAGCCAATCTCCCTAAACATTCATCTAAGGCATAAGCCACGATTTCTAAGGTTAATTCCTAGGATTTATCGCTTAGGCTTGTCTGTCTCTCTCTATTTTCCTCTTCTCATCTGTTTGTTTGAGTGTGTGAGGACGCTTTCTCCCTTGTTTTTCCAAGAACCTTTTGGTTCTCTGGAAAACACAGTCACCGACATCGGTTCTTCCACCGACGTCGGCTTCCCCTGTCACCGGCATCGGTTCTGATACCGACGTCAGCTTTATCTGACCGACGTCGGCCATATTTCTTACCGACATCAGTTTTTCAACCGACGTCGGTCTCTGTCACTGTCCCTTTTCTTTCAAACAGCAGCCTGAAACCTGTCCATTCTCTGTCACAAATCACATTCTGGTTTTCTGAGACTGCAAAAACACAGTTTCTGGAACCAGGCCTCTCTTCTTAACCACTTTAGCCAACGACCGCTTCCGTCTACCTCGTCCCTAACCAAGTCCTATCATGGAGTTCCACTCGGAGACTGAAAGAACTCCTACAGGACCGACCCCGACCCCGACCCCGACTCAAATTCCCATCATCCCTGAAGGGGACCGAGATTTCGAGAGATTCTTGGACCTCAACACCGCAGCCCTCCAAAACTATCTCGCGAGAAACCCAACGCGAGACCTTTCGGGTGACATGGCGACGACATCCACGCCATTCGCCACCCAACCCTTTTTTACTCAGCCTTTCGCCTCGACCATTAACCCAACCATGGCCAATACGCAAAGTTTGGCCTCCTCGTCTATTTTTAGACCGACCTCCATCGGGGTTTCATTACCCCCTCAACCACCTGCAATTCAACCAAGTTCTACATCATATCAGAACTTGATTGCCTCGACCCCTCACACTCTTGCGCCCACAAATGTAGGCGTGCCGACTTATCTTTCTACCAGTGCCGCCATTCAACCACCTTTGGCGGTGCCCAGTCAACTTATACCTGCAACCTTCATAACACAACCACCTTTAGCCTCCACTTCTGCCCCTGCGACTAGTCATCCGTACGTTGTACAACTGACTATGTCGCACGCCTCCTCTAGCCTCTTCCAAGCGCCTTACAACTTAGGGGGCGCTCAACCCGCCAATCCGTCAGCAGATCTTATCAAGATGCTGATGGATAAAATGTCCAGTCTCGAAGCCTCTATTTTTGATTCAAGCAATACTTTGTCATATGAACAAATTTGAAACGAGCCCATCCATCCTTCCGTCCCTATTCGACCATACCCTAACCATTGGGAGCTTCCTAAATTCACTCGCTTTCAGAGTAAGGAAGACCCACAACAACATCTACGAGCATTTAGACATGCCTGTTATCTTATTTCCCATGATGATGCGTTACTTTTACGCACGTTTCCTATGTCCCTTTCTGGCCCTGCCCTTGACTGGTATAGTTCATTTGCCAGATACTCTATCTTTTCATTCATCCAACTTGCCCAACTATTTCTTGACCATTTCTCAATCAATATCACCAAACAAGTCTCAATCACAGACCTTTACTCCATCAGGCAATTTGACGACGAATCAATCATCGATTTTGTCGCTCGTTGGAGAGGTCTGATCAACCAGCTCTCCTTCCCTTTGCCTCAACCCGAGCTCATCGAGCTCTTCTATCGAGCATGTGCCAGTCACATCTCTTCTACCTTGTGGATTCAGACATTCCGCACTTTTGACGAAGCTTTCATCATGGCTCGAAAGCTCGAACTCCGCACCCTTGAAGAAGATAAGGTCAAATTGCGTCATACCAACGCAAAATCCAATGGCCATTCTTCTTCCAGACCTTCTTCTTCTGCCAATTCCGAATCTAAAGGAGTGGCCAACACTGTGGTCGTTAGATCACCATCCTCAACAACAACTAATCACTCTCAACCTTCGACATCTTCCAGCATCACCAAACAATTCCAACAATGGTACATTCAGCGTTCTTACACTCCACTTGGAGAACCATACGCTTCCGTTTTGGAAAAACTTCTCAAGCAGGGGGTCCTCAATCTCCCTCCAATCCGACCACCTCAATTTGACCCTTCAAAAGCCCTCCCTACATGGTATAGGGAGGCCGACTTCTGTCCCTTTCATCGCGTCCAAGGCCATGACATCGACAACTGCCGAACCTTCAAAAACATCGTCCAAGACATGATCGATAAGGGGGATCTTATTTTAGATAACCCGAATGCACCCCCTAATCAGGCCATTGACATCTTCAAACAACCTTTCCCCAATCATCCGCCTACTCAGAACTACGTCCAGACTTCGACCAATGACTCCCAAGACCTTGACATTCACACAATTAGCACTATCTTGCCTCTTGTCCTTGACCAACCTCTTCCATTAAAGGATGAGGAACCTTCTTCTCCTACTAGTCCTCCATCTACCTCTCTTGCATTGGAGGATGCTTTGACCACATCAGCGCCATCAAGCCCATCTCCATCCGAAGACCCTACCTTGCCTACTCCTCAACTACAAGTCGAAGGCACAATCATCCACACCCTCTGCCCACTTGAGGAGCCGCCCTCTTTTATTTCTTCTCCACCAAGAGAAGGATCAGTCCCTCCACCCGTTTCAACTGAGGAAGACCCAGTCACGGTTTCCTCCTGCCCTTTGCGTGAGATTGCTATATCTCACTCACCTCCATCCACATCCAAACCCAAACCCACATTTAACCTTGCCTCGCACAACGGTGGCCCTCGACCCAAACCAACGAAGACCACTAGACCACATCGGAGGACTCCTCCCCCACCTTCGTCATTGCCCTCTATCTTGGGCCCGCACCCATCCACTTTAATAGGAGTGCTTCCCACTCCCATCCTTCACAGAGGCACATCGCCTCCATTACTCCCCCATCTCATCAGGCATACATCTCATCCAAACCCTCGACCTATGCCTCCTTCGCCTCCCAGACCAACGTCACCAATCCTCACTGCAATAAGACATCCAAACCCGTTAGCAGGTTCATATGCCTTGCTCTTACGGCACTTATTGTAGTCCTCTCGCCTCGACCTCCCGCCTCTTAGACAATATCAATCTCTCGGACCTAAACCACCTTGGTTCGACCACACTTGCATTTGTGCGTATCATCGCACGCCTGGGCACGACACGGAGCATTGTCATGCCCTCAAGGTCGCCATTCGCCAATGTTTGGAGGATGACACCTCCCTTCTCGACCACATCATCAACAAACCTCCCTCATCAACTCTCGGATCAAGGCCATCTTGGTTCGACAACTCTACATTCTGTCACTATCATCACATTCCGGGACATGACACTGAGCGTTGTTGCGCTCTTAAAGCTGTCATTCGTCAGCACTGGAAAAAGGACTCCCTTCTCACCAAGGATCCTCTTGACCACCTCTTCAACAAGACATCAACCCCGACTCATGCCTCTCCAACCTCATCACCTAAATCGGGATCTCCACGCCAGACTGTGGTCCCTTTGCCGCCTTTGACCCCTTTATTCGACATTAACACCGTCCCCCTGACCACTAAACCTCAACCGACCTTAACCAATCTTTCAAACATTCTCCCTACCCGCTGGGGGAATTCATCCTTCATCCACATCTCAACCAACTCTTCAACCCAGTCTCTACCACATATCAATCACTCATTTAATCTTATATCTCGACCAAGTGTCCATCGACCCAACCCCCGACCAGTTATTCAACCAGTCTCAACCAAACTTCGACCACATATCAATCAACCAGACCTCTCGACCAAACATTCGACCTTTTTCAACCAACCAACGACAATGTCAACCGACTTCACATCCATCAATCAACGCCTGACCAATCTGGAAAGAGGCAATTGGGGCAAGCTTGCTCCTAATTGACTCGGACCTTAATACACTAGCATGGCCCAGGGTCTTATTAGACCTTAAACCCCTTCTTCTGTCTTGCGTCTTCGACCTTTTTTCTGTTAGTCGAGTGCTCGATCACTTGACGTTTTACTTGTGCTCGTCCCTTGAGCAATCCTCGTCCTCTTAATCCTCATCCCTTTCAACCCTATTCCCCTTTAACAAGTCCTTTACAACCCTTTTAGGATGCAGTGATGCTTTGTCCTAATAAAAGGGGCGTCCTTGAGCTTCTACAGTCTTGTCCGTGACTCTCATTTCTATCAATAAATCCAAAGCAAGATGTCCAAACATATCCATGGTCTCTAAATCAAGTCAAATTAAAAAAGACAGACTGATCCCTTGAAGGACAGCTGTACTATCATTGCTGTATTACTAGACTGATCCCTTGAAGGACAGCTAGGCCAACTTTTCAAACATTATCAAGCAAAAATATAGACCACTCCCTCGAAGGATGGCTATGACTACTCTGGCAATAAACAGCACTATTTTAGAAGCTTCCCGCATCGATCAGCTTCGCAACATGACCATTACATCAAATGACATCTCTATGCAGGCTTCCAGCATCGATCAGTCTGCGCAAAAAAAAAAAAAAAAGTCATGGACATTGGCTTGTAGTTGTCTCAGGGTCTCCTATAAAAGGGGCAAAGTTATTCCTGCTCTTACACTGGGTTACCCTATCCTCCTCCTATCACCGGCTCAAGGGACTTCGAGCTCACTTTAATGCCAAAGTGATTCGATTACCGTTCTAACTCCACACTGGTCAACGACGCAATGCATGAATGGGGCTTTGGTTCTAATCACCCCTATCTATGCTTCCTTTTTGGTTCTTGTCAATGAAAGAGCAATTTGCCTTTCATCTTTTCTCTGCACTTTGGTCACGCTTTGGCCACATCAATTGTCGACTCATCCTTAAACCAAGCCAACTTCAACATTTTTCAACCCAGCCTCGACATTTTCAACATGACATCAGGCATCATCCTTGTCCTTTTTCGCATAGTTCCCATGGACACCAATACACATGGAAACTACCGACCAGACCCAATTTATGTTAAGCATAAACCAATACTTGCTGAAGCATAAATAGCCCCTTTTATTCATTTTTAGCATACATCCATCGCGACTATGGAAACTTGCTAGAGATGAAAGACTCTCGACCAATTCTACAGAATACACCATCTGTAGCATCCTTTTATCCTCATCTTAGCCTCATCATTTCGACGCTTGACCAAGCTCATCATCGACCATTTTGACCCTCTTCGTCCGAACTACATTGGTCTGAGGCCCTAGGACAAGGGCTATGTAGGCAGCACTCAGATACCACATCTTCTGAGGTTAGCTCGACCACCCCCGTTTGTTCATCTCTATGATGGACAAACCTTCTCTTCTTTGACTCTTATCATGCCCAACTTCGTCACCTTTGACCAAGACCTTTGACCAAAACCAGTCATCGACTTTGACCAAGACCAATCAATCACTCTGACCCTCCCTCCCTTTTAGGGAGAACTACATCAGCCTGAGGCCCTATCACCAGGGCTATGTAGGTAGCACTCAGTTGACATGGGGTCTTCTGGGGTTAGCTCGGCCGCATCCTTTCGTCCATCCATCCTCTTGACCAATGACCATTGGCGACCATGCCTATCTCCTTCGACCTCGACCCACTTCCAAGCCAATGTTGCCTTGGTTGTTTTTGTGTGTATGCTATTCCACGGCTGGTTAGCAGAATTGTCCGCAGACTATTTTTGACCCTTCACAAGTATAGGATCGCGAGCCAGTTGATCCCTACTACTTGTGGCTTTTTCGTGTTTCTGGGAGCACTTCCTGAGCCCTGGATACCTGGGACACGATGACCATTTGGAGCTTCAGCTTAGATTGAGTGACCCGATCAGCAGACGACTAAATGCTGGGGCCCGGTTACTTCAATTTTGGCACTCCTCGACCCTTGACCTGCGACAATTTGACCTGACCCTCTTGTGCAGTGGTATGCGCGCAATCATGACTTTTGCAGCATTTTCACTCACTTCTCTCTTTCTCATCCACCTTTTGTCAAATCAGCACCCGATTCCAGGGTTCCTTCCCTCGACTCCCGCTTTGAGGGGGGATACCTCGTCCATACTTCGGGGCAATCCACATCATCCCTCACCTGGGGCAACCACTCCCTATTTTTGTCTTGCAGTTCATCTGGAATAACCAACAAGACAAAAAGGGGCAAATGTAGACACCTAAAAAGTGTCTAACCCCTTGGTCCTTTCTCCCTCCTAGTCCTCCTTGGTCCCTAACCCACCTAAGTCTTATTAATTGGAAATAAACACCTATTTTTAATTAAATAAGGCCCCTCTTCCCTCTCCTCGCCACCTTGCCACCCTAGGATACCCTCCTTGGATCCCCTTTATTCCCCACATGGCCATTTAATGCTTTAGACTCCCATTCCAAACTCTTCTCTCGCCCATTTAACCCCCCCCCCGTCGACCGTTTCACCTTGGCATTCATTTGACCCGGCCATTGGGAAACGGATGAAAGGCTATTTTTAGCCTTTCTCCAGCCTTTCAGCCACCGACGTCGGTCATCCTTCGGCCGACGTCAGTGATATTGCCGGCGTCGGCAGCCTTCTTAAGGTTTTTCTTCACCATTCAGCTCTCCTCTGGTTCCGTTTGGCTTTTCTCCCCTTCTCTGCGTCTCTAACTCTCGCGTCCCGACTCTTTAATCTCTGGTATCAGACCCTTGTATCAGTGCTTCACTTGACCTCTCTGCCAATTAATCTCTCTCTCCCTCAGGTACACAGCAATCTTCTGCAGGTGAACAACAGGGACTCTTCATCAGCAACAAGACCAACACTTTCTTCAGCAGGCACAGGTATGTTGTATTCTGTTTTGTTTCTTTATGCTTTCTAGTTATTTCTAAACTAGATTCAGCCCTCCTTCTCCCCCAACCCAGACTGTTAACCAAACCAGGCAGACCCGTATTCCCATCTCCTTGATTGTCCCCCTCTGTCCCTCTCTGTCCATTTGACTCCCCTGTATCTCTGCCTAAGACCATCCACAGACCCGTCCATCAGACTCAGACCCGTCCACAAACCCGTCCACAGACAGAGCACAGACCAAGACTCGACCAGAACTTACCCAGACCCGTCTACAGGCCACAACCCCGACTGACATCGGTCATTACCCCCACCGACGTCGGCAGACTAACCGACGTCGGCAGATCCGACAACCGACGCCGGTAGGACCACCGACGCCGGCGACTGTGACCAGCTTGATAGCTTCTTCCAGGTAAGCATTTGCTTCCTTTTTCTCTTTCAGTTTTGCTATTTATTTTAGTCCTTTTTAGCATTCTGTCTTTTTATCAGACTTATCTTTATCAAAATAGTGGGTTGACCTCCCTTAAGGAAGTTCTCATACTTCTGGGAACAGGCTTTTGCTTGGCAACCCACCATCTATCTATCTAATGCCTCTTTGTCCAAGTTTCTTTCTTCTTTGCAGGTGTCATTCCTCCACAGCCAAAGAGGAGTGCTCACAAACGTCTGGATTTACGGTGCGCAGTCTTTATCCAGGTACTTCACAAGCCTTGTCCATTACTTCTTTAGTTTCTTCTTTATCTTATGATCTGAAAAGCAAATTTGAGGTAGAAACACATATAATAGACTAAATTTTTCCCTATAAACTATAGAGATACTTCATATTGGAAGCTGGTGACATCTTGGTAATGGATTGAACCTTGGCAGGATCAACTTTAATGCCTCAACAAGAGATAATAAAGCCTAGTAGTTTACCTAAATTAAAACCAAAGATGAAATTCTTGGGATTAAGTCAAACTTTATACTCATAAAGCCTTTCAAATATCCTTTATAGTACAACTAAAATATCTACATGGGTCTTAGATTTACAAAGGATGTCATCAACATAGTCTTTGATAATATCATGCATCATATTATGGAATATAACAGTCATAGCCCTTTGATATGTTGCCCTAGCATTCTTGAGGCTAAACAACATGACTTAATAGTAAAATGTTCCCCAAAGACTGGTGAACATTATTTTGTGTTGGTCCTCTAGTGCAATCTTAATTTGCTTATATCCTAAAAATGTGTCCATGAGGGAAAGCATTTCATACCTAGCTATGGAGTCAACAATCATGTCAATGTTTGGTAGATAATAGTTGTCCTTCGAGTAGGCCTTATTAATGTCTTAGAAATTAGTGCCTGTTATGATATATTTTGGCTTCTTGCTTACTAGCACATTAGATATTCACTTTGATTAGTCAATCAACCTTCTACATCTTTCTTCTAAGAGTTTCTCCAACTCTTTGTTGATTATTAAAATAATATGAGGATGAATCTTCCTTAGTTTATACTTAATGGGTTTGGCATCAACATGTATAATGAGATGGTGTAAAATGAAGGTGGGGTCCAAACCTGGTATATCTAATTAAACCCATGTAAATATGTCAATAAACTCACTTAGAAGGGTTGTAAAGACTTCAAATTCCTTCTCAGTGAGGGATGTGCCTAATTTTATCCACTTTGGGTCATTTAGAGTCTTGATGTTAACTTCTGTAGTATCCTCTCCAAGGAGAGTCAAAACATCTTCTATAAAAATTGGCAAGGATGTAAATTGTCCAGCAATGGAAAAGTCCTCTAGTCGGCTTGGTTCTTCAAGCTCTCCTAAATAGGTTGAGTCTGAATATCCTAATGGTGGTAAGGGACATGTAATAAACACTAGAAGACATTCTTAGATAATTTGATCAAAGGCATGTTACTCCTTTGTACTAATCTCATACCCAAAAACAAGTTTTCTATTGGTGGTTTCTTGAGCTTAATTCAAAGAAAGGTGAACATCCACATCTAGTGGCACTTGAAACAGGTTTTTTCCAAGAGACTAGCCTTTTTATTGACTTTTACCCTAGTCTAAAAGTGCCTCAAAGAGATTTTCACTTTGGGACCAAAATATTTTAATTTTTGTTTTTGGCTAAGGGTGTTCAAACAATCTCAAAAATAGGTAGTGAGATCCAATTTGATAGAGAACCCTTATTTATTATCTCCCAAAGGAATATTATCTCTCAGACCCTAAAAATCACAAAAGACCTTATCATTCTTGAACTCATCCAAAGGTACTATGGATTCTTATTGGTCCTAGTCTATGAGTTTAGGATGATAAAAGGTAATCAGGGAGTGTCAGATTATTAGCATGATGATACAAATGGTATATAGGTTGAATAAGTTGGTATTGGATAAATCTTTGTATATGATATGATCAAACCCTATTTTGATTTTAGCATCATCATCACTAGTTGTTGGTTTAGGAACATGAATAAGATATGTGGGGTTACCCCCATGTAGCTTTAATCTAAGACCATGAGTTCCTTTGTATTTGGTCATATAAAAAGCCTCAATAGTACCCTATTGATTTGCCCAGAGGCCTCTACCTTTATAATTTTGGTTATCCATAATATTCTTGGGGATGGGATACTTTGTTCTTTAGTAGAAACTAACCAAATTATCATTGTATAACCAAGAATCACCATTTTCAAGTGGGTCTTATTATTTGTTAGTGGACCATGTGAAAATAATAGGCACTGGGCTAGGAAGTTTTCCTTTTCCCTTTTATCACCATTCCATGCAAATTGGCTTAGATTTGTGCCTTTTATAGGACTTGGGGTTTTGTAGAATCTTGGATATATGGAATGTATCATGGGTAAAATAATCTCATAGACCATTGTCTAAAATGGTAAAGTGATTAAAAATATCAATAGCAAGCACATGTGAACTTGAAGCAAGGCTATCAAGGTATATGTAATTGGTCTCTGATAATTCAACAAGTAACTCCTTGTCTTCATCTTTATTTGGTACTAGGTCTAGACCAAAACAGTAATTGTAGATTTCATATTCACCTCCAAATAATTTTAGTCTTCATATGGATATAAATCTCCATGGATAGTTAACTCCATCCCAAAGTGAGGAAACTTGATACACTTGTACAAGGTTAAAGGTATTACATGGATTTCATGTATTCATGGTCTACCCAAAATCAAATTATATGATAAATATAGATCTAACACATGGAAAAGTGTGTTTTGGGTCAAAATACCAATGACCACTAATAAACTAATGGTTCCTTGTGATTCATGCTCTTCATTATCATAGACACTAAAAGTAATAGTCTCAAGCTGAAGGTCAGCTATTGTATATCTTAGATGTTTGATTAGCTTCAAGGATATAATATTTATTCCTAATCCATTGTATATGAGGATGAATTTAAATTTGTGTTGCATTATAATAACTTTAATATACAATGAGTTATTATTGAGACGGCCAAGGGATCACATATCACTTTGGTCGAAAGTTAATTATTGGTTTGGGACTAGGTGTTCAACCAAAGCTTGAAATTTATCTATTGTAATGTCATTGGGCACTTAAGACTAGACTAAGAGTTAAGTAAGAATATTCTTGTGGATGGTAGATGTACACAAAAATCTAAAATAGATATTTGTGTGCATGTCTTTTGGAGTTGTTTCACAATATCATATGTTTTTTCCTTAACAATGGTAATTGGCTTACTCCTAGCTAGTGTAGTAGGTTAGATTAACTCATTAATAGGGGTTTACATTAATTATATGGTGACTTTATATTACCAAGTTGATATTTATTAATTTTTATTGGGTAAAAGACCATCTTAACTAGAAGATGATGGAGATGGGATAAAAAGGGTAATTATTGATTATCGATGTGCTTGGCTACGATTACTATTCAATGAAGGGTTACCAACATAGGGATGTAAGATGGTAATCATTAGTTGATATTACACTTGGATATAATCATAGGTCAAGGAAGGATTACTAGCATTGGGAGGCTGATAGGTATTGTTAGGTAATGGTCTTGGTCTATTGGTATATGGTCTAAGATTGATGGTAATGGTAGACACATGACCACCTACAATACTATTAGTGGAGGTTCCTAAATCACCAAAACTTACTAATTATGGGGATAAGCAACTATGATATTAATAAAAAACATATTAAAAGACCTTTTCTATACCTATTCAAGGTTTATATAGAGAAATCTTAAGGTTTTATCATGATTTAAGGTTGTATCGTAAAGATTCTTGGTTACATGAACATAAAGACATATAAATAGAACTTAGAATTGACAAATACATAATAGGAAATATTTCATATTTTGACCAAGTACATTCAAATTTTATATAATTGATATAAGAAACATGGGAACATTTAAGAAAATAGTAGAGAACTTCTTCTTATAATGATCAAAATACTTCATTACATACTATCACAGAGATTAACTTATAGAGTCTTACAATACAAACTCAATGAATAAGTACTACTTTAATCTCATAGTAGAGGAATTGTAATAACAAAAATTAAGCTAAAAATCAACCCTTTTTCATATAGATGCATCCAATATATAGCTCAAAGACATTGCAATTGTGACTTCCTGTCTATTCTGAGTAGCTAGTTTTGCTAGGTCACTTGTAACTTCCTCTATTTGTTACTAATTCAAAATAGGCCAATTGCATTTTCATCTAATTAACTAGTTATCAATATTATATGATTGGAAATGGAAGTTTTTACTATGCACAAAAGATATGGCTGGACATGTTGGATAGTAATATATGTGAACATATGACATATATTCAAATATTTTCCCATTAACACTTTCCTAGATTTAAATTATTGTCTCATCTCGAGATAACATCAAAACAACGTAAAATAGTGCCAAAAGCTAGGAGGATGCACACTAGTCATAGATTACCTAGGGCATTGTTTACTAGTTTTCACCATATGTGCACTACATAGCCACCCTCATAGGTTTTCAACTAAGTAGTTCCATGCGACTCATCATGTAGCCATTCAAGAACAAAAACATGGTATCAAAATGTCAACATTTTGATACCTATGCATTATTTAGGAAGTGGGAGGAATCTAGTCCAACTAGCCAAGTACTGAATAAAAAGGTGGTGGGAGAACCTTTCTTATTGAAGTTAGGTCTACAATTCAACTAGTAGAATGAACTCAAGGGTATTGAGCATAGGCATAATCACATAATCAAAATATGATATGTTAGCTTTAAAATATCACCAATCTAATAAAATCTCCTAGATGAGATGAAGAAATGCTCGTAGGTGGCCTTGGGAAAGAAGTAAAGCTTAGAGGTCTTCATCCATAGTTATGGGAAAAGTAGTGTGGGAAATAAGAGTGTGTTGAGCAATATCTTGATGGAAGACTGTGAGCTTGACAGCATACCTCTACACTTGAAGACCAGTAAAAGTAATGCACTGAGTGTACATTTACCACTACTATAAATTCACCAATATGGTGTCCTTAGCAGAAGAAGAAGCCTAAATTGAAATATCTAGGTCATCCATAGAAGTGGTCAGTTTGAGGATGATTTCCTTAGCCCTAAAAAATTTTATGAATGTTGACTACGTGTTGCCCCAAACATTATCAAGATCTTTTTTCTAGCCCATGAAGCACTAGGCTACCTATATGGCTTGCAAAGACGTATCATGGATAGACTTTTGATATTCATCTAGTAACTCTAAAAGGATTCTGGGATCAGCTTTGATTCCCAGGCCTTGAGTACATAGTCTCTATAGTTATTGAATATGTTGCCAATCTTAGGCCAATTGTGCAAGGAGTAATGTGAGTTTGCATGCAAAAGATAAAATATCCACATCTGAGACTTATTACACCAATCTGGGACATGTGTCTTCAATGAGTTGACAAGCCTTGCATAGGTCAGCTCATAACCTTACACTCTCTAACATTAGCTAGGAAACTATATTCTCCAATGATGTAGCTCTTTATGCAATTTTCTCATGAAAGGTAGCTATGCCTTTCAACTTTTTGGGTAAAGATAATTGTGAAACATCTAATGATGCTTCTATTTTGGGCATGTAAAGAGCCAAATCAGATATCGATGTCATTGAAAGTGCCTACTAAAAGGGTGAAATTTGAAAGGAAAATGTATTACAGTGGGAGGATGTTGGTAGAAGGTCCCATAACCAAAGACTCTGAGTGTGGGTTCAGTAGTAGGTGGTGTAGGTAGTTTTTATACTATGAGCTTTAGTGGATTATGCTACATTTTTAATTTTTTTAGTTGTAGTTTCAACTCTGGCTATGGTTGCTCAATAACATCCTTGGACATCTTCACTTCCTTCACTTGTTTCTTAGTAGTGTCCTTAGTATCTCTTCAGTGTTGAGTATCAACCTTTGCCTTAGTCTTTGTTGCCTCTATTGTTGCCTCTACTTCAACTTGATATTGTAGTTCCTTTTCATATTCAACCCTATCTTGGGTAACCATTGTAACATTAGATGCATGTATCATTTGTTCTTGTAGTTTCTCCTCCCTATATTATTCATCCTGAGTTTTAGCTACTCCATCTTGGGCTTTGGCTACTACTTCAGTTTGTGCTTGTTGCTCCTAGAGTCTATGTTGGATTTAACTTCCTTTTTATTCACCTCAATTTTGGATTTGCACTTTTATTCTTGGTGCACTCGGTATTCTAAAACTCATTGTGATTCTTTATGGGCTATCTATTGTTCCTTAGCAATGGGTTGGTCAGCTACAACTTCTTTAGGATTAGGAGTAGTATCCTTAAAAGGGTATGGGGAGGAGATAAGTTGTGCTTGAATTTTCAATTTAGAAACCTATGACTTCTTAATAAGATGCCTCATTAGTTTTAGGGAAGATGTTGATTGGGGCTATGTTACAAACTACAATTGACTTGGGTCTAGCTCATGTGTATAAATTTATAGTTCAAGAAATGTTAAAATTATGTCATGAGGTTGTTGAGGATGTCATAATGTACACTTCCTATGAGTAAGGGTTTTTGAAAGACTATCAAGTAGAGGATCAGAAATGATGGGGTGTATAAGAGATGAAGGTAGTGGGTCTACAGCTAGGGCCTCACAAATCTTGTGTAAATTTTCTTCTTATGTGACCATGTCCACTATGATGGAAGATGGGAAAGTGGGTAATTCCACCCATAAGTGTGATAGAACCTTATTCTACACTTGCATGGTGCACATGGATTTTTAAAATAAGTACTCCTCTTTTTCTTCTTCATACAAGTCTTTAGCCATATCAACAAGCATGATTTGATACACCTACTTCTCATTTGTGCCCAATTTAGGAAGATCATAGTTAGTTACGTACATGGAACACTCAGATCATCTAACCATGAATATTGGATATGAGTTATGTGTCAAGAAGGAGATGGGGATCATTAGATGCTAGGTGATATGTGTTTGCTAATATCTCTAGGTTGTGTGATAAAGGTATAGGGTAGTGAAGTCAAAGATCCCAATGCTGTAGATTGTGGATGAATAGATTGAAGAGGTGTCGATTGTGTAGTATCCATAGCCTTCTACTTGGTGATCTCCTATTATGTAATTTTCATGTCAATAAAGAAAGGAAGTGGTGTACCTAAGACTTTGTGTAATTCATGTATGCAAATAGTAATACCCCGAGGTATATTTTTGACAATGGCATGTTGCCCCAAGTACTACATCACATCTAGAGGAATACATGGGTTTGTCATAATGAGTTTGATTAATTCTTCCCACCATACTTTGAATTTCACTAATTGGGTTATATACCCACATTCCCTTATCCATACCAAGTTCAAAAATGATGCATTGGGCCATTAATAGACAGACAAGGGTACTTCACCTTTAGGATACTTCCATTATGTAAAGACCAAGATAAAAATAAATAACTAGTACTAAATAGTGAGGCTCATAGTCTAAAGAACCTTGTCAATGTTTGTGGTTAATTTAGATACTAAAAACTCTAGCCAATCAAACTCTTGCTGATAGAGGACCATGTGGTGGGCAATGTCAATTTCCCCCTTGGTTCTTTGTTTGGAAATTTTGGTGGTCTACCAATACGATTTGGTGATGCAGTCTACCATTATGTGCACTGGTTCATTTAGGATTTCTAAAATCTCAATTTTTTTGGAGCTTCTTATATAAGATTCACACATTTTTGGAAAAATAGGTGGTACCTTAGACTTGTATGCATCCATAGATTTCCCTCTTGTTAGGAGGCTGATCACACATGATATCATAACCATTTTGATGTACACTATGACATCTTCAAAAAAATAAATCTTCCCATCATTATAATGGTTGATTAAAGTCTGCATGGTTTTGCCCAAATCATTAAATGTGGGAAACTGAATTAGTCATTCCACATTAGTGTTACAAAAGGTATTCAATTATGCCAATCCCATGGGTTATGCACCTTGGAATTCTTCAAGACCAAATAGTCATTATTTGGCCATGTGAATAAATTTTAGTGGTTTACAAACTAAAAACTAAGTTTGATGTAGTGCTAATTCAATGACCATATCTTCTTTCTTTGAATCATTCAACGGTATGATCAAGTGATATATGTAAATGACTTCCATTGTGTATGCCACTATGTTGGGTTATTTGGAAATTTTAGATTGTCACTTAGATCTCTGTCAAATGCATAGATTATCATAAAATTTTGATCTCAATCTAAAACTTAGCATAAGTGTGATGATAATGATCAAGTCATCTTGATTTTATAAATTTTAGTGTAGGAGCTATAGATCACATCACTTTAAATATTCCTTCATGTAATTTAAGCTCCACTCATGTGCTTTAAATAGGTATGATCTTATAAATAATAATGGTCATCAATTTGCTTAATTGGCATCCATTATGGTAGTTGGCAATGATCCTGATGTGATGTAGCCTCTGATCATTTTGATGTCATTTGTTGATATTCCTTGATTAGATAGTAAGCCTTAATCTCTTTGACAAGACCTCAACCATTGATCACATACCTTGCCATTAAGGGTCATATCTAAGAATTATTAATAGTTATCATATTTTAATCTAATTGCACCTATCATTTCTCAAACTTAAATGTTGTTTTTTACCACTTTGTTATTGATCATCAAATCCCATCTTGCCATTGATCTTGACAACTACTCTATGAATCCTTATATACGATGTTTATTGACACACCTCTAATCTACTCAAAAAATCAAATCACTCAAAACACACAATAGTCAAAAGGGAAACCCTGAGCTACCCTAGTGCAATTTGGCACCTATCATTATTGTGATCTAATTTTTACTACCTATAGACTTAAAGTCTACAGACATTAACTAGCCCTAATAAGATGTTTCCTTATAAATCATGTAGAACTAATGTACCTAGCTATGATATCTCATGGATGATGTAAAGACCCTTCCACTTTATGTTTAATTTTCCTAGAAAAGTCTTGAATCTACTATCATACAAGAGAATTGGCTGGTTAATCTTGAATTTTTTCACTCACAAATTTCTATCATACCAAGCCTTTTGTCTAAGCTTTTGAATTTCCTATGTCCATATAATTTTTTTTCTACCTTTGTCCATGTTATTGAGGTCCATCCACCTATGTTTGATGGATTATTCATCTCCCATACACACAATGTAAGTAATTTGTAGACTAAGCACAACATATTCAATAGGCATCATAACTTTTAGCCCATACACCAACTGGAATAGTGTGAGGCCTATCACACATTTTTAATGTGTGTGATAATCCCATAGAACTATAGTAATTCTATCTTCCTAATCATATTTTTGCACATCACATATTTTGGTCAACGTCTTATAGATTACTTTGTTTATAGCTTCTACCTGACCGTTTGCTTGTATATGATATGTTGTGCTCTTTTGATGTGAAATCAAAAAATCATATGTCAATGTTTTAACTATTATTTTTATAAAATGAGTTCCTTGATCACTTACTAGTTTGATTTGGCAGCTGAAATGGGTAACAATGTTCTCGTATAAAAAAATTATAGTATCTCTGGCTCCATAACTTAGTATCGTAGCAACTTCAATTCATTTTGTAAATTATACTATCATAGTGATAATATACCTAGCTTTTCTATATATTTTTGGTGGGTTGATGGGGCCTATAAAGTCAATGCCCCATTGCTCAAATGGTTATTGTGCAAGAATTTGTTGTAAGAGAATTTCATCCATTTGAATCGGTTCATCCATTCTTTGATAGATATCACACTATTGTGTGAACCATTTTTCATCTCGAAATAGATAAGGCCACCATAATCCACTATGTAACACCTTTCTTATAGTGGAATCCCTTATGAAGTGGCCTTCTATAACCCCTTGATGTGCCTCCTAAAGGATCTATGGTCTCTCATGTTCAAAGGTAGTTCTACACAAGACCACATCTTTCTCTAAATAATCGAGAGAGCCATCAATTATACTATAAGGGAATGATTTCATGATAAACTATTTATTCTCCCTCTTTATATATTATAAGGAAAGGTCCCTTATTCCATAAATTATGTGATATCTTGTAACTATTTTGGCATCACAATAACCCAAAATAGATGGCTATTGGGGGACTCATCTAGGATTTATTTAGGTTCTTCACCATTGGTCAACCTAATGATATGGTATTGGCCTACATTTTAATGCCCTAAGTTTACATTGATGCAAAACTGAAACTCTTGAAATAGCATCAACCATCTATAAATGCATCATTCGAGTAGGGGCTTATTGATCAAGTATCATAGAGCCTGGTGATATGTAAAGAGATTGGAGGGTGTCACTAAGAGGTAATGTCAAAACTTATGTAGTGAGAACATGATGGCTAATGCTTCCCACTCAGTTGTTGTGTAATTATTTTTAGTAAAAGATAACTTTCTACTTGAAAAATGGATTGGATGGTCTAATCATCCCTCTCTATACTATGTGAGAACTGATCCCAGTGTGATTCCAAAAGCATTTACATAGACATGAAATGGTTTATTCCAGTCAAGAAATATTAAACTTGTGTAGTAACTAATCTATGCTTGAGGTATATGAATGTTGTCTGGCATTTGGGAGTCCATAAAAATTGTACTCCTTTCTATAATAACTTCTCTAATGGTGCTTAGATCATATCATATCATTTGATAAATTTTTGATAGTACCTTGTATGCCCTAAAAAGGCTCATATTTATGATGAAGTAGTTGGTGGTGTCATACCAAATATCACTATGATCTTTGCATGATCGACTAATATACCTCTAATAAAAACTACATGACCATAAAAAGTCATGAATAAAATCCCTAAATGTAATAATGATGGCTCTGGAGAACACTGATGGTGCATTTTTCAAGATGAATGTCATTACCTTATAGGTAAATGATCCCCACTCTATTATGAAGGTAGTCTTTATTTGGTCCTCTTATGTGATAGGTATCTAGTGGTAGACACTAAACCCATCTGTGAATGAATATCCCTCATGACCTATGATAGACTCTAGTACCTCATTAGTGAATGGAATTGGGAAGGGATCATTGACACAAGCATCACTTAAGATGTGATAATCATCACAAATCTTGATCTGTCCTATCTTATTTAGCTATACCACTATAGGGCTTACCCAATCATCTTTTTCCATAAGAAAAATTATTATTGCATCTAATCCAATTCTTCCCTAACCTTCATTTTCATGTTGGGGTTTAGCCTATAAGGCTACTTTTTGATTGTCCTTTCACATTATTTAATTTTAATGTGCATTTCTCCAAGAGAGGGATCTATACCTTTGAATTCTATTAATGTATTGGGGAAGATGTATTGATAATCTCTTAGAAGTTGTAACACTTCTGAGATGTCAACCTGTGTCCAGTAATCGCCTATATGAGTCAGCTTAGGTACCTCCTCTGTACCAATGTTCCCAATATATTCTTTGAAAGGCTCTTGATAAATCTATCACTCTCCTTCAAGGATGGTATCATAGAGTTGTCTTTAAGCCCCTCATTATGGAAAATGAATTTATCATAATCTATCTTCTTCTGTTTGCTATATGACTTCCTCTAGTAGTGGTTATAGATCCTTTTCTAGTACAAATAGATCTTGAAGATCAATATCATTTTTTTTATCTTGGTCAAATTGCTCCTCTGAATGGTCTTGGATCCAATGACATGGTTGGAATACTCCCTATTCCTACTCCTAAATTAGGGTATAAACATTTGATGTCCCTTCTAAGTCATAGACCTAATTCTGTTTTAGAGTAGAATCCATCAAAGTTGGAAAATCCTCAACTCATCCTCAGCACAAGAAAGTCTCCATTTTCTTTAGAGATCGATGGATTGTGGGATAATTTCTCTTAAATACAAAGGTCTATATGAAATCTCTTTGTATTATTCCCAATACTTAATTTCCTTTCTGCACTCTTGGTGAATGTACCATACCTTTGGAATGACCCCAAGAGTATTAATAAAAATATGAGGCCAGTATTTTATAGTGACCCCTTCTCCCATCCAAACCTTGATACACATGTAGATATGAAACTTGGGAGGTTATCCTTATTATAAAATTGGCCACTCTTCTTTCACTTGTTTTGGTAGTTGAAACCTTGCAATCAATAATTCATAGGTTTGGTCCCATGTCATGTGGCTTTCTCTATGTATTAACCACCAATTTGTAGTAACCCATTTGAGAACATAATTGAGATCATTGACCCTCTAATTTTTATTATGGACATGTAGCTAAAATCATATAAATAATTCACCTACAACTTCAATTTTGAAGTACTAAGGTGTCCATTTTCTATTGTGTATACCATATGTAGAAGTTGTAGTTCATGGTCACCCTTGGCCTAATTGAAGAGATGTGTAGCTAAATCTCCATTTACTAAATATATGTTATCCCAAGGTAGTGTACCATTAAGTGCTAGCTCTATATAATCCTTGTTAGTGTAGTCTATGTTATAGATGAAATCAACCTCAGACTGTGTTGGCAACCTCATATATATCGAATGTGCTTCTTGCTTCTTCAACTAATGTTTTTCCATAGTAATTCAGATAGGTGCACTAGGTAGATCTAAATATTCCAAGACTTATGTTTGTGGACTAGGTTGGTTATAAAGAAAACTATATTTCATGGCTCATAGAGCATGTTGCCTATCATCTATTATCACCTTCATCCAGTTGGTTCCTATGACTGCATAAAGAGAATCTAGCTCCTTGGGGATGATATATGGCTTCACATCTACTTTATTCAAGGGGAAAATGATTATCTTATCATTTTGGTGTGATTCAAGCTGATTCATGACTATATTTATAGTCATCCACCCATCATAGCCCAACTTCTTCCACATAAGATCAAGATAGTGATTCTCGGTAGTCTTCATGTCGATGACTTCAAAGTCACCTCATAAGCTAAGCTATGCAACTTTAATCTCCACATCTTCCAACTATCCTATGGGTTCTACCTTCCCATAATCTTTGAGGCTAAGTGTCATAGGACTGTAACTCAACATAGGTCATCCAATGACCTCCCAAGTGGATCTAGGAATCATGTTGACTATGTTATCAAAATATAATACAACATTTAGTATTTTGTATCCAACTATTTCAATGTCTATTCTCACATTGATGTCCCATGGTTTCTTGGTTTTCACATACTAGACCATCTTTTTAATTAGTTGTTGGATTTTCTATGCATATTCTAATAGATTATGCAATAGATTCATTATATTCTAGGATATATCCTCATTATTCAAGGTACTAAGGAGCTTCATTAAGTCAGTTAGTGCAGTGATAACTCCTTATTATAAGATTCCTAAAATGTGGCCATACATTTGAGCATCTATGGCCGCATCATCTCCTTTAGTGTTCCTTTACTATTAAATATTCTTAAGAATATGCGTAGCTTCCTAAATCAATATTTTCTTGACACTAGGCTCTAGGTACTTAACAAGTTACACTTTCTTTATCCTCTATCTATAGGTATCTCTAATGGAGGAAGTTCTTATGTTATGTGTTATTATCATGTGATGGCCTATGCTAATACATTGTATCTTAGATGCATTTGGACCATGTTAAAATCACAATATCTCTATCTCTACATTGGCTCTATAGCTCTAGTTAATCCTCTATGTCATTTTGGTATGAAGTTCTACAATAAGCACAATATGATTATCATTGTGGATTCTATGGATAGTTCCATTATACATGGTTCATTTATCCACATAGGTATCACCTAATAGGATGTTTCCCTCATCCTCCTTATATGCCTCCTCTGTATCCACCTCAATAATTTCCTCCTCTAGTATCTTAGAAACCGCAAACACCTTGTTATTATGGCCCAAAATTGGTTATGTTTTAGGGTGTGTTCCAACCCTGCTAATGTTAGTAACTATCATACCCAACATATTGGGTATTTTATGGGTTTGGATCCCAATTATCTTGATATGCTTAGAGAATCATAGGGTTTTATGGAGTTGTATATTGAGGTGTGAATAGTTGCGCAAGAATGTTCCATTACTATGTAGTGCATGGTCCAGTAGCCAATCCTTGTGTCTGATAAGACTAAATTTTATGATCTCAAACTATATCAGTCTATGATGCATTAGTGGGAGTTAAATATAATTGAGATGTATCCTATGTTTCAACATTTTCTTGTAGCATTAAAACTACAAAAAAAAATTTAGTAATGTATTCCTTGAGTTCCTATAAGACCCGACAATCCTTGTCTTCATGGTTCATAGATTTGTAGAATGTACAATGCAAATTTTGTGGCTTTTTAATGTAATTCTATATTTAATGACAAATTCTAGTAGAGTGACCTACCATTAATAAATTTTTTTAGAGTAGATTTTTAAGCCTTAAACACTCATTTTTGTGATGTCGAGACTGATTGAATTTTATGCATCAGATGTCTAACTTTTGTTTATCAGTTCTATCTTGATACTATTCAAGATTTTGGAGAATGGTCTATAGTGTATTTTCTACCTTAGATGAATCAAGTGTTGCATTTCCATAATTATCTATCTATTATACTTTGATTATAGCAGTGCAAGAATCTAATTTAGCACTAGACTATGTCTAGGCTATAACAAACTTGATATAAGGTTGCAGACGTTTGAAAAAATAGACAGGTTTATCTTTTTCTTCCATAATAAATTCCACTTTGTTCATGACATCCAAAAATATATGATCATAGTCTTCAATAGTCTCTCTAGGACCTTGTTGTATTTCCTTTAGATATTGTATAGTCTAGCTTGTGGTTTTCTTTACCTTAAACTCTGCAATCAATAATTTATTTATCTCATCCAAAGTCATTACATTGGTATATTTTCAATATATGAATTCTAATGCTCTTCCAGCTATAGCACCAATTAATTCACACTTCATTATATTTTAATTTTTTTCCTTTAACTTTCCATTTCATTGAACAAGTAAAAAGATATTGTTCAAGTTCTAAAGACCCATCATAGGGCTTTAGACTAATAAAATCTCTAGGTTGAAGCATCATACATGGTGCTTGTGTAGTCATAAGAACTTGTTGTTACTATGTGTCCTTATTCATATAAATTTATGGTGTGTCTAAGATCCTTGTGTGAAAGGATGGAATGCTTGGACACGTGATCAGAAGTGGAGCTAGGTGATTCTAATGAAGTTGAAACTTCAAACTCGATATCGTAGTCCACTTCCAATAATGCTACAGCTTGTTTTGGATAATTGGGTTGGTTTATATTAAAAGAGTTGATCTGATGTACTTATTTTATTCTCTTGAAAAAAAAATTTACTCTCTCAGTGAGCTCTCTTCAATATCTTTAGGGTTTTCTCATGTGATTTTCTTTGTTCTAGATCACGCCAATATTGGTCTTTTACTCTAGCAACTAAAGTATGGTTATCTACAAATAAATAGGGCTCAAGAGATGCATGATCCCTAGGTGAATGATTTGAACCTCCTCCAACTATTTCTTCATCACTTAAACCTACAATGACACTATGACTATGCAACATTTTGCTTCCATCCCCTATTAGTAACCTTGTCCAAGGTTGTGAACCTTCTCCTAGCTATTCTAACACACTAATCTCTTCCTTCTCTTCTCTTTCCTTAAATTCTACATTATTTTATTTATCTTAGTCTCAATTTGAGCTTCTCACTCTCTTGCTTCACACTTCTCTTCTCTTTCTCCTCTTCTCTCTCACTCCTTTCTCCTACTCGACTACTACTACCTCTCAAGTTCATAACTGACTAGGTATCTATACTTTGGTTCCACCTTTTTTGTTATTATAGTGTTCGATCTAACTCTAAGTTCTTATTCCTCTAGTCTCTCATCATTTTCTATAGATCTTGAGTCTTTCTCAACTTTTTTTCTATTTGCTTTGACATCTTAATTCTAGGTTCAATCCTTCCTTATCATCTATTCTCCATTCACCATTCTATCGTACACGTCCCCATGGCGCATGTGCAACTACTCCATTTTAGGTGGAGTAGGCACCATGGATTTTTTTATAATCAGCATTTTAATGATAATAGGAAGTTAGTATAAAAATTTACCTTGGATTCCCATCATAATATAATCCTTTTTAGTTTCAAATGCAATACAACCTTCTACTATGGATTCTCTTATATAACTATCAATGGTTGTGTCTACCTAGTAATCAATTGCATGCATCCAAGGTGCATCCAAGATTTATAAAATTTTGATATTTTATTTTGTATATGCTTTATCATGTGCACTTATTGAATGATATAAAAAATGTTCCAATCTTGCCACCGCATAGCTACAAAACATGGGAATTCACACCAAAAGATATCATAGACATCTATATATAAGTGATCTTAAATAATTGATTAAGCAGTACTTCCTATCCTCCTTGCCTCCCCTTATGAAAAATAATTAATTTTTAGATTTAAACATGATTTTATAGCTCTATAACTTGGAAACCAATGAAATATACCCTTTTACAATGAGATCCACACTCACTGCACCATCGTTAGCAAAGGTTCCTGGATCAATAGAAATTGTTAATTATTGGGACAGGCAACTGAGATATTGAAAAATAACATATTAAATGACCTTTTATATACCTATTCAAGGTTTATATAGATAAATCATAGGGATTTATCATGATTTAAGGCTATGTCATAGAGATTCTTGGTTACAGGAACATAAATACATAGAAATAGAATTTAGAATTGACAAATATAGAACATGTAGTATTTCATAGTGTGACTAAGTACATTCAAATTTTATATAATTCATATAAGAAACATGGGAACACTCAGGAAAATATCATAGGAATTCTTCTTATAATGATCAAAATACTTCATTACATATTATCGTAGAGATTAACTTACCGAGTCTTACAATACAAACTCAATGAACAAGTACTACTTTAATCTCATAGTAGAGGAATTACAATAATAAAAATTAAGATAATAATCAACCCTTTTCCATATAGATGTATCTATTATATAATTCAAAGATGTTCTATTTATGATTTCCTATCTATTTTGAGAGCTAGTTGTGTTAGGTCACTTTTAACTTCCTTTATTTGTTACTAAATCAAAATAGGACAACTATATTCCAATCTGACTAACTAGTTAGTAATATTGTATGATTGGAAATGGAATGTGTAACTATGCATGAAAGATATAGTTGGACACACTTAATAGTAATATATGTGAACATATAACATATATTCAAATATTTTCCTGCTAACACCTTGGATGAGGCAATTAATATGGTTAGTGGATCTGAGATGATGTCCTTTCTACATGGATTTTCAGACTGTAATCAAGTGTTGGTGGAAGCTAAAGATATAATGAAGAATGATTTTACCACTAAGTGGGGAAATTTTACATATAAAATATGCCTTTTGGCCTAATTAAAGTAGGAGTAACATTATTACATGCCATGTAATTTTATGTTTAGGGGATTGTTGGTAAGTGCATCATCATCTACATGGAAGATCTCACGGTGTTTTCAAAGAATAGATTCAATCATGCAGATCATCTACAGAAGATATTTGATAGATGTAGGATATATGTAGTGTCAATGAATCTTAAGAAGAACATCTTTATGATTATATAAGGCAAATTATTAGGCCATGTAATCACTAAAGGTGAGAATTTCATTAACCCATAATGAGTTCAAGCCATTTTAAAAATAACGCCTCCTAATATCAAGAAGGAATTGAAGTCTTTTCGTAGAAAGATAAACTTTGTGATAAAATTCATTTCTGGATTTGCAAAGATTGTAAAACCATTAAATGTTATGTTAAAACAAGATGCTAAAATAAAATTTAAATATCAAGCCAAGAAGTCATTTTAAGGTATTAAAATTACCATTGCATATGTTTTAGTTCTAATTAATCTTAATTTCACTAAATATTTCTTTTTGTCTTCATTTACTTCATAACACATAATAGAAGAAGTAATCACACAAAAGGTAGATGATAATGAACATCTAATTTCCTTCATGATTAATAACCTAAAAGATGTAAAGTTAAAATATTTAATGATAGATAAGCAAATATATGCCTTAATCAAGATCATGAATAAATTTAGGCATTACATCAAAAGGAAAAATACACATGCCATTGTCCTAGATCCAATTTTCAAGCTTATTCTCACCTAGAATGAATTAGGAGAGAGGAGAGGAAAATGGATGGAAAAAATATAAGAACTGGACCTTGAAATTAGACCTTCCAATATGGTGTGAGGTAGAGGAATCATCCATATCATGACTGAGACAAACCCACACATCCACATTGATAAAATCAATGAAATATAGGTAGTTGGTGATGATTGGTACACTCATATCATCCATTAATTAATCATAGGTACATATCCCCTTGAGTTTAACAAATATCAAAGGTGAGTCCTTAGGATCAAGTGAACTCATTACATGATAAAAAAAATTGGAGTCTTTTATAGAAAAACTATGAAGGCATCCATTTGAGGTGTGTTTCAAGATAAGACACTGTGGATATCCTAGATAATTTACATCATAAAAATAGGAAGTGGACAACCCTCAAATAATGTAAAAACTCATAAAATCTTGATAATGGGATACAAATGGCATAAAAATTTTAGATATGCCCTTAATTATGTTAGAGTGTGCCATGAATGCTAGGTATTTTTAAATGGGAAGTATATGTTTCCATGTTCCTACAACCAGTCATTGAGGGACACCCTTTTACTCAATTGTATCTTGTATTTATTGGAGTGATCAATCCAAAATATTTATCATCGCATAAATTTATCCAAACAACAACTAATTATTATACCAGATGGATAGAGGTTGTGGATACCAATAATTCTAGATCCCAAAACATGATGAAGTTCCTATAAAAAACATAAACTGACTCGATTTGGGACTCCAATCTCCTTAGTGTGTGATAATGGTCCATATTTTAAATTAATTTAATTTAAAAAATAGACCCATGATAATCATATTATAATCAATTTCTCATTGAACTATTATCCACAAAGTAATGGAGTTTTTGAGTCTACTAACAAGATTCTAATGGATGCCATCAAGAAAATAGTGCAAAATAAGCCCAGATAATGGCACCTATTACTAAAGTATGAACTATGGGAAAATAGAACAAGGCATAAGCAAGATATTAAGGCTTCACATTTTATTTTATTATATGGACAACAACCAATATTTTCTATCATTTTTAAATTATTAATGTATCATTTCATGCAAGAGTATATGGGAAAAGATGCTAAGATTCAATCTAGGTTACTTGACATAGTCTAAATGGAGGATGTAAGAACTGAAGCATTACATATCTTCCAAAAACACCAAGACATTATCAAAATATGGTTTGATAAAATATCTAAAATCAAGGCTTTCAAGATTTTAGACTTTAGTTATTTTATAGGATAAGGCACATGAAAAGAAAGGATAGCATGACAAGTTCACTTCTTTATGGATTATGTGATATCAAATATTGTAAATATTAGGTAATAATGCTTTTCATCTAAATCACATCCAAGGTAATGACCTCACTTTTCTATTGAATGGGAAGTTTTTGAAACATTATTTCATGGTTTCTCCAGTTGGAAATGCTTCTGAATGACTATGAGCTCCATTGTAAAACTAGGAGTAGATTAGGTTTGTTGCTTTCTAGGGTATATTTCTTGATTTAGATCATTTAATTCCTTAGATATATTTCTTGGTTTTGTAGTTTAATCTTTCTAATCCTTCCTATGCTTTCATAGTTATTTTTTAGGATTTCTAGATTTGTTTGTTTAAAGCTATAGAATAATCCAATCAATTTCTTATGTTTGAATCATGAGAATTCCTTTCAAAATAAAATGGGATCACTCAAGAATTGTAGAAATGGCATTCCCTAGTATTTATTCTTTTGGTACTTAGAAACTCTTGAATTAAGGTATATGTTATGACCGAAGTTTAAAATAAAACAAATATATCTGAATTGAATACATTCACTAGGTCTGTGAAAGTCACCCTTATATCCTCATATACATTTTAGAAATAAATTTCATATTCAAAGATAAACTACACTTTCACATGCTAAAACTTGGGTGAGAGATAATAAACATTGAAATGGACACAATCTAAGAGGGACATATTAACAAAATAAGTTTTCCTATACAAATAGCTAGCCATGGTGATTCTCCACCCTTCTTCATTATGTATTCTATAGAAAACAATCATACAAACTTATGGTAAAGGGAATTTAAAGTAATCTCTATCATTGATATGGACACTTGGTTGGCATTAGGGAAATGCTTAGAGTTGAATCAAAGGTATCTTTGTCAGGTTTATGCATGCTTGGCTAGTAGCAAAACAATGCCCAGGCTTCCCTTATTATTGTTTATAAAATTAGAAATCAAAATGAAACGTATAGTATCTATCTAGATATGTGTTAAAACTCTCATTAAATGGGGTAAATTAATTCCACATAAACACATATAGATCCTATAAATTAAAAGGGTTGGTATTTTTCATGATGGAGTTGGAGTCTCTTTCAATTATCTAGTCTATTTATTCTTTTCTTGTAAGGACTGATGCTTTTTTGTAATGCACTAGTTGAGATTATGGGTTCTTAAATACTCAAGATTTTTTCCCCACTGAGTCTCCATTTGTTATGCCCAAAAAACCCCATTTTTAAAATTTAAAATAAGTGCCCATTATTATGATAAAATCTCCATAGTCTAGATTAATCTTAGAAATTCCAAACATTGAGTTGGTTTATGCAGCTTAAAGTTATTTTGGGTTTAGTTTTGTATTTGATCTCAAAAAATCAAATCTTGGGCATGGTATAAATTTTTTTTATTTATCATCTTTGATTTTATTTAAAAATCTTAATCCAAGATTCAATTTTTGGGTTTATTTGACTAATAGAGATAATAGATATGTATTCTAGTACATCTCAACTTTTGAATGTGTGCATCATTTCTTTTAGGACTTAGGCTTATTTCACATTTGGTCCTTAGCCAAATTCCATAGCTACGTGTTTGTGTCCCATTGATTCTAAGTTCTTAGGGGTGTAGTTTATTAAATACTTCTAAAACTTGTAGAGCCATCCATGTGGTGACATCACAAATACCTACATTAGATAATTAAATAGTTGGGCTTATTTTCTTTGCCTAATCTCTGGATCCCTAAGATTGAGACAAGTGGCATCATCACATTAATTTAGAAGCCTAGAAACTAATCACAAAAAAATTATGGGAAGAAATTCCTAAACCCCATAGATTAACAAGAGTTGTCCACATGGTATTATCTTTTCAACCCTTAAAATAGTCAAGAAAATTACAATATCAAATTTTTACAGAACCTCTAGATCCCTGAGATCATTTGACGTGGCATGATCCATTTTATGTAGAGCATAGTGGACCATAGTACATGGGATTATCTTCTAAGTTTTTTGGATCATTGATAATCATCCATGTGTCATCATCTCAAAATATTGGAGCTTGATAGTCAAATATAAAACACTAAGGTTTTATTTCTTTCATAACATCAAGAGCCATCCACATGGTGTGATCTCGAAAGCCTAGAACCCCAAAGAAAAGGGTACAAGGGTAAAGTAAAAAAATCCTATAGATCATCAATAATTATATACATGTCATCATCTTGGAATCTCAGAGCTTGATAATATAAGATACAACACTAAGGTTTTATTTCTTATTAAACACCAAGAGTCATCCACATGGCATGATCTCAAAATCCCAAAGCCCGATAGAAAAAGGTACAAGGGTAAAGTAACAAAAAGTCTCTAGACCACTGAGATCCATCTACATGTCATCATCATGATAATCCAAAGCCCACTAAATATAGTATATATTCAATTTAATAAGACCTTATAGAACCCTAAGATTACAACATATGGCATGATCACATTTGCTCAGTGCCCACCTGAAATAAGGACAGAGTTTATGGCCAAAATATCCCTTGAATCCTTGAGATCATGCCAAATGGTAGAATCTTGTTAACTCTTGGATTATAAGGGGTATAAATTAGGATTATAAAATAAAATATCCAAAATAAATGAGATTGCAATAAGTGTCACAATCACATAAACTCATATTTAGAATGCAGATGCAAAATCTAATAATTATACCAAAAAGTTGATGTATGGTAAATTGACACATCTTAAGGTGATCACTAAGCACTCATGGAGATTAAAAAGATTTCACCTATAAAAATGTGCCCCCAAAATCTTATTATAAAATTTAAATTGAAATGGCAAACAAAATTAAAATTTGGTGCTACATTAATTTCACATAAATTGTGCATTCAAGTCTCAATATTTTAGTAATATATGTAAAATTCTAAACACATCAAGTCACCATTTCCATTAATCTATAGAGTGGAAAATATGAATTTGAGCCATATTTTTATAAAAATCCTTAGTTTTTCTCCGAATGAATCTATAAGTAGTATTCAATTGATTTATGATTGCTTTTCATTACTTTATATTATAGCAATGACATCTTATTCATAAGTAAGTCAACCTCTTTCTTCCCACACCATCATAGGTGGACCTAAACATTTGATAAGGGAGTGATTTAATTTTAGTTCCCTCATTACACATCCATTTGGGATGTAGTACACAATATAGATCGATATTTTGCATAAGACTAGTTGGTTGAGGATGATAGATGACACATTAATAATTTGCTACCAATTTAGTTCATGGGGATACATAATGCTACTATAAAATCTGAGGTAGTGCCTTGCATCAACCTATTGCATGATTTATTTATTAATTTATTTTTTTATTGGGGATTGTTTGCACTTTAGGCTTCACATGAATGTAATGGCCTATATTTTTAGGGTAGATTAGAACACAATTAAAGCAAAAATTAAATAATGGCTTAAGAAAGGAAAAAAATGACCATCTAGGTTGTTATTTCCTCAATCCCCATAGTTAAATTTAGGTCAAGAGTTTGAATATCCATGTGCATGAGGAATGGATAACCCTCCTAGATATTATTTTGACTATATAAAAATTGTGGCACTTGGTGATATTATCAGTGTGAGGTTAAGGGCATAAATATTACAATTTTATCAGAGGCCTTCTAAAAATAATTTCTATATGATGTCTTATGTGATGGACATACTGATAGGAATAATGTACAAAATTCATGGGAATCCTTGGTAACCCTCTACTTAATATGTTAATAAAAGGTTTTGTGATGATTTCTCCATGTTGTATGTTTACAAGTTCAAGGCAAAAATCAAGAAAATTTCTATAAATATCTATATTTAGGTTTACCAAGCCATCTATAAATGTAAGATGCCTAGGCTTTCAGATAATATAAGGAATATTGAGAAGATGGGATTATTATTACTATCATAATTGTAACATTATCAAAATAAAAGGAATAGGGTGCTCCCATTGTGATTTCCCCACTATGTACCTGATAAGGTAGTATAGCAAGAGATTGCATGCCAGATATACAATATTATAGATGAGGACCTTGGTGTTGAACACCAAGGATACTAACATAAAACTCCTCTCAACATAGGGAAAATCTAATATTCAACAAGGAGACATTTCAATACAATTGTTAAAATTAGGAGCCATTACAGTTTAGAGTAAGTATGATACAAAGACTAGGACCCTAGGTGAAAAATCAAGTAGTATCTCAGTGAACTTACAAAAAAAAGAGTTCACATTTCCTATAATTACAATATTTTTGAGCATAATGATATTTTCATCAAAGCTCAAGATTTTTTTGAGGTTTATATTTAGATAAATAAACATGATTTGTCAATGGTGGTGTAATAAAAGATCCAATATAATCTATCAATCACTAGAGATGAGGCATTTAAAATTGTGGAGGAGGCAAATAGAGTTGCAAGCTATCAATGGCCTTAGAAATAATTGCATTCGCCTCTAAAACAAGATCATCCTCCCTCTTTTTAGAAAGAATAAATTGACCAAGAGGAGGAGCATGCCACCTAAAGAGAGATGGAACCCCAAATTATAAATAAAATTCTTAGGGAACTCCCAAGACCTCAACTACCAAAAATGTTGCAGCAATTGATAGAGCATCATCTCCTTCAAATTGAAAAGTAATAATTTATTTGACATCTCTACCCCTTCTAACTACAGTCCAATAGTTAAACCTTCTTGAATTCTTTCAAAATTATTTTATATA
Organism: Torreya grandis; assembly: GCA_037957365.1. Classification (NCBI taxonomy): domain Eukaryota; kingdom Viridiplantae; phylum Streptophyta; class Pinopsida; order Cupressales; family Taxaceae; genus Torreya; species Torreya grandis. The sequence goes on along the minus strand of JARHVA010003418.1, from coordinate 1,325,346 downwards.
AATGGAATCCACAACATCCCCATCACCTCCAACATATTTATTATGGGTACTTGCATGTTATAGTTTTAGTGCCTGAACCTCCATCCCATGTATATTTTCCACCTATTTCACCTCTTACCAACCCTTCAATTTCCACTTCACCTCCATCTATTGATGTTCCTTCATCTTCCATTCCATCTACCTCAAGGCAGGCCCTAATTTCTATTTTTTCACTCATTACTTCTTATCAAATGAATACTACAACCCTTCCAGTCTCTATTAATATTGCTTAAGTAGAAGAAATACCTTTAGAGGGTTTATCTATTCATAAAGGTCCTCTTGATGAGGAAGAAGAACATGAAGAAGTAATCTCATTGGTAGATTATACCAGTGATGAGGAAGAGGAATAACTAGAGGTTATGGAATAAGAAGAACAAAGGGGTGAAATTGAAATAATTGACATAATAGAAGATACAAAACCTGATGAATTTGAAGATTGAGAAGGTATATCATCCCCTATGCAAGGTGAGAATATTATTACTAGTGAATAAAATCAATCCCTTGATAAGGTTGTGTCTTGTCTTACTTGTTCCCTTACAATTGTAAGTATTAATGCAGTCAATTTACCACTTATTATTTTAGTTGTTATATATCTCTATATATATGAATCATTTCATCAATACTGTATAAAAACCTAGTCATTGTATGCCCACACCCATATTGAGTAGACCAAGCTGAAAACTTTTGATTCTTTTAATTTTTTAATTCCTTCAACCATAACTTCAATAATGGTCAAACCTCAAGACCCTAAAATGAAAGTCTATTTTGAGAACTTGGTAACTATTTCCATTTTTTATCCTCAAGCCCCACTTAGGCCATCTACCCAATTAAAATTATTTATTCCTTATTCCTTTCAAATTGAGTCTTCCATAATGACTATCTCAAGGACTCCAAAATAAAGTAAGTATGTGGTAGAAACCACACCTTATCGAGATATCTCAGGATAGAGTAGGGTTGACCAGGCACCTCTCTAGTTGCATATCCAAATAAGTGCTTACACATTTTCACCAGTATTCATCCCACCTTCCACCTCTCTAGAAACTACTCAGCCTAAATAATAAGGAGAACTCATTATCCCTTCTTGGGTCAAAGAGTCTCAACAATGTTAGAAATAAAGAATGGGATTGGTCCTCACAAAAGTACCAACAATAAGCACACACTTTATAAATAAATTTTTCACTATTTAGAGGGTTAGGAAGATGATATTAGACAAGGGAGGGGAGGAAATAAAATTAGAGTAAAGGCATAACTTATTTCCCTTAGCAAATAAATAGAAAAAGAACCCCAATGACCCTAATGAATATGAATAAATTTATGTGCTTTTATCGATCCAATAAATGAGGCCATGAAGGAAATGTAGAAAATCCAGGATCAGGATAGACAAAGGATTTTATAGAGATATATTATTTAGGCTCCAAGGGAAATAGTAGATAATATTCAAAGTACAGCCAAGAAACTATATAATATTATTAATACAATAAGGGTTTCAAGGTATGGGTCCTAACCTCATTGGGGAAAGGTGTTAAATTTATAGAACCATTTGAAATAATTATAAAAGAGGCTAAAATTTTTTTGTGTCTCATGTGAGGAATAATTCTTAAAATAATTTGAATTTAATGACCACCTAGGAAGCTATATGGGCTTTAAATTATGTAAATTCTATAAGAGATAGTGCCTTTAATTGGCACCAACAAATAAATGATTTGGTAGCTCAGTTTGTAATCTGAGAAAGAGAAGATATTTAAATTTTGGGAGATATTAGGGTCATGAGTATGATTACCTGTATAGGTAAATGGGTGAATAAGCCCAATTTCAAAGGATTACTTAATAAAACTACAAATGAATTCAAGTCTGAAGTGGAAGGGACATTAGATAAGAATAGTGAAGAAATTTTATAGGTAATCATTTTTTCTAAAGATAGGATGATAAAGTTATAAGCCCTCAAGGATGAATTTAGAGTCTCAAAAGTAAAACACAAAGTCTAATGAATGAAATCACCAATATATTTAAGTTATCTATGCTCAATTTTGGCATCATCAATACTAAATTTGACACGATCTATGCCTTATATGAATAAATCAAAGATTTTATCAAGTTTCTAATATAACACAAAACACACTATCAGTTCCTCCTATAGGTACTCAGCCTTGAGCTTAGGGTCACATAATGGTTCATTTAAATACCAGGTCTACTTCAATTAATTATTCACATGTGAAGCTTTAGTTTGTTTTTTCTATTACAATGATCATGTAGTTTTTGACCTTTTTCAGTAGTTCCAAGTTTGTATATGTATGTATGTATTATACTGTAATGAGACTTGGGGCTCTATTATATTTTTGTAATATATATATATCTGTGTGTGTGTGTGTGTGTGTGTGTGTGTGTGTGTGTGTGTGTGTGTGTGTGTGTGTGTGTGTGTGTGTGTGTGTGTGTGTGTGTGTGTGTGTGTGTGTGTGTGTGTGTGTGTGTGTGTGTGTGTGTGTGTGTGTGTGTTTGTGTGTGTGTGTGTGTGTGTGTATTTATATCGAGATTATGTAATTTTAGGCAATTATTTTATGAATATCTTGTGCATGTGAATTCTACACAAATTTTAATACTTGATTATATAATTTGGATTTTAAAATTAGACATTGCTTGTAAGATGAGGCAACCCCTCACCAAGCCTATTTATACTTGTATCCTCTTGATTCCAAAGTGAGGAGATTTTTTTGGTTATCAAGGTGAATAATAAATTCTATGGATTGTTTTGCAATTTTGTCTTGATGTGCATTCTTCATTCCTCTCCAAACCTATTATTCATTGAATAAGTTTCATTATTCTTGTATTTGTCTTTGGGTTGTGTAGAAGTGTTATTTGATACAATTATTCATATTGTGCACTAGCTAATTTGAATGATTTGTGTTTAAATAATCATAATATCCCTTTGTAGATGTACAATTATAATCTTACATCCTCACAATATTTTATTATAATCACTAAATTTTATTGTATCTAGTTTCCTTAGAATCCTAATTATGTTTGTCTATTTTGTGTGCTAACAATAACTTTCAACAAGCATTAGTTTTTTGACTACTTTTCCAACCCATAGTGCAAGATCTAGTTTATATGGGTTTCATCTACATTTGATTCACAAACCTTCATTTATATCCTACCCTTCCCTCCTTTTTTAGTTTATTTTTATCTTAATCACCTTAATTTAGATTCACCCATATACCCACCCATCTCAAGTAGATCTATACTCACATCATATCTGAACCATATCAGGTAAACAACTACTATGCTCACCACTATTCTACCACCAATTTGTTTACAATGGTAAATACCTTGAAATTAGTGCCTTGGAGTGAATATTTTCATTGATCCTAAAATATTAGAGGCTACCTCATAATATTCCTTGGTGTGCATAAAACCCATATCAACAAGGATATTGACAAGACTTCATATCATACATAGGTAGAGATAACAAAGTAAACACTCAACTCACATGCTTACTTTTCACATAGTTTCACTCACTAAAATATTTCATGTTGATCAAATACTCCATCCCCTTTTTATTTGATAGGTAACCTCCCTTTTGAAATTTAATTAGATGTTAGATTAAGATTCATCAAAATAAGATGTGACATTTGATGATAAATATTCCTCTAGTTTAATATAGAAGGTACATCAGTATTTTTGTCTACACTATAATGCATTCTAAGACATGGTACCTATATCCTCTTTTAACCTAGACAAATACCATATTTGGTGATTATACTGGTATCAAAAATATAATGGTATGCCAATGTGAGAATTTTTTTGTGAAACCATCTTTGTTATATTTAGCCCAAGTGCATATGAGGATTTCATGGGAACATTAGTTAGTTTGCATCAAATTAGTTTTATTTGGGAATATCATACTGAATTTTAAAAATTACCTAGCATAATATAAGGGTTGATAAATTATTTTTTTAAAATTTGTTTCATCGGTGGCCTAAAATAGGATATTAGAGTTTAAGTCAAAATGATCAAACCTAAATATATTATGATAACCTTTGAGTTAGCTAAATTAGCCAAAGATAAGTTCACAACTCAACACAAGTCATCCAAATCATACCCATTTAAGAATTGCATGACTCCACTAATAGTAGCATTCATAAACCCTAGATATACAACCATCAATCACCTTATAAAGGCTAAGATGTAGGCCCATTAGAAAAAAGGTTTATGATACAACTATGATGATTAATTCAGACCAGTCAATTTAGTGTGGAAGAGAAATTGTACCTACATGATGTGGAGTCACCTCCAAATTTTGACGAATGAGAACATACACTAAAATTCTAAGAGAAAGAAAAGGAATAATAACATGAAATCATAAATTACCTATCACTAGAAATTTTGATACATGTATTGGTTGGTATTATCACTCCATACATAATTAAGGTTAAGGGGTACTTTAAGAAACATCCCCACATAATTTTCATTTACTTTGGTAGCATACATAACTTTATTGACCCTTAGTTAACCAAATAACCTGATTATTATGTGTATCCATATTTAGTTCAAGTTTTTATGGCATGATAGAAAATGAGGGAACTTTACCTTGTACGGAAAATGCCACAATATCTTAATCTCACATGGGGGGTCAAAGTTTGAAATTATACATGTTTGTTTCACATTTAGGAGTTTGTGACATAATTTTGGAAGCATGATGGATTTCCACAATAGGACCTATACTATGGCACTTTTATAAACTATAAATGAAATTCATTAATAAAGGCCAATAACACACCCAAAAAGGACTCACTCTAAGATAAATAAATAATCATGATCTCTCATCAAATGGAGAAGTTAAAAAATGGATTTCATAGGATTTTATTTGAACTTTGTGCCACCCAATTCAATAAAGCATGTGATTCGAACTAGTTTTTGACCTTACATGAACTATTATATAAGAATATATCTATCTTTAAGGAGCCTAAAGGGTTACTTATAAAATAACCAGGAGATCATGCCATCCATCTTGTTCTAAGTAGTGTATCTCCAAATATTTATCCTTACTAATACCCATTTCTACAAAATATTGAAATAAAAAATGGTACAATAATTGTTGAAGGTATGAATCAATACACCAAGAATCAATCCTTAGTCCTACCCTATTTATTGGTATAGAAAAAATATGGGTCTTGTTAAATTTATATTGACTTTCAAGTACTATGTAAACTCACCATCAAGGACAAGTTTCTGATTCCAATTTTTGATGAGATATTAGACAAACTATATGGATCTTGTTATTTATCAAAGCTCAACTTGAGTTCAAGCTATCATTGGATCCACATAAAGGAATAATATTTTCATAATATAATCTTCTGAATCATTATGGTCATTATAAATTTATGTTCATGTCATTTAGCCTCACTAATGCTCTATTATCATTCAAAGGCTTAATGAGTAATATCTTCTAGCCATTTCTTAATAGGTTCATCTTGGTCTTCTTTGATGACATCCTTATTTATAGATGCACATAGGATGAGAATTTAATGCATCTAGAATAAACCTTATAAATCCTAACTGAGAATAATTTATATACCAAATAACCAAAGTTATATTTTGGTCAAAAATAAATTGAGTATATAAGGTGCATCATATTTAAGTAAGGAGACATAGTGGATTTAGAAAAAATTGAGGCATTAAAATTTTGACCTAAACCCAAAACACTTAAAATCCTTCACAGACCTCAAAGGATATTATCAAAACTTCATCAAGGACTATGGGAAAACTATAACCCCACTGACTACCATGTTTAAAAATTATGCATTTTAATTTTCATACATGGTGGAAATTACCTTCAAATTTCATAAGTAGGCCATGTGTACTACACCAGTTCTTATTCTATCTCACTTTTCCAAACCCTTTTTCATTAAAAGTGATGCATTGAGAAGTTCATTTAGAGTTTTCATAATGCACAAGGGTCTACCCCTCATATTAAAAAACAAGGCACATAGAGGGAAAAAAAGTATTACTCAACATATGAGAAATAAATGATATCCATCGTTCATATAGTAAACAAGTGGCACCATACCTTGTAGGGAGAAGTTTTTGCATCAAAATATATTTTTTTAGTCTTAAGTACTTGCTGACTAATTTTGAACCCCATGGTCAAAATCTCAACCCATATAGGAAAAAAAATTCTTGTCATGTCTTTATAACCTAGTTCAAAGCTTTTTCATGACTTATGTGGTCTTTAAAAGGTTTTTATAAAATCGTGTTAGCATAATTTAAGGTTTATTTGGAAAAGTTAAGGTAATGTCTTGTTTTGGTATTATAGTGGTCTAGCCATGTCAAGAAGTAATGAGAGTTGGTAAATATGTGTCATAGGTTATTAGGTCCCCCTAAAATTAATTTCATGCCTTAACCAACTTGAATAAAGTTTTTATGATGATTTGGAAAGGCTAAGGTTCTTTTGTGGACTTTAAGGTAAGTTTTATGATGGAAAATTTTGTTTTCAACTAATTATAACATATGATAAAGATACCTAAGAAAATAATCCATAAAAATATCTTTCCAAGGTCCTTGGAGTAGTTACATAACCACCACATATGTTATCAAGTCAAAAATAGGTCAGAATCTTGATTTTCAACACCTAGAAGGGAGTTTAATGCACTTGTACAGACTCCAAGAACCCATTTTCATAATAAAGCATTGAAAAGGTGTATAAGAGGATTATAAATGTCAAAATAATTATTTGGATCAAGTTTAAGGTCTCACAAATTCATAAAACTATTTATTTCCTCCATCATTGACTTCACAAGCTTAGAAAGGCAAAAATCAAATGCATGGTATGGCTAAGAGAGAGAAACTTATAAGATAAAACTCTAGGAAGTGTTAGGGTTCCTAATGGGATTCAATTTAGTGTCATTGGTTTTCATATTTATGTACCCTCATTTATGAAAATTGTTAAGAGTTATAGGAGGTCACTATGCCTTGTCCATTCAAGTAGGGTTTGATGTTGCTTTTGTTTCTTCACCTTAAATAACAATTGAGGAGAGTGGTTTTGTGGGATGTTTTAAGAGGCTAAAATATTCCTTTCAATTTTATTTTTATCAACCAACTCAACTTCATGAAGTGACTACACCAAAGAGAAAAGTGTCTCAAATGCATGGAGCATGGCATCTCTATTGTAAGTATTTTAGTTTGTATGAAACATTGCCACCTTCATAAGTCTATAAGTTCCCCATAATTAATATAATTAATTCAATCTCATAACCCATATTCTCTCTCTCTCTCTCTCTCTCTCTCTCTCTCTCTCTCTCTCTCTCTCTCTCTCTCTCTCTCTCTCTCTCTCTCTCTCTCTCTCTCTCTCTCTCGCTCTCTCTCTCTCTCTCACACACACACACACACACACACACACACATTTTTTTATATATTCAGCCTTGATAGGCTAAGTTTGTATCCTCAACCTAGGTATATAAAATCCATACCCATTGTCAAGCCTTTTATTAATGAGAAAATTTTGGTTTAACCTCCTTAATTTATTGGTTTCAACATGTGTGCTTGATTATTGATCTTACTAAGTGATAGTCTTACTTCCTTGGCATGTTTATCCTTTCTTGCATTCATGTTCAGTTAGGAATCCTTTTTTTAGGTATTTTGAAGTGTCTAAATGAGGTGTAAGGGTTTAGTGAGTTGTATTTTAAATAGTTTCATGTCATGAACTCTTGACTAGTCCTCCTAACGCAAGAATTCTTCACAACCTTCATGAGAAATATTGATGTAGAGAGGAAGATTTGGAGAAGTGTTTGTTACAGGTTAGTCTCATGTTTGAAGAGAATTTACATCTGGTTGGTAGTGGTCCAACATATTTTGTGCTTCACCCCCATTATAATAAGTTTCTCTCCATTTTCCTAGAAAGTAGTAGATTAATTTTTGAGCCTAAGTGATTCATCAAGGGGAGTTAGCTAGCCCTTTAACCTAGAGATTCACCTCTCCAATAGGTTACCCAAAACCATGAGGTGTTTCCATGTTATTCCAAATTTGGAAGGTTTTAAATACCTTCCAAAGGGTGTAAATTTGATTGATAATAATATTTATTGAAGTAAAAATTCTCCTCCCTTGATCAATGGAAGTGGGTAACCAAACTAAATGGCTATGTCTATGAGATTACTAGAAAAAAGGTATTTGTAATGTTACCACATATGTGTTACCTCATAATTATGAATAACATACAACTTTATACACACTATCATTCCTAATTATAGAGTGGGTGTATGATGTCAAACAATAATTATAATATAACACTTAAATCAATCAACTTGTCTAACAAGTGTCCACTAATCCTTCATCTTGGTCAAATTACTCTTGGGATGGTCAATATTTATAACACAAAGGTCATCTTGTAATGGTGAAAATTTTGATATTATGGATAGAAAAAATTGTAACTATATGCCTCACCCTCAGCCAATCACTAAATATTTTTTAAACTTTATGAAAGGGATCACAAGATTTTTTTTTAAGGGCATTAAAAATGAATTCAAATAGTTTGTGGTAAAATGTGAGATGTGTCAATACAAAAAAGGTGAAATTTTATTGATCACATGCATGCTCCAATCATTAGATATTCCCATCATGATATAGACTGACATTTTCATGGATTTGATTGAAGGGATATAAAAGTTAATATGAAAATCATTTATTCTATTGGTAGTGGATTGCCTCTCCATGTATGCCCATTTTTTTTCCCGCCCATCCTTTTACATCTTCCACTATCATGAAAACATTTCTTAACCAAATATTATTCCCCCATGGGATACCTAATTCCATTTTTTGTGATTATGGTTCCACTTTTACTAGTAACTTCTAGTAGGATTTTTTCCCACCTCTATAATAACCAACTTAAACTGAGCTTTGCCTACCATATCTAAAGACATGGTCAAATAGAAATTGTCAGCAAATGTTTATAAACCTATATATGTTACTTTGCCTAAAATTAATAGAATCACTAAGTTAAATGGTGGTACAAATATTCATGCCACACTGCCACCAATATGACACCATATGAATTCATCTATGGTCAACCATCATCATCTCTTCAAATATACCTTCCAAGAAGTTATAAGGTATAAAATAATATATTCCACACTCAACATGCATGAGAATATCCTTTAAACTCTCAAGGATAACCTCCATATGGTAGATAATATCTTGAAGTAATAGGCTGATCAACTACACTTTGAATGTGCTTTAGACGTAAGGGACATGGTTTTTCTCTAGCTACAACCTTATAAGGAGTCCTCCTTGAACATGAAGTGTCATTAGAAATTATCACCCATGTTTTATGGTCTTTATAAAGTCCTCTAAATATTGGTATTATGGCATATAATTTTGAGATTACTTCTTCTTCCAATATCCATCCTATTTTTCATATATATGGTTTAAATAAGTTCATTGGTCAACATGTTTAAGCTCAAATTTCACTACCTAAGATTGATATTTAAGGATTTATCCTCTTTGAACCTAAGTCTATATAATATATGCAATCATGCAAGTTTTACACCTGAACTATCACAAAGTTTCTGCTAAAAAGGCATGGCATGCAACCTAAAGATGCAACATTGGAACCCTTACTCTAATTATAGACGTAATTTTCTTATCTCAATCTTTGAGGGAAAATATTTTTTAAGGGAGAAAGCATGTTAGGATCCCTTTATGCTAGCTATTTTATTTTTTATTAGGTGTCATTGATAAAATATTGGATGCATATGCTTTATAAGTCATCTAGGTAGCTATTTTTAATTATCTTGTATGTAAAGTGGTAGTTTTATTGAGTATATTAGTTAAAATAGAGATCTTATATAAGAGGAAATGCTATCTATTAGTTTTTTAATTGATCCATGCTCAAAGGAGGTTTTTACCTCGAAGAGGCCCATGTTAATTTTTAGTGCGGTTATGTTATTTCAATACAATATTTATATCTTATTTCTGTTATAGTTCATGTTATTTATAATTTTGTTTCTAGATTAATCTATGCAAGTAACTTATTAACACTCTTATTGCCTCAAAATATTCTATTTTTCAACCAAAAAACATATATCCCTATCTGTCAAGTTATTATTTCATTCACCTTAATAAATAGTCTTTTAAAAATAATAAATCTTAGATTTAGTTACTTCCATCCTATTAGATATTTTTCCAAACATTTCCTTATTCCATTCATTCAACCCTTATTTGACTTATTTCAATTTTTGAGTATGGATATAGAAATTATATACTTGGATTTTAGTTCACTGATAATTCTTTAATTTCTATCCAAATATGGATCTTGAAGCCACATAAATTTTAATTTGAAATAAGTATCTTCATTTTTGTGCTCCCCTTTTATTTTAAGAGAGATATGCTAATGGTCTGACCCTACAAAATGGATGAGTTACATGAAATTTTATATTTTTTAATGATCACCTCTAAGTTTACTAGGAATATATCCAATATCTCAAAGATAAATTTATCCCCACTCCTTTTATTCCAAGTGAATACACATCCATTATCTTCAAAATCAATTAGTCTCACTTATTAGAAAAAATTATTGAATTCAAAAATAACCTGAGTAATTCTATTTGACCCTCCTTATTCTTATATAGCGGTGGCATTATATTCACCTTCCAACACCCTTTATGTTGGTTATTTTCCGCCATTTATGTTTCAAAATTCCATCAATAAATCCTTTTTTCTTCCATATCCAAAGGGCCATATACATTGAAAATCAAGAAGATTATTCCACTTTTTATTTATTTGAAAAAATCATTGATACAATTATTTAAAAATAAGATATTAATATAATTACAAACCTTAGGGCTTAAGCGCAAATTTAGTCTTCTAGCTATACCATCCTCATCACTATTTTTCCTTTTGTAATCCCTCCAATAATTTTTGATCAAGGTTTCAAATTGATCGTTATTGACCTTTTTTTATTGTAGTATAACATCTAATTTTTTATCTATTATCGATCGCTTTAGAAGGAAACCTTTGTCATAAAAATTCAAACCTCTTAGATTGTAACTTAATATTTTCATGGAAACTTAGTGGAATGATTTTAATTACCACCCAAGTCCATATAAATTATTCTATATTGATACCTTACTTTAATATACTTGGCTATTAGACTATAGCTTGTTTTTTTTTTCCTCCCCTCATGCCACTAGGCCTAGTTGAGGGAAACTTTTACTTTCCACTGAACCTAGATTCTCATTGAATGTCTAAGGTATATTTTTTATTCCACCTTACCATATTTTATGGTATTTTTACAAATTTATCTACCAAATTTTCTAAAAAAATTATTTCCTCAAGAATCCCTCCTGATAGTATGGCATCAAATCCAACCATATTTTCCATTCTCCAATGCAAGTGTATGTACCTTATAAACACTCAAATTTAAAAATATTTTGATATGTACAAGTTGGCCTATTATGTTTCATTATCCCTTTCATGATAAAATTCTCAAAATAGGTGGTATAAATATAAGATAAATCCAACTCATTATTCATCTAACAGGAACCTCTCAAGCTTACACTACACTACAAAAAATCAATTGCACAACTAAGTTATTATGCCCTATTCTTACCTATTTTCATATAAATAATATTATAAATTATATTACAGGTTTGAATCATTCAAATATAAACCCATGAGCCATATTTTTCAATTCATAATCTAGATCACTACATGCACTTGAATATAACATTATACACCATTGTTCACACATAATCCAACACATAAGGGAAAAATTAAATTTATCTGAGGCCCTCTTCATAGCATTGGATATGTATGCATCACTAATTTACATAGGTTTAATTAAGGTCAACTCGAATTCATGGTCCCACTAACCCATTTTTGGTAAGGTCACAAAACCTAAGAGGAGGATACAAGGTTTGAATTACATTACGATATTGAAAGCCTATGTGCATGATCTAAATACACAATTTGAAAGATGAAAAAACCCAAAAAGACCTAGTGGAAGTTTCAATCAATAGTCAATACTTTATACAAGATATATGTATTAAATCATGGATAATAGCATTGATGCAAGGGTCCATAAGGTGATGCAAGTGTCTGTGTTAATAAAAAGCTATTTTTTTATAATCTGACAACTATATCAGAATATTCAGATAGTTTATTTCTACACATGAATTACTTAGAATTATATGTGCATCAATGTATAATATAAGTATAATTTATCCTTTGTATTGTTATTATCATAATATTGAATGTTTTACTTTATATATTTTGCATATGCTTAGATTTAGTATTTCTTATTAAAATATGAGTAGAATCTAAAGACATTAATTGGAATTATTTTAGAATAACTTATTCCTCTTTGAATTGGTTACTCTCCCCTAACCCTAAATCCCAAAAAGGGTCAAACATACCCTTGAAGATTGGTGGTTTATCCAATTTCTTAGTATCACCTAGTGAGTTTAAATATTTATCCTTTTCCTTCATACTATACATGTCAATCCTCTATTCAACATATTGGATATACCTATAGGGGTGAAATTTTGGAAATGATTTATCCATTTAAAAACATCCCACTTACCCTATGACAACTTTAGTTCTCCATTTCTAATTTATCTACTCTTATCTATGCTTGTCAATCATTTATTCATTTTAGCTATGACTATACCACCCTAATTCTCTTTACCTCATCTCAAGATGTATGTATCTATCTACCTTGATTTTTAATCTCATATCCTTACTATTTTTTTGGTATTCTCTCTTTACATGACCTATATTCCTACACATGAAGCATCTAATAATCAAACACTCATAGTCTAGGTCTTGCCTCTAACTACTAGAAGTTGAAGCAATTCTAATTATTTTTTGTATTGGTTTTTTGAAGTCAATCAAGACACAAATGCATGAAACATTACTTATTTCCTTGTTAATATTAGATTAAGAGATGTAAATTAACTTAACAATAATAATCATTAGTTGATCCAAAATAGCTTCATCCCAATATTATTGAGGTAATTTATATTCTTACCCATAGGGGTAATTCATGTAGTATATCTTTAAAGGGATTAAAATTTGGTGACTAATACCTTAGGAATAGACTGACATTCTTGAAGAACTAAGGACCTCCTTTAAAAACTTTTCCCTGTCCCCTACCATTTTTAATGTGACTTGGAATAAGCCCTAAGCCAAAAATTACATTTCTAACCTAGGGATAATTTCAAATTTTCCCATATCCATTATTTTAGAGGATTCACACTTGTCCATGTAAAAACCTATAGATAAAATCATTATTCAAGTATTATTTTGTAATTGTATCTACCACTAGATTAGATATGCATAAATAGGGATATTTTATGCCATCTAAAGATAAATACCACCTTCAAACAGTATCAATTTACAATTCTCAATCTCATTTACATGCTTTCTCAACCTTATCATATCATAAACCCTAAGTATTACTTGATATTTTCTTTTTAGGTAGATTATAGACCTCTTTAAATCAACTCAGGTTTATTGTGCTAACTTGAGATCCTAAAGAAATGCATAGTTCACATATTTTGATTTCAATTTTATCTTTAATTTTTCATCTGATCCCATTTTTTTCTAAGGCATTAGAGCATGAGTCCCCTTTACCATACATGTTATAATGATTCCAATACTTCATATATCCCTACTTTACTTGACATCGTCCTTCTATAAAGGCCAATCTTAGTTCAACCTCTCACATGTTTTGTTCTTCCATTCCTTTTTTATTCTCTTCCTTGGTTGAATTTCCTCCCACTCTTGTATTTTGTCTTCTCATCTTACCTTGTTCACCTTCACTCTCATCTAAGTCAAGGTTTTTTCAAATATTGAGTGGATTTCCTTGATGATGCCAATTAAACTATGTGAATATGTGAAACCTATTACATTCTTCCTTTAGTCTTGGCAAAAAAAATTATGTATTCACTACTTATTTTCCTCCCACATCAACTCCTCCTAACTGTCAAAAATTCATATACACCCTTATCATGTGACTAAAAATATTCCATAACACATAATATTTGATCTACATGTATGTTAATAAATAATCAATAAAGCATGTGTTTATTTGATCCAAAACTCAAAAGTTATGGTTGACAAATATTTCAATAGTATAGAAATAACACAATAACAATGGATTCTCTGAGAAGAGACATCGTATTACTTAACAACCACAATACAAAACATACGCTTATCTCTGAGAAGAGATGTCTGCCTTCCCCTTTTGGGTTACAATGCATTTATACATATTTTTGAAGACCACCTCAGGAGATTTCATGGCTCGAGGAATTAACGAGTGATGATTTAACGTCCTAGCATTAAAACCATACAACGCTCACATTAAAATAATACAACACTTGAGGACATATGTCCCAGCACTAAAACAATACAACGCTCGAGGACAATACAAAATGAAATCAATACAAAATTTGAGGCATTAACTATCACCGAATGGTCACCTCAAATTGTTGCCCAGATCATTCCTCCCTCCTTGAAAAGCAATGGTCCCCATTGCATCAAGATTCCCCATCAGGTGGGGTAGTTGTGTCTTGATTTGATTCTCTGTGAGTCACTCACCATGGTGGCTAAGCTGGCCTCTTCTGACCACTCGATACAGCGGAATAGAGCATCCTCTTGTTGTCTTCATCCAAGTATCCACAATCTAATCCTCTTCTAATGGAGAAAAACTTTATGGATCAAGCTCATCAATATCGAGTTGTTCTACCACAACTAAAGTGTCTAATAGAGGTGGGTGATATGGTTTGAGGAGCTCCACATTAAATATTGGATGCAGACTAAGGTAGGCTGGTAGGTTCAACTCAAAAGCATTTTATACAACTTTTCTAGTGATGGTGTATGGACCATATCACAGAGGCCAAATCTTTCTATGTGGGCCTGCAAGTCGTTCCTTATAAAGCTATAACCAAACCTTGTCACCCACAACAAAATGGTTTGCAATCCTATGTTTGTCATGGCATAGCTTATACTTCTGATTCATCTTCTCTAAGATGTCATGAACTTGTTACTGGATATGCTGCATGTGTTCAATAAACTTGGTTGCTTTTGCAGCCTCAGAGCTTCCATGAGCTATGTATTCCATGGTGGATAATGGAACAGCTATATCAATTGGTGCCATGGGTTGGAACCCAAAACATACTTGGAATGGACTATGCTTGGTTGAGTTGTACAGTGCCTAATTGTATCCATGTTAGATGAATGGAAGTCCCTCATCCCATATGCATGGATGTTTGGAGTGATACATTCAAATCATGTGAACAATCAATCAGTTTACCACCTTGGTCTGACCATCAATCTGTGGATGGAAGGCTGTGGACTTCATCAGCTTAGTATCCATCATCTTCCATAGAGTGAACTAGAAGATGCTCAGGAACCTGCTATCTCAATCTGAGACAATGGACTTGGGGAGACCAAAATGGAGCCATACATGACTAAAATATAGTTGAGCAGTTTCTTCAGTAGACATATTTTTCTTACAAGCAAGAATAATAGCCATTTTTAAAAAATGATCAACTACCACAAAAATACAGTCCTTGCCATGTTTGGAAGTGGGCAAACCTGAGATAAAATCCATTGAGACAGATTCCCAAGGCCTGGTTGGTTCTGGCAATGGCATGTACAATCTTTGCTTCTTATTTGTTGGCTTGGCGATTGCACATGGGGTGCAAGATTTGAGATATCTTTCCACATCTTTGCACATATGGGGCCAGTAAAAGTGTTTTTGAAGAAATGCTAATGTTTTTTTGATACCAAAGTGGCCAGCTATCCTACTGAAGTGTGCTTCCCATATCATCTTTTGTTGCTCTACAACAAGAACACAGATGTGCCCCATATGGCAGAGGACATTATCTTGCAAATATAAGTCAAAAACATGTTCACCTTTTTGGAGCGTTTGATATGTGTCAGCAAAGGTAGGATTGACTTCATATAGAGCACCCCAAGTGGCAGTCTCATGTCCGCACAGGTCAAGCACTATTGTGAGTGCAGTAATTGGTGGGCAGCTTAGGTAATCTATAGCTATATTTGAGCTCCCCTTTTTGTGTTTGATTATTAGGTGGAATTATTGAAGATACATGGCCCACTTTTAGTGCCTCTCATTTTGTAGTTTGATTTGCATCTGGATGAATTCTAATGGTATGTGGTCAGTGTGGATGACCATCTCTTTCCCCAAGATGTAGTGTTTCTAGTGTTTGTAGGCTTGTATAATGGTGTAGATATCCTTATCATATGTTAGATATTTCCTGACTGTATTAGTGAAAGTTTCACTATGGTATGCAACAAGATGGCCATGTTCCATGATGACAACTCCCATGGCATATTCAGATGCATCTGTCATCAACTCAAACGGTGGATGCAAATCTGGCAAGGCAAGAATAAGGGCTGAGTAGAGTCTATTCTTTAAATTCTCAAATGACCTTTGCTTTATTTCACACCACTGAAATGTAGCTTTAGCTCCTCCTCTAGTCACTTGGGCTAGTGACCAAGCAACATGTGAAAATCCAAGAACAAACCTGTGGTAGAAATTTGCAAGGCCCAAAAAGCTATGAAGCTCTATGAGGGTCCTTGGTGTGGGCCATTCTCAAATAACCTGAATCTTTTTTGGATTGATGTGGAACCCTTCCTTATTCACAACATACCTGAGGTACTAAATTGTTGTCATTTTGAATGTGCATTTGTCAAGATTTGTGTACAACTTGTGCTCTCAAAGAGTTTGAAGCACCTTACAGACATGTTGCAAATGTTCTTCCCATGTTTTGCTATAGATGAGAATGTCATCTAAGTAGACAACCATGAATGAGTTGGTGAAGGGTCGTAGGATGTCATCCATCATCCGCATGAAGGTTGCAGGTGCGTTAGTTAGGCCAAAAGGCATAACCAACCATTCAAAGAGCCCCTCCTTAGATTTGAATGCAATTTTCCAGACATCAATGGGATCGATGGGAATTTGGTGATAACCAAATTTGAGATCAATTTTGGTGAATAAATTTTCACCATAGAGCTGGTCCAACAGGTCATCTATTATGGGGAGAGGGTAGCAATTCTCACAGATATTTTATTCAGGGCTCGGTAGTCAATGCAAAGCCTCCATGTTCAATCTTTCTTCAGTGCCAAGATGATTGGGATACCACAAGGTGAAGATCTTGGCTTGATGTGACCCCTTTTGATCAATTTTTGAATCTATCTTTTTATCTCATCATTCTCCAAAATTGATCTATGATACACAGGACTGTTATGCAAAGGTGATCCTGGGATTAAATTGATAGAATGTTTTACCTAGAAATGTAGTGGAACTCCTATGGGTGACTTGAATAAGTCATCATATTCACCTGTGATTCATCTTATCTACTTTTGTTGTTGTGTTGATTGTGTAGTTAGGACCACAACATCAGCCTCCTTGGATCTTTGTGGTTTGATCATCATTAGAACAAATTGCTTTGTCTTCTCCACCAATCTCTTGCATTGCTTAGCACTGATCAGGGAAATAGATGTGGGAGGTGGTACCTCTGGTACCCTATAGCACCATGTTCCAAGAGTGAGGATGATCCTTTAGGTTCAGGATTCATAGATGCCATGTCGCTCATACATGAACGATTGACCAAGGAGGACATCACAAACATCTAGATTGACCACATCACACAAGACTTCATCCTGGAATGGTTTTATAGCATATGACAGAAGACACTGATGGGTGACACGAAGGTCTCTCCCTAGGCTCAACCACCCAATACTATATGGCTTTGGATGAGGCTTCATGGATAGACCTAGACTTTTCACAACTTTAGCTGAGATTAAATTCTTTTGACTCCTGCTATCAAGAATGAAATGTAGAGGCTTACCTTTTACCCATAATTTGGAGTGAAACAATCTTTCTTTGTCATCTAGTCTTTCCTCATGGATCTGTGATGAAGCGATGATGGTGTCAGGCTCAGCATCTACAATTTCTTCTTCATCCTCTTCGGCTGTAGGTTGTGTATGAGGCAGAGTAGTAGACGTTGAGTATTGTGACTCAGAGAGCAGTGACTTGATGGCTCGACATTCTTCTTTAGAGTGAGTTCCAGTTTTATGGTAATCACACCATTTTCTAGCCTTCCCCTTCTAGGATTTCTTATCTTGAAACTCCTTTTACTTCCAATTTTGGCCTCATGTTTGACCTTCCTTGTCACTTTTCCCTTTTGAAGGTTGACTCTTTGTATTCTTCCTGCCATGCTTTTGTTCAATCTTCACTGCAAATTTATATGCCTCACCGAGGGTTTGCAAATTGAAGAGTTCCATTTCCCCTCGGATGTACCATTGTAGTCCACCACGGTATTTGAGAGTTTTATGTTTCTTACTTTCTTCAATGCCCAGTCTTGCAAATAAAGAATGAAAAGTGTCTGTGTAATCTTGCACAAATTGGTCCTTACCTTGGCAAAGTTGTTGCCACTGTATGTACAGATCATCATATGCACCGAGGGGATAGTATTCTTCTTTTACTGCTTCCATAAAATCATCCCAGGTGGGTACCCCAAGGCCAATGATATCCATATTGAACCTTTTTTTGTACACTTCCCACTAGTTTTTCACGGGCAATGATGATTTCAAAAGAGCAAAAGTGATCTTTTCTCCATCGATGAACTTATTTACAGAGAAGTAGGATGATAATTGATCCAACCAATTTTCCAATGCATCAGCATTGATTTTGCCTTTAAATGTGGGAATATCAAAATTTACCTAAACCTTGAAGGGTGTTGGGGCACTGAAAGGAAGATCCCTCGATGACGAGCCCAGATGTGTAGCCACAGAGCTAGAATTTCCCATCAAAAGTGTTTGAAGAATTTGAGCAAATTATTGGAGCATCTATGCTTGTTTCCACTGGAGGGATTCATTCACCATTTCCTTGAAAGGATCAGATATCTCGGTGTCATCTGCCATTTGAGGTCATTTGGGGTGCATAGGTGGAGTGTTTGGAAGCTCTATCACTTCCCACCCAAGTTTCTTGTATACTGACCTCATCCTCGAGAACATACACTCTCAAGACAAACTGCTCTGATACCACTGATCCAAAACTCAGAAGTTTTGGTTGATGAATATTTCAATAGTATAGAAATAACACAATAACAATGGATTCTCTGAGAAGAGATATCGTATTACTTAACAACCGCAATACAAAACATATGCTTATCTCTGAGAAGAGATGTTTGCCTTCCCCTTTTGGGTTACAATGCATTTATACATCTTTTTGAAGACCACCTTGGGAGATTGCGTGGCTCAAGGAATTAACGAGTGACAATTTAACATCCCAGCATTAAAACCATACAACACTCACATTAAAACAATACAACGCTTGAGGACATACGTCCCAGCATTAAAATAATACAATGATCAAGGACATAATCGCTTGAGGACAATACAAAATGAAATCAATACAAAATTTGAGGCATTAATTGTCACTGAAATGTCACCTCAAAAATTTGCCCGGATCATTATTACTATTGTAGATCTTTGAAGTTTTTATCCATCTTCTCATGAAGCCAACATAAAAATTAAATAATAGAATGTATGGGTAGTGTTTGTTATTTTATTTAAATATATTCACATAAGGCGTGATATTTTATTTGTATGTGGCATTGCTTAATATATCTTTCTCAAAAAATAATTATCATCAAAATTCACAATAAATACCAACACTATTTATAATTTAAAATAAATAGTATAAAGCTAACAGATAAAATTTAGTGAAAGAAGGTTATGAGGTCCCTCACCATAATAATTAATCAAAATAATATTTACAAGAAGATCTAATCTTGGAAAAACTATCCAGAGCAATGTTAGGATAGTTACCACAAGAGAAACACCCAAACAAAACCAAAGCTTCTTAAAAGCTTACAAACATTAAAAAAACCCTAAAATTGAGGCTATATTTAAAAAATTAAAAAAAATCATCTTTCCAAATAATAGTGTTTTAAAATCTGCCATAAAACATTCTTAACAAAACCTTTCTACTAAATATTAGGTAGAGCCATTTTTGAGCAATAGAAGTGAATAGTCTTACGCATGAGACAATAGGTCATTTGTAGTAGATAAAAATATGGGATGATTGACAAAGATGAGGTATCTTTCATAGGTCATCCATAGGAAAGACCAAGGAAATCCATCCATAGTCTTATCTAAACCATAGCTTGTATTACTTCTAAATTCATTCTAAAAAAAGGTACATCCATGACACCTTCAGTAACTATAGGTAGTAAATCTTCTTATCTAAACCCATGTATTAGTAAAGCCTCCTCCAAATATATGTATATAAATTTTCATAGTCAAACCCCAAAAAAAATTGTAATTGAAAGAAATTAGATCACAAGTTTTTCAATAGTGAAGGCCACAAAATAAAATTAAGTATTATTTCCCTAATTCTAAACCAAAAGCTTTCATAAATTGTAAGGGAACAAAATTAAAGTCATATTATGAGAATAACTTCAAAACCCTAGCCATAAATAAACAAAAAAATCCAAACCCATTCAAAAAAGAAGTCTAAAGAAAGTGATTTAGGAAAGGCAACAACCTCCATGCAAAGAGGACACCAGCATCCATATCCATTCCCAAAAAACCCAAACTAAAAGAGTAAATACCATTGATATTTGACTTATATGACCTTTCCCAATCGAAAGTGAGTAAATTCCACTGATATATATGATCTCAATTTAAAATATTCATAATTTGCCACATCAAAACCTTAATAAAAAACTCGTCAAAATTTCAATAGACCTAACCTAAATCCTTCTATACAAAATGATATAATAGAAAACTAACAAAGTAAAACTAATTTCCACTTAAACATCAGATCTACATGAAATTTTAAAGGTAATATTTGATTAGGAATAACTCAATTATTTAATTTTCCTTCATAAACACACCTAAAATCAAAGGGAGAAAATTTTAGAGTATCATAAAGGGAAAGGAATCCCCTATTTTTCTCCTCCTCCTTCCATTTATCTAATTATTTCTCTTCATTCAAAGGATAGTATAATCTCCAATAATAAATTTCATACCAAGTGGAGAGAATTGAAATTTTAGGCCAATCTAGTCCTCAAATGAGTTAATAACAACATGAAAATAATATAACATATGAAATAGAGCATTGAGCAAACTAGTCGATGAATGTGGTTCCCTCATTCTCAATCTAGCTAATAATAACATCCATCTATTTGAGAAAATATGGGAAAAAAATTTCATGAATACCTATCCAAAACCAATAAATTATTCAATCACATATTTTCTAGCCAAAAAAATATAAGACCTAAGAGTCTCATTCCTCATATTTTCCTTCACACCCTCAATGATCTGTGAAGGTCTTTGTGTTCACCCCTAACATTGAGTGGGCATATGTATTTTTGATTTCATATAATTTTCTTGCCTATTTACTTTTATTTTCATTCTAAATGTAAGAAAATATTTTTTTTGATATGAATATCTCCTACTAAAGTATTAGGGATCCAAGAATAATTTTTAGTCAAAAAAAAAGTTATGTAAATAGACCCTTACAAATGAGATAGTTATCATGTTCTATTGAAAGCTTCTAAACCTCGTCAATTAAAGTAGGATAAATAAAGTTAAGAATACAATTTTTATAATCATTTTAAACATGAACTTCCATCACTTTTCCTTAAAAATGATAGAATATACTATAGGAGGCTCCCTACACCTAAAAATATTGAAGGCAGTATTTCCTTCTAGATTGAGAGAGGTCTTGAGGTGGTCAATATAGTCATTCTTTGATTCATAATCTTGAAGACATTTGTATTTAGACTCCTTAAGGTCATGTCATAGGTGTGTAATGTATTTTGTTTTTCATTAATAATATTCAAGTCCTATACTAAGTAATTTTGGCTCTTATCCCCTCTTACTTCCCCAAAAGATTATACATGTTCTATATTGTCTACCAAATAAAGAGATTATGAGGGAAAATTGCCATCATGGATTATTCCTACCCCATCTACAGTACATACCCCACATAATTAACTCCTAAAGTTACTTCCATAGTTGATTTATTCCTTCTCCCTACCATTTTGGTTAAGTAATAATGACTTTAATGGAATTTTATCTGAGTAGGAGGTACCTAACTTAGTATCCTTCTTTGAGATTATAGAGTAAACCTCTTTAAGTTTAGGTGTAGACACTTCTTTTCCCATAGAAACCATCTTTCCTTTTGATTCCCCATCACCCAATTAATCCAATTTCCTCTTACTTTTCTTTACAAAAGGAAGAGGAGAAGGAAGTACATATCATTTACAAAATACCTCCCAATACACATAGTTATGCTTTCTTGTCAAGACATCTAGAACCTAGATTTTAAATAGCCCATGGTGTGCCAATGCATGAAGATTACATTTTTGAATCTTGAATGTAGTAATATATATAAATTTTAACATAAATAAAAGAACATTAACGATTATTTTATGTCTTAAATGAGAGAGAAGACTAAAGTGATATCTATAAATTAAATAATTTCAAACTTCACAATTCAAATATTATTGTAAAAATTTAGTGATTTATGATCATGAGGGAAGTGAATATCTAAGAATATTGACAAGTTGGGAGCTTCTGAGGCTGATCAGGCCATCCTTAACAAATGGAATCTATTTCCCCCTATCACTAGACCTAATTTGGATAGGAGCCTCATGAAATGGGAATTCCCCTTGTGGGTTGGATGAAGATAACTTTTTTCAGAGCATCTAAAGGAAATCTAATAAAGGTGGGGATGAATGAGTCATCAGGGAAGAGTTAGTGACCACTATTTCATCCTATGTGGGGTCTATGGGTATCCAATCTAACCATGTTGTTGAGGCTAAAATTCCCTATGTGGTATCCAATAAAAAATTCAGATTAACACTCCTAAACTAGATATAAAATGGGATTCACTCAGTATCCTCAATGCCCTATTAGGAAAGGCAAAACCTTCTCACACTATCAACCAAATCATTATTAATGCTAGTTGTCTCCTTCACTCAACCAAGTGTTTAATCTCAAACATCTACTAAGAGGGAAACATAGTTTTTGATGCACTTGAAAATATGGGTGTACTCAACTAAAAATTCTCCACGTTGACTAGACCCCTCAATAACCCATCATATATCTATCCCTTGAATAATAATGATTTACACTTTCGAGCCTCATAATCTTATGACAGGGATGCATGTGAGAAAGACAATCATGCCTAATAAAATATCAAACCACACTTTGTGTCATAATTATGACATTAAATTCAAATCCAATGGTGAAGTACATCATGTCAAAAAAGTTCCTAGCAATGGCTGGTGGATAAAAGAGAAAAATATAATTGCGAACTACTACTTGGTCCTCTGCAACTTTCAACTTCTAATCATAAACAAGATCAATAGCATGGGGGGAGATCAAGACCATTGTGAACCCATTTATTATGTATAAGTCCAAGCAAACCAAAAAGTATGGATAAAGTTGAGAAAGGGTGAGCTCACAGAGTTTATGCCTTGAATTGAAGGGCATGATGAAATATTGGCTAGGTATTTTATGGTGGGTTAAAAATAGTACCAATTTATCTTTAGTGGAGTCAAACTATATGTCATAAAAGAAATCATTAGGTATTTCACATGTATATCTTGTGAATTTATGAAGGCCTTCAAATATAAAAGGAATAAATATGAAATAATGCAGGCTTTATTCAAGATAGACGTTGTATTTCAAATGGATAATAAGGGATTTCCTAGGGCTGATCTTTTAAGGAGATGGTCATATATTATTTTATAGGTAATGTGTTATTTGACTTTGGAAGGAAAGTTCACTCGTATATATTTACATCATTTCTTGTTACTAAACTATTTTAAATGGATTCAGATTAGTTTGACATATTATCTCCTCATGTCACTAAAATCTTCAGTCCTATACTTCCAATAAAAATCCTATTTTAACGTAATCCACTAAGGACTGATTTCCCTACTCACTAAAAGGACCCTTATGAGGAAATAATAAATCAATATTTTTGATATTAGTAAATAAAGTAACTCTAAAAATAAAAACTTATCAAAGGGTAAAAAGGATGAGGCTTCTCCTTCCCCCTGTCCTATTCACCATAGGAGGTCAGGAAGAGGACAAAATTAAATCACATAATTATTTTCCCCTCGAGAAGAGAGTGGGAAAGAAAGTTAATATAATTCTTTATTTCCCTCAGGGGATTGAAAACCCTAACTTTTAAATTCACAAATTGGAAGTTGTAGAAGTATGGAAGAGGGATTGTGAATCAGCTCAGCTTCCAAATGGATTTAGGTAGAAGTTGGCAAATTTCCATGATAATCTATAGAAAATGGATAGGTAGCTGGTGTTTCTAATGGAACAATTTCAAGAAAGAGGTGTAAATTTTGAGGTAAGGGATGAGGGACCCAAAAATGGTAGAAGGAAGCAAAATAAATCTAGAAGGAACCCCAAACAAAAAATGGAAAGACATTTTCACCATCACCCTAGGGAGATCCAACTCCAAGAAAGAAAAAATGAGGGTGGATAAGGACAAAGGTAACAATTGTCTTTGTGTTTTGGTCTTATTTTTTGGTTCTTATTTTATTGTAATTTTATTGACTCTTTACATCTGGTAGGTCATGTAGGCCTAGTTCCTTATCATTTTATCTTTACTCTTTTTTAATGTTGAACTATGATTTTCAAGTCCATATAAAACCTAATTGTTACCTATCAAATAAAAAATATCTAATAATTAACTTACCCTATGTCAAATTTTATTTTTCCTAAAATAATATGTCTTTGTAATGGTTGTTTTAAATTTTACCAAAAACAACCACTCACTAGTCTTTGGTAAACCCATAACTATTGATTAAATAACTTCATCCACCCTAATTTTTAAACCCCTCACATTAGAAATGTCATCCTTAAAATAATGAGTGAATTATAAATCTATTAAAACATAATATCCACATATATTCTCAAATAAATTAACCAATCCTACCTCTCAAATAATATAATATAAAATTTGGTTGTCTCTCAAAACAAAATGAGACTCTGGTTCACAATGTTTAACACCCACATTACCACTTATCCCTTTTTAAAATCCTTAGTTATCTAAATCTAAAAGAGATATGAGTTTGTAATAATTTTTAAATTTTTTAATATAATTATTTCAAAATTACCAATCTTATAAATGCCACATCAAAATTGTTCTCAAATGTGCCTAGTAATGAGATCTATAGCTAACTTTGAAAATTAATCATGAAAATTCCTTTTAAATAATTGGAAGAACCATTTTCTATATCCACCTAAGCTTACATGGTTACAAATGGAAAATATTTGAAAACCCCATCATATTCCATGACCTTATTCCTAAAAAAATTGTACAACTTAAAGTATCATTCCTTTTATAGGTGGAGGCCTAAGTAAAGTCCCAATACTGAAATAAACCCTTGTAACATTAGAATTATAGGAAAGAGGATAATGTCCCATAATATCTAGGAAAATTTATTCTTTCACAACTCTTATTTAAACCCTAATATTCCCTATCCAATAAAAACCCTAATTAATATCTAAAAGGATACTTATAAAGGGGAAAAATATTGTAATCTTAAATAAATCATAGGAGAGTTTTTCTCATAGTAGTGGAAAACATTTCCACTACAGTCCCTTGGGATCCAAACTTTACTACTTCCAATTAATCCTCTTGAATATTTTCCAACAATGAATTGATACCCCTTTCCCTTTTGGGGGGCTTATGATGGATAAATCTTGAGATAACATCTTTGAATAAGAAATTGTACATTTAGAATGGGTTGTCAAACCATATTTTTGAAAATGTGGATCACTCTCCATTGTATACATGTTTAACTATGAATTATAATAATCCATTTGATTTTTTTCCAAAAATGACTTCATTTTCAACCCCAAGCTCATGAGTAGATACTTTTTTAGGTGATAATATGTATGAGGGGTATTCGCCTAATCCAAATAAGCTTTATTCATATTCATATAATTAACACTTCAAAACTAACACTCATTATTTTTTTGTAAAGGAGGAAATCCATCCCATACCTTAGAGGGGATCCACTTATTAATCTGATTTAAGGAGTTTTCTTCTTTGGTGATCTTACTCACCCCTTGTTTAGAAATCAAGTCAAGAGAAAAAGAAGAAACATTTAACCCTTAAAATTTATTCGAACTAATTTCCCTAATAATTTTTTGAGTGAAAGACTCCCCCAATCTTTTTTTATCTTTATAATGACTTCAACTTTGACTTGTCATAACCCTCATTCTTACTCAAGGATGCACTAATTTTTTTTTGATTCCTATAAATATGATAAGAATATAAAATCCCCTTCATGGATATATCACAAGATATATCTATATGACCAATTCCACCACATTGATATAAAACATTTCCCTGATGCTCAAATTTTACAATGTGAACTATTTATTTACCATTAGTATTTAGAATGAGAGACATGGCCCCTTTAAAACAAGGATCTAATTGGATCTTAATTCTATAAATAATAACATCCTTACCTAAATATCTTGTGTCAAGATTACATAATTTCCTAAAGCATTTCCAATTAACAAAATGCCATATTCTAATATTCAAAAGGCAAGGAATATAACCTCACCCAAATTTCATTGACATTAGAGAGATAAAGATCTAATTTTATCCCTTTAAAGAACCATCCATGGTGTTGAAATAATCCCATCCATTTTATCCTTTGAATGGAATTTAATTAGAAACCAACATTTTACTAAATAATTATTATTAGTTACCTAAAAGGTATTCCCATTCTCTTACAACTAGTTCTCCAAACGCTTGCCTTTCTAATGTTTACTTGGAATTTTCACCAATTAGAAGTAAGATCCATACATTCCTTAGAAATTTATTTTTTATTAATATCAATCCTTTTTAATTATTTCTTCTCACTATGGATAGATACAAATGGGAATTAAGGTTTGATTTAAGTTTTGAGGGTGGTGAATCTTCCAAGCATTCCTTGTCTTCATTTTGAGGAATGAAAAAAATCCTCAATTTCCTTGTGATCACAAATCTTAAATTTATTTTTAAGGGACTCTCATATATATCCATACAATTTTGAAATAATATTAAACTACTGTAAAAAAATGGCTTGAAATAAGGTGTGATTCATATAATTCCTAGACATTTTCTCCTTTTTCTCAAATATTAAAGACATATCCCCTATGTTTCCTTGAGATCCACTTAAACTAACACCTTTATCCAACATCATGGGCTGTCACAATTTTAGTCCTTTAGTTTTTCCAACATCCTTGAATATTTTATCCTCTATAATGATGTAATTACACCTAAAATTTCATTTACAACATCAACCAAAAAAATCTCACTATACATTATTCCATCTTTTATAACAGTCAAAACCTCTCTTTTCACAACACCTAAAAACTATCCTTTTATAATAGCCAAAACCACTCCATCTACAGCATTTGAAACCACCCATTTCATAGTGAGTGGAAGATTTTAATCTTTTTCCTTTGCTTACCCATCATCCCATGTCTCATCCAATATTGTAAAGGCTATGCAAGGGGAAAAAACTTCTAATGGAAATGATAATGACAATGGGCATGATCGTAGTGTTAACACTTTAAACATCAACAAAATGATAAATTCAAGGAATAGGTAAATAGATAATTCTTATTAATAAGTTAATTTTAATAAATCACATAAAATTTATTAGTTTCTTGACTATAAAGTGAATAATTTGAATGCAAATTTATTTAAGTAAATTTTTAACACATTTTTTAAAGTTGTTGATAGTATAAATTCTAGTTGTTGATTAAAAAACTTTATTAAGTACTAATAAAACAATCCATATTTATATATGTATAAACAACCTCTAAAATAATGATATTCATCTTAATAATAACAAATTATAATTTTTGGTTATTAAATAATTGAATTTTGATTTAGCATACTATGCTAAAATTTAACATAATAAGTGTTGAATTGTTATGTTTATACAAAAACAAAAAAATTAAGGATCAAAATACATTAATATGATTATCTCTTGACCTTTTGGTTATAATCATCATCACAATAGGAAGTAAAGTTGAATAGCATATTAAAATTAATTTAGTAGAGATTAATCAAGGAATTTTACCTTTAAAAACTATTTTTATTTAAATTGGGATGATGGATTATATAATGAGGATGTTATTTAAATAAATTATGAAATTAACACTAATATGGATGTTATTGGTATAGTTGACCTTCTTTTTTATGTGAATTATTTTTTACTATTATAAGGGGTTTAGATTTAATAATACAATTAGTCCACTTAATTTAAACCAAGTTGAAGGTATGCCATAGAGACATAGAAATTGATTTTCCAACAAGTCGATATAAAGATATAAATAATCTAGTATTATCAACCACAAGTGATATCATTAATCTCAAGTGGATGAATGTTAGTAAGTAAACAATAAAAATAATATTATAGGGGAAAAAATAGAAAATACTAATTCATGCATTAGATGTAACAAATAATTCCTTATAAGAAGTAAATATTTATGTGATAACAAGAAGAGTTAATTTTCATAAACTCTTTAAAAATTGACTTAGTGTGAAATTATAAAGGAAAGTATTATATGTACATAACATAACACTTGGGCCAGCCCATCTTGTCAATATTAGAAATGTCCAATAATGAACATCATCTAATATTTTGAGTGTGTCATTAATATTTATATTAGATATATCAAATAAAAACATTTAAGGGTTTATAGAGGGAGAGACAAGCCATATAGTTAAAACAAATTATGGTGTTCAAGTTAAACTTTGTGTTAGGAAAGATTGTAAACTTTTATGTATAATGATAGTTTAAAAAGATAATAAGTTTAAGTTATAAATAAATATTCAACATTTAATATAGAAACATTCATGTATGTTTTTCTCAATTAACTGAATGGGTTTTCCCAAGTATAGTCATAGTTGAACATGTCATTCAATTAAATGGGAAAGGTTCAACCTAGTGTGTTATTTTTGAGTGCTCCTGTATTATTTGTTAAGAAAAAACATGGTACCATGCAACTATAATTTTTTCCATATTCTTTATGAAGGTTTTAAAAATACCTTCTAATGTACATTCAAATGACCAACTTAATACTTATCTATAAGGAACTAATGCACTTTTATGTTAGAATGGATGAGTTTTTATCCTTGATATGTTTGACAATAAATAATAGATATTGAGATATTATCATCATACAATTATCTTTGATCATGTTTGTAAAAGACCTTTTTATCCTTTAAAAATAATTATTTATAGTCTAAAACAAAACACAACATTCATAACTGTGTGCAACAATGTTTAAATTATCAAAAATTTAAATTAAATAAATGTAATAAATGAGGTGAGTTACAACCCTTGTCAATACTTTATTGGAAATTGGAATCTATAATTATGAAATTTATTATTAGCTTATCATGAACACATAAAGAATGTGATTATATCTTAGTTGTGGTTTATGGATTAACTAAAATGGTTATAAATTTTTACCAACTAAGATTAATTCATCTTCTTCAAATATATCCCATTTGTATGTTAAACAAGTGTTTTGTTTACATGGTCTCCCAAAGAATTTGATATTGGATTGAGATCCTACATTTACTCATTATTTTTGGAAATCACTTTTTGGTGAGTTGGGTTTAGTTATAGTTTTAGTTTTTTCTATCACCATATATCAGATGATCAAATTGAAATAAATGATAAAATAATTGAAGATATGTTAAGAATGTAGATTGTTACGATACTTGAAAATTGTGAAGACTATTTTTATTTAGTTGAGTTTTCTTATAATCAATGCTATCATTATAGTATTAATATGTCACTTTTTGAAGTTGTTTATGGTTTCAATTGTAATTCTTGTATAACATGGTTTAATCCTATTCATAGAACATAGTATGAAACAAAAAATAGAAAAACTAATTAATTAATCCAAACATGACATGAAAGTTGTATAGGATAGATATAAGAGTTGGACAGATGGTGCTAACCAGACTATTTATGAATTTATAATTGGTGATCAAGTATTTATTAAGGTTAATCCTAGTTCCCTAAAAAATAGAAAATATATTAAATTACCTCCTTGTTATTGTGGTCCCATTCAAATATTACAAGTCATAGGAGACCTAACTTATAAATTTGGTTTACCTCATCAATTACATAGAATTTAAAATGTATTTCATGGGATTTTAATTAAGAAATGTAATTATAATGTTGAGCATTTGATTGATTGGAATAATATAAGTATTGAACTTAATTATGAATTTAAAATTGAACTTAGGGAGATTATTGATAAAATAAGAAATATAAAAATATAGTAATTATTGAAGTTAAATTTATATGGGTATTTTTTTATATTAAAAGCATTGAGTGGGAAAAAAATGAATTTATTTATAGTAAATATCCATATTTATTTTACTAACATTGTTGATTGTCCCGTGCACTTAAAGGTAGCAACTAATTACAAAGAGAGAAATGATATGTGACATTTTATCCTTGCGACTAGGTAAAAACAATAATGATAAAGTCACTGACAGGTCAAGTTATGAAATGATAAAATTCATTAAATAAATAAATAAATAATGTTAAGTAATTACTCGAGTTATGAAATAATATTATTAAAGTGTAAAGTTGTGAAATTTGTGTAACTAAGCATATTATGAAAGGCTGTGTTACTTGCAATAGTTTTGTGTTTATTTATATGTTTATTGGAGTTATTGGGAGGGGATAAAATATGCATATTGTTAGAAGTAGAATAGGGCTATAAAATAATAAAGTATAATTATTTTAGAAGTGTGTGATTTTCACTATTATGTACATTGTATATATTTTTGTATGTATTTGGCACCTAAATATGCATCAAGAGTTTGTAGAATGCAAAGAGTCCCTCTTTTACTTGTAGTGGAATTTTGGAATATGAAGTGATAGATCCTTTGTAATATTTATATATATTTTTCACTCGTATTGAAAAAGGGTTTTGAAATGTAGATATCAATATAAATATTTGATACAGTACTTCTTTATGTCTACACTTGTTCCTTTTTGCAATTATCTATATTTTATTGTAATCTATTAATCGATTGAAATACTAAATATTTTGGGTAAATTAAGGTTATGAATCATGTTAATCCTCTACATTCCTATCTAGTTTGATTTTAATATGATGTATTAGTTTCCTTGAGTATCTTTTGTATTGCACACAAACAATCCCATTTAGCATATTCTAATGGGTTTTCTAGGAACATCTACTAACAATGGTGCAGTAAATGTGGAACATTGAAACATGTAGATATGATTATCTAGATAGAGATATTTTGAGTTATAGTTGGATGAGATAATTCATAATTTCATAGAAGAGGATTAAAAAGTGTTAGGAAG
The DNA here is from genome assembly GCA_037957365.1 of Torreya grandis. Taxonomy (NCBI): domain Eukaryota; kingdom Viridiplantae; phylum Streptophyta; class Pinopsida; order Cupressales; family Taxaceae; genus Torreya; species Torreya grandis. Next base: position 1,293,880 of record JARHVA010003418.1, on the reverse strand, counting down.
ATATGCAAGATAAGTTATAAGTAGGGATATACATGGTGAGATATACAAAATATTTTGGTTTGAATTGTTTGGGTTGTTAGTTGCATGTTGTCGATATTTGATTAATATTAAATTAATCTAAAAGAAATAGAACATTTTTTTGGACTAAGGAAAATATAGAATAGTTGTGAAATATGGAAACTAATTAGACACGTGTAATAGATCATTGTTTAAATACTACCATTGATGGATATATTACTAAGTTTTTTATGCAAGGGTATATCAGGTTTGAAGCTTCGTAGGATTTTTTAGCAAGAGATATTTGAGGAAATGTTTTATAAAAACTACCTATCATGCTTAAAATTTTGGTCATGGAAAAGGCCATGGTTCCTATTCTAAATATCATGGAGTAGTCATTTCAAGAATTAAGGGGATGTGTGTGATAATGAAGTAAATGATGACTAACTAATAAGAGAAACTTGAACCTGAATGTATAATATAGAGGGCATAGATAAATAAAACAAAAATTGAATCCTAAGACTAGAGAGATACTTGTGACAATAGAAAAGATGAAATAAATATAATAATCCTGATATAATTGTGAGTAGGAGTAAAGTAGAGAATTTAGAAGATAAATAGGGAATGAGATATCATGGAAGAGTTTGAGATTATGGAGAAGAAGAATATGAGGAAATGATAGGGCTTGAAAGAAGATAATACATAAATGTACAGAGGTTAGAAAATGGATGTGGAAGAGATGGAAGTGAGTGGAAAGAGAGAAGAGGAGTGATTATTTGAGTTAGAAGGTAATTTTAGATCACAGTTAAAAGGGAAGATATTTTTTAGAGAAGAGAAGGAAAAATCTTTTGAGTAAATTATGTTAAGTTACTAGATTAAAGTAATTTTAAGTTTAAAATAAATATAAGTCATAGACATGGATCATACATTTTAAGGGTACACATCCCTTGTGCCTAATTTATCGATAGAAAGAAGAATAAAAAGTGTAGATGTTGATAAATATAGTATGTGGTTCAATTGTTTTACAGATAACTTTGGAAAATATAGTGAAGACACCAAGAAAGTGTTGGATAAGAATAAATTGATTGAGGTTGTATTTCAAGATGGAAATAATCTTAAAGCATTCACAAATTCTAGTCCATAATAACTATTAGTTTCAAGTGTGAAAATAAGAAGCATGGCTCTCAATGTAGGAGTTTTATCACTTTATCATTGTATGATGGATCGATTGATCCTAATCAGTATTTATTAACCTATGAAATGAAATGGTAGGTTAAAAATGTAACTACAAATGATGTGAATAAAAGTGAACTCGTAGGATCCTTAACAGGTAGAGCTCTAGAATTCATATACAAAAGGGATGCTTCCAAATTGATATTTTAGGATATCAAAGACCTAATGATAGGAGAATTTAAAATGAATAAATGTAAGTCAAACAATAAAATATTTGAAATGAATTTATCACAAATATAGAGAATCAGTATGGTTATATGGTTTTAGGTTCTCTAATGTAATGAATAGAGTAGATTTTTTATTTTAAGATACAAATAAGGTTTCATGGTTTATAGAGGGTCTACAACCTCATATTAATTTTTCCATTGCTAAGACCTAGTTCACTTTCAAGTCCAATGACAGTAGTTGCACTCATGTGGAGTAGATAGAAGACTATGTGGAAAATTTATGGTCTACTACAAAAGTTGTCATAATGTAAGATTTTTTTGCACAAGATAGATGAGCTACATGAAAGTAACAGGCCCAAGTTATAATTATGGTGTACTGAGTGTAGAAAAGAGGGGTGACATATGAATGATTTCCCAAAATTAATAACATAATTCTGTAAGATCTATCAGGTATTAGGACATTTGATTGTAAAATTTCATCTCTTATAATAATATACCCAATAATCACATAGTTTATACCAAAGTTTTTGTAAGTCACATAATCATGATGATATAAATTGTAGATCTCTTAAAATTTTAAATTAATACATCACCAAAAACATCATTGTAGTAGTTTCCTAGTAGATCCCTACTTTAAAAATTAGGATTCCAAACCCAGATGTAGAAATGACTACTATGAATTTGTATTAGCCTCAAGGTTTAGCAGGATGGACACCATAGTCCTTAAAATAGAAGACAAGATGGACTACACCATATCATGAATATCAATAGTCATGAAACATTGTGTCTCCCTAAAAAAATCTAATAGGATTAACCCCATCTTCTCCCCAAGATCCATATAAGGGATATGATAATCAATAGTAATAGAGGTGGGGTTCACTGTAGTGATAGGGAGGATATGATGGTCAATAATAACAAGGTTGGGGTTTTCATTATAGATAAGTAGGATATAGAGGAGGCCACCTAGGTAGATACCAAGGAGGTAATAATAGTAAATATGAATGATATGGGTATCAACTGATTATCTACTATTTTTATGGAGAATACAACCACTTCACATGAAATTGACCAACTAATCCTCAAAATTAGATGTATTGTGTTTATTGTAGATTTTTTGGACAACACCACACTAAATATTATCTAGTATTAGAAAAATAGTGACATAGGAATGATCGCCTAAAATTAAAAAACATAATTCTCTAAGCTCTATCAGGTGTTAGGACATTCAACTATGAAATTTCATCTCTTATAATAATATACCCCATAATCATAGAGTTTATACTAAATTTTATGTAAGTTTCATAATCATGATGAAAAAATTGTATAACTCTCCAAAAATTTAAGTAAGAAATCATAAAGAATATATTTATAGTAGTTTCCCAGTACATCCCTATTTTAAAAACTAGGTTTCCAAACCTAGATGTAGAAATGGCCACTATGAATTTATATTATCCTCAAAATTTAATAGCTTAGACACCACATCCTTTATCATATAATATAATATGGACTCCACCATCTCCTCAATATCAACAGTAACAGAACATGATGTATCCCTAAACATAACTAATAGGATTGGCCCCATCTTCTCCCCAAGAGCCATATAGGGGATATGATAGTCAATAACTATACGGGTGGGGTTCACCATAGTGATAGGGAGGATATGGTGGTCAGAAATAGTAAGGTTGTGGTTTTCATCATAGATAAGTAGGATATATAGGAGGCTACCAAGGAGGTAATCACAGTAAATATGAATGATATGGGTATCAACTGATTATCTACTATTTTTTTGGAGAATAAAACCACTTCACATGAAATTGACTAATTAATCCTCAAAGGCATATGTAATATGTTTATTACATAGTTTTTGGACAACACCCCATTGAATATTATCTAATATTAGAAATAAATAAAAATAAAATCATGTGTGAAATGTAAACATGGTGAATTCACACCCAAGGGATCATGTGTACTTATAAGTAGTCACTCAACACTAACATGAATAACAAGGATTACCACCCTTAGATATGTCATAGGATCAATAAATTATAAAAGTGCAATAACATAAATATCTTGATCCTATAATATAAAATGGTCTAATGTATTAAATAGCTAGATAGTGCATAATATACAACACTAGACTACATCTGAGAGCGATGTTAAAATTATTAACATACAGATGTATGGTCAAATCATGAGGTAGGATGGATTATTTACTACTTTGATATATCTACTCAAATCGGTAAGCACTGTGTGAAATTAATATATCTCATAGAACATCACAAATCTCTTATATAATTTGTTAAATTGCATAGAAAGAAGGCAGAAGCAAACTAATAAGGTGGTATGGTAAGTAAATACTAAGAAACCATGGGATGTTTACTCTCAATTGGATATCTAATTGGTGGGATATTAGGTTCCAAATTCTATATTTTATTTTAGAATCATAGTTAATATGATCCCTTGATCCACATGGGAAGTTATTGGACAACTGGATCTCAGTTACAATTTAGTAACACTAAGTCTCATACGCTATGGGAGGTTAAAACCTATCGGTCAGTTGAAAGATGTGGAAATAAAATTTTCTTGCCTAATCTTGTGTGGTGAATTCAAATTAATTTACATGAAGACTGGTGAAATGCACTACCCTACATCGATTGGTAAGAAGTGGGATTATTATGGTCAGATGACAAATAATATAATGTTAAATTATCTAAAGTCAAGCCAAGGGGATAAAATTATTATTATACCCATGAACAAAGCAAATACAATACCATACATCATACCCAAAGAGTTAGATTTACCCTATGACTATGGATATAATAGTCAGTTCAAGGTGGGTAAGAATCTAAACATAATGCACTACGAGCTATAGAGTATCACTTTTTCCATCTAAAAATAGAGCCTAAATAGTAAATATAACAAACATAATAAATTTCATTTAGACCTATGATAACAAAGGTGCAAGTTCTGAAGTTCCAAATAAGAGAATGTAAGTCACCTTCTATGTGATCGCCAACAAGGTCTAAAGTAAATTTGATATATCAAGTAGGTGTGACAGACATGGATTACATATAACCCACGCAATAAGGTGTTATAACATGGGAAGATACATATTATATGAGTTTGGATTTATATCCTCATATGCTAAATTGGATAAGAGAAGACCATGATGTGAGACCAATACGAATGGTTTTCACTACAGAGTGACAATTACCTCAATATTTTGCAATAAAGGATATGGGCCAATTTATTTTTAGATTAGAACAACATGTTACAAATATATATATCAATAAATCAATGCACTAAATTATGATCTAAATGGAACTATTTTGACATGGTGGTTAATATATAGGTTAAACCAAGTAAACTGGAATATTCTTGTCAATTGTTACAAGCTCAATTTTAAGTAACACCTTTAATCACAAATCAATGGCCATTTTTTTCGAAGGACAATGTCTTGAGATGAATATTCATAAATGTATAGGTGTGTTTTCTTCATAGGTTGTAGAACCTATATATTTGGTGCATTTTTTCAATCATAGTTTCACACCGACTCCAACAACATGGTGCATGCATCAAGAGCGTAGAAAGGAAACTAAGAATTGGCCACAAGTCCAACAGGAATTTATTTAAACATTTATCATTGAGGATGAGAACCCCATGATATATTAATCCCTTTATAAGCTAAAAATATTCTTATTCCATGGTCGAGTGGATGATATTAGTATTACACATAATTGCACTTCACAAGAAGTAGTTAAGTACTTGAACATGGCTCTTCAAAACTACAAGGATGGTAAATATAAAGCACAAATTTTTATAAAACCTTGTAATAGAATCATAGATAATGGGGAATATTTTGAATCCATTGATAATGATGAGGACTTGAATTTGAAGGTATTTTTCAAACCTAAGCAAGAAATGGAGTAACCTAGAACCAAAATTGTAAACAAATTCAAGATCAACAATTATGAAATCTTAATATTTAAGAGTAATAAGGATAGAGAACATTACAAGACTCGATTCCAAGTGATTAAAATAAAATATATCATGATACATTAAATAAATTAGTATGGAATATTGTGATAGATTCTAAGTTACAAATTATTATTTTAGGTGACTATTGGACATAGAATATGATTTTAGAAGGAGTATAACTACTACAAGTTTATCAGGATGTATTTCCAAAAAAATTCAAAAAATTAAAATGTGTAGAACCTTCCTTATGGGAGATGCACATGGAGATAAAAACTTGAACACAACCAATTGTTAGGTTGTGGAGCTAAAAGCTTCAACTCTTTGCAAACAATAGGAACAGAAGGTTGCTGAGATCCAGGAGCACCGACATCGGCATCAGGACCGATGTCGGTCGTGACCAGTGCAGAAGGCCACTAGCGGCAGCAGGAAGTCAGCCGACGTCGGCAGAACCAGGCAAGCAGGGACCGGCATCAGTCGCCTGTGTGTTCCAGAACTATTCGTTGCACGGATAGTTAGTTAAGTGAACGAAGAGTTTGCATGTAAAGACCAGTTAGAGTCTTGAGCTACGAGGATAATTGTCTAAATTAAGAGTCTAAGTTATTGTTTAAGTTAGGGATCTATTTATAGACCCATTGGCATGTATTGTATATGTATGAGATAGAAAGGAAGAGTTCCTTCATATTGTAAGATCATTGAGTTGCAGGTTGTTGCAAGCTCATAGGGGATCTACATGTAAGTTTGGTCTATTGAGTTTCAGGTTGCAGGTTCATGGGAGATCAACTTGAAGTGCTATAGAGTGCTTGGTGTACTGGCAGGGTTATTACTGACTGGTTGGAGAGGTGAACACCAATTCTATGTGTGAGTTGGTTTTTGGGACCATTTTTTGTGTAGGAGAGTGTTGTGAAGAAGAATTACTGTACACTTGAGGTGTGGGAAACCTCTGTAAGGTGGAAGAGTGTGGCGGCTCTTTGTAGTATTCTTTTCTGTAAAGTGTTAATACAAGATAGTGTATTGTCTCTCATATTCTATGCTATTGGTGAATTCTAGTTACTTGTGTTTTTGGTTATTTCCACATATTTAATTGCTTATATTTGGTAATCATACTGTGCTCTTTCTGAGGAGCAAGATCCTAACAGGAGGAATCAGAACAGGTGTGTTTGTTCTTGGATTTCCCCCTACAATTGGTATCAGAGCTTTTGGTTGGGATACTAACAGATTGGTTTAGATTTGGGTAGTGTGTTTTGATTACAGGTTACTCACAGGGTTTCTGTTTGAGTGGGAGTTGAGCAATGGCAGAAGACAGTAAGCTACGAATGGAAAAGTTTAATGGCAAGAACTACCAATTATGGAGGATGCAGATTGAGGACTATCTGTATCAGAAAGATTTGTACTTACCGTTGGGTGGGGTTAATTGCAAACCCTCAGATATGAAGGATGAAGAATGGGAGGTTCTTGATCAGAAGGCTCTGGGATCTATTAGATTGACTCTTGCATCATCTGTGATTTCTAGCTTATCACAGTGTAAGACAATGGTGGAGTTGATGGAATCTTTAGAAAAATTATATGAAAAACCCTCAGCTTCTAATAAGGTATTTCTTATGAAGCGTTTATTTAATTTGCAAATGTTGGAAGGTGGATCTGTTCATAGCCATCTTAGTGATTTCCATGGTTTGGTAAACCAGTTAAGTTCAGTCAATATTGTATTTGATGATGAAATTAGAGCTCTCTTAATCTTGTGTTCATTACCTGAAAGTTGGGAAGATTTGGTAATGGCAGTTTCTAACACTGTGTCTGCTTCAAAAGGCTTAAAAGTGGATGATGTTGTGAGTGTGATCTTGAATGAAGAGATACATAGGAAAAGCACAGGTGAATCATCAGGAGATGCTTTGAGTGTTGAAGGCAGAGGAAGGCAAAGAGAGAAGATAGAGCGTGGGAGATCAAGGTCAAAGATAGGCAGAAGATCCAAGTCCAGGTATGGCAGAATAACCTGCTGGAAATGTGGAAAGCAAGGGCACTTAAAGAGAGATTGCAGATCGGGTGAAGATCAGCATGAAGGACATGGAGAAGAAGCAGATGTTGCAGATTACATTGCACAGGATGCTCTGGTATGTTCTTTGGATAAAGTAGAATCTTGGGTTTTAGATTTTGGTGCCTCTTTTCATGCATCCCCACATAGGGAATTTTTTCATGAGTATGTCCAGGGAGACTTTGGAGAAATTTGTGTAGGGGATGGTAAGCCTTGTCAGATTGTTGGAAAAGGAAAAGTGAAGCTAAAATTGCAGACAGGTGACACATGGGTGTTAAAGGAGGTCATGCGTGTCCCAGTTCTGGAGTAGAATTTGATTTCTGTTAGAAGTTTGGGTGATGAGGGTTGCACAGTAACTCTCACAGCGAACTCTTGGAAGGTTACCAAGTGTACACTTATTGTAGCTAGAGGTAAGAAAGTAGGTACGCTTTATCTATCTACTTGTATTACTGATTCTCTTTCTGGGTTATCTACTTCAGCTGTAGATTTGAAGATGTGGCTTAATAGGCTTGGTCACATAGATAAGAAGGAGATGCTTGTTCTTGAGTCAAAGAGTATGCTTTCAGATTTGGAAGGCATGGATTGTGGTTTCTGTATCCAGAAGAAGAAGGTGACGTTTCTTGAGGAATCCGATGTTAGTGACAAGAACAAGAAAGCCTTGGTTTTCAAGGAGAAGGTGACGAACAGAGTTCAGCACAAGATGCAAAGGAATTCTGAGTAGAGCAAGGGTGATTTGGACAAGGGTTTGATCCAAAAGGAGCTCACGGGAAAAAGTCAAGTCTCACTAGAAAAACATAGAGACCGACGTCGGCAGGAAAATCGACGTCGGCGTCCAGACAGGGACCGACGTCAGCTATGTGCAGCCTGACGTCGGTGACTCGAGGTAGATAACGATCGGTGTTGGCCAGGGGAAACCGACATCGACAAGGTGGCAGTCGCAGGGAACCGACATTAGTCGGCTGTAGACTGAGATGTGACTGGCATCGATCACTGAGACAAATTTTGGGTGGACAGCCAGCTGTCATGGCATCTCAAGCGCCCATATGGAGGACTGAAGGCGTAAGTAAGTTCTTAAATTCATCATTTCCCTTCTTTACACTACTTGTTGCTCACTTATGGTATAGAACTAGGAAGTTTTTAAAGAAGCAGAATAGGTAGATCCAGGAAATAGTGGGAGCTTGGCATGGATGAGGATGTGATTCCTTGGAGGAGAACCAAACAGGTGTTTTGGGTAGAGTTGCCAGCTGGAAGAAAGCACTGAGAGATGAATGGATGTTCAGGATGAAGAAGAGCAAAAATGCATACATGAGATGGAAGATCAGGGTATATGGTCTTGTATTAGCTGCAGGGCAATGGAGGTTTGATCATTGTGTTTCTCTTTACCAGGTTGGATAATATTAGCTACATTATCCTATTTCTGTATGATGTGCTTGTTGCAGGGTTACATATACAGGTATTGTTGAACTAAAGGTAAAGCTAGTTCAGGGGTGTGTCATGGAGAATCTGGGAGCAGCAAGATTCTTTGGCATGAGTGTGTTCTAGAGACATGAAGGTCTTGTTGACTTTGTTTCAGGATGATTGTGTGAGACCGGTTAGCACGCTGATGGTTGGACAGTTCACAGAACAGGTGTCTTGATTCACATAATGAGGTTGAGTGCATGGTATGTACTAAACTTGAGTTTTCCCAAGCAGTGGGAATTGTCACAAGTTTGAAGTTAATTCGGGAAAGTAATACTGAAGGGCAGTTCAGTGGGACTAGCAACAGGTGCACATGCTATGTAGGGTCAAGTTCTTTTTCTACATGGTTGTAGATGCATATGTGGCAGGTAATTTGGATGATAGGTTTTGCACTACAGGATTTGTGGTGGTTGGTCTTTAAGAGTAATCTTGAGGATGGATACAAATCCAAGGGAACAAACTAGACAGAGTACAGGTACAGGTACAAGTTGTAGCTGTTTATCTCCAAGTGGGAGATTGTTAGGTTGTGGAGCTAAAAGCTTCAACTCTTTACAAATAGTAGGAACAAAAGGTTGCTGAGATCCAGGAGCACCGGCATTGGCATCAGGACCGATGTCGGTCGTGACCAGTGCAGAAGGCCACCAGCAACGGCAGGAAGTCGGCCAACGTCGGCAGAACTAGGCAAGCAAGGACCGGCGTCGGTCGCATGTGTGTTCCAGAACTATTCGTTGCACGGATAGTTAGTTAAGTGAACGAAGAGTTTGCATGTAAAGACCAGTTAGAGTCTTGAGCTGCAAGGATAATTGTCTAAATTAAGAGTCTAAATTATTGTTTAAGTTAGGGATCTATTTATAGACCCATTGGCATGTATTGTATATGTATGAGATAGAAAGGAAGAGTTCCTTCCTATTGTAAGATCATTGAGTTGCAGGTTGTTGCAAGCTCATAAGGGATCTACATGTAAGTTTGGTCTATTGAGTTGCAGGTTTCAAGTTCATGGGAGATCAACTTGAAGTGCTATAGAGTGCTTGGTATACCGGCAGGGTTATTACTGACTGGTTGGAGAGGTGAACACCAATTTTGTGTGTGAGTTGGTTGTTGGGAACATTTTTTGTGTAGGAGAGTGTTGTGAAGAATAATTACTGTACACTTGAGGTGTGGGAAACCTCTGTAAAGTGGAAGAGTGTGGCGGCTCTTCGTAGTATTCTTTTTTGTAAAGTGTTAATACAAGATAGTGTATTGTCTCTCATATTTTGTGCTATTGGTGAATTCTAGTTACTTGTGTTTCTGGTTATTTCTGCATATTTAATTGCTTATATTTGGTAATCATACTGTGCTTTGTCTGAGGAGCAAGATCCTAACAAGAGGAATCAGAACAGGTGTGTTTGTTCTTGGATTTCCCCCTACACCAATTAAAAATAACCCATATATATTAAACCCCAACATAAAATTGAAGGTAAAGGTTAAACTAGATCGGATGCAAAAACTAGGCATTATCTATCAAGAGGAAAAAAAAGACTGGGTTAACCCAATGGTGGTGTGGCCTAAAAAGTCTAGATAAATTAGAGTATGTGGGGACTAACATGTACTAAATTATAATTTATTTAATTATCCATTCCTAATTCCATTCACAAATGAATTCATGGATTTAGTCACAAGACATGAAATGTATTGCTTTATAGATGGGTTTAGTGGCTGCAATTAGATACTAATCATGGAAAAAGATAAAGCTAAAACAACATTTACAATATAATGGGGCTATTTTTCATATAAGGTAATGCCTTTTATCTTGAATAATGCTCTTTTTTTATTCTTTGTGGTTGTGGCCACCACATTTAAAGACTTCATCCATGATTTATTGTAAGTCTATCTAGACAATTAGGATGTTTTTTACTTATTCAAGGATCACCTATCTAAGTTATGATTGATGTTATAATGTTGTTGATATTTATGTATTGTGTTGAACTAAATAAGTGATTGTTCTTTACACTTTTTGGTGTCCTCTTAGGTCATATAGTATGCAATAATGGGATTTTGGTTGACCAATCCAAAATCATAGTTATTGTGGGTATGTTACCTCCTAAAATCTCTATAGAGGTGTGATATTATTGATTCATACAAGAGATTATATAAAATTCATAAAATAATAAATTAAAAACACCTAAAAATGGCCATAATTGGCTTCTGACTAGACTTTAAATTGATTCCTACCAACCATTGTAAAGTAAGCCTAGAAATCACTTAACATCCCAAATTTGATTGTGCATCATTCATCAAAGCTTAGAATCATGTTGAGATATCCCTAATTTGTAAAAACCTATCGTATTCAATAATATTCTCTCATAGATTCATCTCTAATCACCTTACAACATCACAACAGTCAATTTGGCCTATGGACTTATTAAGTGAGGCACATGAGCAAATATCAAATCTTGAAATAGCTAAATTGCTAATCAAAATTAATTAAAAATTTAAACCAAATTAAATTCCTAGTTGAATTATCCATTTTAAATTAGTGAATATCTAAAAAAATAAATTCAAAAATCAAAATATCTTAGCCTTTCATCATTGCCTTTATAAGTTGTTAATCTCTTTGAAAATATCCTAAAATATCTAATTTAGAGAGTTATGCCTAGTAATTGCAAATCATAATACTTGACAACTATTAACTATAATAGGATTATATTTGACTTATTTAGGTATGGTTTTACCCCATTCCAATTCTTAACTCAGCCCTAAATCACCTTGGGTGAGAGTTAAATCCTAAGGCTATAAATAAAATGCCATACCTCTTCATTTTTTAAGCTCTCATAAGCCAAAGTTATAATGAAAATTTAGAGAGAGACATAATCTATTTTATTTCAAATAATGTTATAATGCCAAAATCTTGAGCCAATAAATAATAAACCACATCAAATCTAATGGTGCCAAGGAGACAAGGATCCAACAAGCTTCATTTACCAAAGACTCTTTGATGCACAAGCTGAGTAAGCCACTCAAAAAAGCATTTAGAGCTCCCAAAAAAGGTAAAGGATCTTGTGTCTTTTATGTTTTAGTTGTCCTTTCATTTGTCTTTTGTTACCAATCTCTCCCCAACTTCTAGGCTAGAAGTGTAAGTGTTAGTGTGTTTTTATTTGAGTTTTTATTACTTGAACTAATACTATACTAACCTCCCTTTTTGGATTCTTATGATCATAAATAGCACACCCATTGGGACTCAATAATCCCATATAAACAAGGAGACTAATATACAACTTTTAGTTTTCATAATAAATGCTTGATAATCTTCAAAATTCAATTTTTATCTTTTTTTTCATGTATTTTATTTTTTAATGATACACAGTTTACACAGAGATTGACATTGATTCTAAAAAAAATGACATTGATCCTACCAGAACCAACATTGATTTACTTAGAACTGACATCGACCCCTATGTGAAGAAGAGAGCATGGCAAAAATGTGTTTAATGAGATTTTTCTTGAGTTTGTTGGTTTTTATTTTGTGTTTGAGAATTTGAATGTTGTTTATCTAACCATTTACCTACAGGATATAGTGTTATTTATTGATTTTATGCTTATCTTAATAACCATATTTTTTTTTAAAACCATATTTTATTTCTCTATTTTTTGCAAGACTAATGTGAAAATCTATCAACCAACATCGATTTGCCTTCTGTGAATCAATGCCAATTTATATAGACTGAGATTGATCCCTACGTAGATTGATGTTGATCTCTGAGATAGAAAAATAGAGAAAATTGAGAGAAAAAATCTAAAATTTTGTTTCCTCATTCATATTTGGGCTTCTAAATAGTTAAAAACCCTCTAAAAATTATAGGACCTTAACTAGAAAAAGGTAAAAGTTTAGAAGTGGTTAAATCTTGAACATTTTGTTTGGTGCCTGAAAGGAACTTGGTTGCTTTTATGCTTAGTTGATTTGTGAAAAAAATTGTAAGTTTTTCAACTAATTCCAAAGGGCTAAATTTCATAAACATTTCACTTTGGTGCAATAAAATAAATTCTCACACGTAGTTTGTTTTATGCTTGTTCTTTTAAAGTTGTTTATTTTTGCAAACTGATTGATGCATGTATGCTCTCCCCCATCCCTTTAGGGAATTTAGGTAACAAAAAGTGATCTTTCTTTGCCTTATTTCTTTAGTCCAAAGAATAAAAATAATGTCATTAAGGCCCTCCTCAATCCCATATGGTTTAGGTGATTCAAGCATGACCCTAAAGTCTTTTCACTTGCCTTTTATTTTCATGCATTTTGGCTTATGAATGGGAGTTCATCACCTCCTCACAGGTTCTCTAGGGAAGTGTTGACCCAAGAATTAACCTCTTGGCATCATTTCAACCCCACTCCATAGTGGGGTATAAAAATTGAGGTCAAATTATTGAGACATTTATTTGAATGGTGAAATAAACTTCGTTAGTAATACATTTCCTCAAATCGTAGGGGTAACTCGGACATCACACTATACTGAGCAAGTGACTAATGTAGTAGTTGTGAAAAAGACAAGACATTTTCACAACAAGCTAATTGATGTGGATATAAATTATGTGAGCATGTATTACCTTAGCCACACTTGGGACCATATTTAAATGCACAAAAATTGATAGATTAGAACAACCCCACTTATCATAGATATATTGTTGATGTAAGGTGAGTAGTAAAAAGTTTTATGTCACAATAAAAACTCTTGGGAGAAGAGAGGGCCTTAAAACCCTACTTTTCATGTGCTTTTATTTTTGGATTAACACTTAAAACCCTCCCAAGAGGGAGTATATTGATGGAATTGGATAGTATTATGCAACCTTTTCATTTTTAGGATCTAAGATGTTACACTTAGGTGTTTTATGTCATTTTATCATTTATTACATGGTTTTTGATTCTATCTATTTTATTTATTTTACCATGTCTAAATGAGTCTTGTCTTTACATCATTCCATTATTTAAGGAGGCATTACACCATTCATTTGTGACCATACTTTTGACTTAGTCTTTTGACAAATCTTTATGTGTGTGCCACTTCATTGGAAAAGGTAACGTTATGCTTCTAAAATCATCTCAAGTTCTTGAGCCTTAGAGTCTTAAAACTAACCATTGATCACATATTTAGAGCATGATAACATTTTTACATTGCTCAAATCATTTTATAAACTTATTTGCCTTATGTCCAAAATTCCAATTTTGAAACCAATCTGCATGTGCCTTTTAAATCTTTACCTAGTACAGTTATGCCATTCAATTTTGTCTATCTTGTTATTTGTTCAAAGATGTATCATTTTCCTAAGTTGAGTTTTTAATTAACCTTAAAAAATTCAAATCCAAACATTGATTGATTTTTTTTATGCCTTGTGTAATTTGGGCCTAGACATCAATCTTTCTATTTTGAGTTGTGTAACTTAGGTTAATTCTTTACCCAATTTGAAAACTATTATTTGTGCCTATATTTGGGAGAAATAGCCTATCTTATTTATGCCTTTTATTTCATGCCTTATACCAATTGACCAATTTCGTGTCTAACGTTGAATGTTTAGTTTATGCTAAAGTGTTTCAAATTTGTTAGCTTAAATCTCACTTTATTTTTTAAAGTCTTGCTTGTGTGCCTTGTTTTGACAAAATACCTAGCATATGCCTATTTTAATCCTAGATTTTATGCCACATTTGGCCAAAAGATCTAGCAACTTTTGTTTTCTTTTATTAGACTTGTTTGAAACACTTTGAACCTAGAGTTTGGCATTCTGATTTTATTTCATCCACTTGACCTTTTGTGTAAGACATTTGACATTAGACTATTTTATACCAAGTTTTAGCATAGACATTTTTGGAGAAATAACTCCATTCTTTTAACCAAGTTAGACCAAGTTCAAACCATTTGTCTTTTAGACATTATTTTTTTCAAAGTTTGTATAAATCAAAACCTTTTCATGAAACATTAATCATTGATTCAAATATGTCTCACTATACTCATAGTGGATCCATGTACAATCCAGGATATGGTAATGTGGTTACATAATAAGACTTTGTTTAAGACCCCTATGGTGACGATGTAGTCTGTGAGACAAATCCTTATCCACCTTACAACACTCAATTGGGAGAACAAAGACAATATCCTTTAGCTCAATATTTGGTTAACATGCCTCCATAATTAGAGTAAACAACATAGTACTTAACTAGCATACCATTGGTTGTAGACCAAGTTCAACAATAATCATACTACAGTATGATGCCATCTACCTATAATCCCTATTTATTTGATTGACTCTTGCTTGAAAATAAGGATGAATTCTTAATTAGAGCCACAAAGGTAGGGGCTAAGCTTCTAAAATAATTCCCCCATAAAAACTTGCCAAGCCTAGTTCGAGTGCCTTACAACATACCATATAATCAAAACATTGAACAGTCCTCTTCTAGAAATCATCAATCTCTAGTGTTGATGCCATATTAGGACCCACGTATGCTTTTCATATGAAATGGACTCATGGAATACCACTTTATTCAAGTGCAAATAGCATACCAGACTTATTTGAACTTAGCACATAATTTCAATAACATGACCATATCAAATGCTACTTTTATTGAGCTCATTCCTTCAACAAGAATCTTAATCAAATTGACAGGCCAATAAAATTAGGGTATAGACCCATTCACACAAATAACTTCAATTGGAGACATGTATTATTCCCTAGCTATTGAAGAAGTGTTTACTGCTTCTACACAGACAAATGAGCCAAACATAGTGGATAACATACAAGTGTCATCCAATCCAAACTAAAGTGGTTTAATGTCATAAATAACTAGTCCATAAAAAAATGTGAATTTATTTAACATCATAAGTGGTTCACAATAGCAAGGGGTAGGAACTTATACCTTCCAACTGTAACAAGCTACCTTTAATCCTCAACCACCTATTTCTTCTAGCATGAAACCATAAGGATTAAGTAGTCAAGCAACAACTAGTGCCTTACCTCAAAAAAATGTTACAAATGTTACTCCACCACAACATACCATTACAATCATAAATGATGTCTAATAAATATCATATGACTATTGCTCAATGGTAATTTCCAAACACTCTACAAGTGTCTACTTCACAACAAGGGTTTACGTAACCAAAAGGTTCTATTGTTCCATAAGTATTAATTAGGAAATAATTGATTTTTGTTCCTAACATGCCAAAAAATCAATGATAGGGTCTTAGTTCATAAGTTCCCCTTAATCAAGTAGGTTTGACTAGTCAACAATAAGTCCTTATTTAACCACAGTAAGCACAACACTTCACTAAAATTCATAGCCTTCCATCTCAACCATAATTTCCTAAAAACTAGGCCTACATACCAAACCCAAACCAGAATATCACACCTCAATGCGTGCAATTTCAACAATTTCATCATAATCCACATATGCATATTCCTGGCCAATTCCCTAACCAAAAAAACATTTCACAATAAACTATGTCTCCATTATACCCTGGTCAAAGTAATCCACTTTTGACCACCTAGCCTCTGCCTCAAGCTAATGTTCCTTCTAGTTTTCTAGCACAAGAACTATAACAAATGAAGGATGTAATTTTTATCATCCAAGCTGGGAAATAGACCAAGAAGTTTAAGTTGGATGACATGTTGTCCTACCCATTCAACATGGAGTATCTGCAAATACCATTTCCTCTAGGGTATGAACTCTCAAAGTTTGACAAATACAAGGGTAAAGGAGACCCTACAGCTCATTTAACAAAATTCTTTATTGCTTTTCATCTAGTGGCTTATAATGACATATACCTCCTACTATTGATTCCTTAAAGTTTAGAAGGACAAGCTTTGGAATGGTTTCTGAAATTGTCAAAGAAATTAGTCTCTAATTTTAATGACCTTTAGACAAGTTTATGCAACAATTCTCCTATAATCTCAAACATGAGATTTTTTTGGTAGATTTGATCCAAACCAAATAGAAGGCTGATGAAAGTTTTGTAAGTTATCTATAGCAAAGGAGAGCACTTATCAGCTGATTCACCCATAGTTTACTAGAAAATCAATTAGCCATTGTATTTACTAAGAATTTGCACAATGAGATCTTATTATCTAGAGTTGTAATGTATGCACACTTTCAAGGAAATCATTGACAAAGGTTTGTTGATCTAAAGGAACTTTATAAAAAAATAAATCATCAATATAACCTTGTCAAATCATAACCAAACTCAAACCCAAAGCAATGACCAAAATCAAAACCACAACCAAGTCTAAGTACAAACATCACAACCAGCCCAAGATAATAATAATTATGAAAAATCCAAGTATTTTAATTGCAACAAGAATGTTGTTATAAATGGAGTAAAAAATTCATGACATGTCTAAAAGGTGCAAACATCATCTACTCAATCCATATTGTATATGCAAATTACTCCTAACCAATAACCTCTTCAGCAAGCATAACCTTCATAATAACCTAGGCTAGTGACATAAACACATCAACATTTACCTTTGCAAACCCGTCCTTCTCCAAGGAGAATTGTGCCTACTTATCACATCTTTAGTGATCATGGAAAACCAATTGAAGCCATGTTTTTAAAACTAGCCATCATTAATTTGATTAGTTGACCTATTTTGAGACACTATCTTGAGGGAATTCCTTACCTGAATTGGAATAGGCAAAATGAATTCTATGAGTACCATCAAGTTAGTGGAAATAATCTACACCATTGTGTGTAGATCAAATATCTCATTTAAAATATGTTAGAAAATGGGGAGATAACAATGGATAATGGAGCTTCTACATCTAATCAAAAACTAGGTATTTATCAAAACCCCTTTCTGCAACATAACCAACAACAACAATAATAAAGGTTAAAATAACAATAATAATATCAATAGCTAAGATATAACTAATAGTATCAGTAGTAGTAGAACCAATGTCATCTAAATTGATGAAACTAAGGCTAAAATGATGCTAACAACCAATAGACCTACCATACATTTGCACATGACTACAACAAAGTTGTAGGCCATATTGTAGGAGGTCACATTTCTATCATCTCCATCAATCCAAGACTAATTATTAATCAAACAAGACCGTTGCTAGTCAATTCTAACCAACTAACATATGTCAGTGATCCTTCCTTGACCTGGGACCACATACAATCATACCAACAAGTAGGGATTATTAATTTTGGACCTTATATCGATAACATGTTGTTTCCCTATGACCACATATAAGTGCACTAGAAATCGAGACTTATACTATCAGTCTCCATATACCATCATTTACTAGAAATAATGGTCTTATATCTATCTCAATCATGCAATCATAACTTGGTGGTCAAACATTACCATCCCAGGCCCATATCCATCTGCCACTTCACCCATCTAACCCACCATTGTAGATAAGAATAAGCCATGTGCAAGACAAGATGTTTGATATTATGGAACAAATTTAGGAATTGCCCACACAAATTTCCATTTTGTATTTGTTGCATATGTCCACCATCCATAAGAACATCTTGACAAAGTTCCTTATCTAATCACAAGTTCTAAATGACATAAGCCTAGACATATTCCAAGATTTGGTTGGACATCTATCCCTAGGCCATTAGTTATCATTTAACCAAGGTGATATGTCATCCCTTGGCCCTCTTCATAATAATCCATTATACATCAAAATTGTCATAACATGGCATAAAGTGAAACATATCCTCATAGACAATGGATCGGGTCTAAATATTATGTCTCTAAAGCTCAACAATATTATTGAGTATATAAAAACTAATCTCTAAACAAAAATGATCACCATCAAAGCCTATGATAATGAAGAATGGTAATCATGGGGTACCATCAGTCTACTAGTTATCATTGGGCCCTTGACCCATGATACACTATGCCATGTGTTAGACCTCAATTTTTCATATAATTTACTATTGGTTAGACCTTGGGTAGATTAAATTCATGTAATCCCTTCAACATTGCACCAATGTATCAAGTCCTCTCATTCTGGTATGGAAGTCACTATCCATAGATATTTATAGCCATACGAACATTGTAAACATTTGGAGGCCAAGTATGAAAGTTATAACTACCATTTTGGCTTGAATATAATTCTTAAGAAGGATAAGGGTAAATAATTACTTCTTGATTCACTAGATGCCAATTGCATTGACTCAGATACCCTTGATTCACTTTCCCACATGTCACCTCCTAAAATGTCTAATCATTATACCATATTGACTAATGGCCCAGGATAATATTTGATTCATGATACATTCCATATTTCCAAGCTTCCATAGAGCCCTAATTCCTATGTAAGACCTAAATCCAAGTCACCTTGTTCGGAATGGAAGTGAAAGGGAAAAGGTAACCTGCATATTCTATCACCTATCATTTTCACATCATCCACTAGCCAAGAATAGGACCCACTTGTAGATGATGAGTCTTGGTTATATAATAACACATTAGATGACTATTAAAAAATTCCAATTTCCCTATACTCAATAGGATCATGTAAAATCATGCATGTCTAGGAGGAGGCCTCAGGCCCAATTAACAAGGAATACTTAATCCAATATCTACCACTCGGTATAAAGGAACCTATGGTCTAAAATTTAAACCACTTGGGGGTGACCCCACATATCTTATTCATGTTAAAACACCAATGATTAGTGATGACTATGTCAACAATGAAGTAGAGTCTAATCATAGCCCTTACAAAGACCTAGTCAATACTAATCTATTTGACACTCATACCATTTGTACGCTTAGACCAATTATTTGCCACAATTCACTTCCTCTTTATCACACTCAACTTATACAATTGAGACCAATAATAATCCATAGTACCTTTTAATGAGTTTGATAATTATGAGGCCTTTTGCAATTTTATAGGCATCAGGGACAATGTTTTATTGGGAGACCACAAATAAGGGTTCTCAACAAACTAGATCATACAACCTATTTTGGAGAACAGGTAAACACCCTTAGCCATAAATAATTAAATAAAACATTGAGGTCCCAAATTTAAAACCTCTTTGAGGCACTTTCAAACTAGGGTAAAAGTAAAAGTAAAGGCCAATCTTCTAGTGAAAACTTATTTCAGGTACCATTATATGGGGTTGTTCACCCTTCCTCAAACATGGCTCAAGAGAACATCAATGATGAAATTACCTATGGGTCCAAGTTTAATTTTGAAGAACAATAATCCCTCAACCAAATCATTTAACAGTTTCTAATAATGTTTATCACATGGCCATACTTACCATTGGGAGATTCAAACTCCTTTTGTCTAGAGAACTTGAAGAGCCAATCCAAATAGAGGAATTTGCCATTACATGCTAATTTAAATCTTTGCCAACAATTTTGGAATATGGTTCAACTCTTCTTGTGGAATACATTATATATGTTAACATCGGGACTCCAGATGACCCAAAATGGATCAAATTAGGTGCATCCCTCACTGAGGAGGAACGTGAAGTCTTTACATCCCTTCTGAGGGAATTTGTTGATATATTTGCATCGACCTACTCATACATGCCAAGTTTGGACCCTGCCTTGGTTATACACCACTTTATGGTACATCCTGATCCCAAACTTGTAAAACAAAAATTGCACAAAATGCATCCTCACATTTTTATATTAGTAAAGAAAGACTTGTAAAAACTCTTAGAAGTGAGATGTATTCCACTGATTGACTACTCATAATGGATCTCAAATGTCATGTCAGTCAATAAAAAGCACAAAGAAATCAAAATCTACACTTATTTTAGAGATATGAACAAGGCCTTCCCTAAGGATGACTTTCATTTGCCAAACACTAACATGATTATCAACTCCACAATTGGGTATGAAATTCTTTCACTAACGAATGGATTCTTAGGGTACAACTAGATCTGGATTGCACCAAAAACCCAACATAAAAGAGCATTCACCACTTCATGGGGAACATTCTATCATCAAGTTATGCCATTTGGTCTCAAAAATATTGGGGCCACATACTAAAGAGCCATGACCATTATATTTCATGATATGATGCATGACAATGTTGAATACTATGTTGATGACATATTGGTAAAATCAAATACTAGGGCCAATCTTCCAGTATCACTATGAAGGATATTTGAGATACTTTGCGAATACAAGGTTAGACTCAATCCTAATAAGTGTGCTTTTGGAGTTACTTCAGGTAAATTTTTAGGCTTTATTGTGTCTCATCAAGGCATTGAAGTTGATCCAACCAAAGTATAAGCCATTTCCAAGATGCCACCACCATCCAATTTGAAGCATCTCCATAGTTTGTAGGGAAAGATAAAGTTTATCAGATGCTTCATTTCTAAATTGGCCAAAAAATACCACCCATTCACACACTTATTAAATAAAGGTTTCACATTTCATTGGTATGATAAATGCCAAAGAGATTATTGGCACCTCAAAGACTATCCTGCCAACCCACCTATTTTATTGCCACTAATACTACGAAAGCCATTTTTATTGTATCTATCAGCCACAGATAAATCCCTAAGGTCACTTCTAGCTCAGCATGATGATAATGGAAAAGAACATGTCATGTACTATCTAAGTTGTACACTAGTCGCATATGAGCACAATTATGTGCCCATTGAAAAAGCATGTTTAGTTATGGTATTTATAGCTCAAAAATTGTGACAATACATGTTAAACAACAAGATCATGGCCTTTTCAAAATTAGATCCACTCAAGTATCTACTATCCAAAATAATTTTATAAGGTTGTATGGCCAAATAGATCATGCTTCTAAGTGAGTTTGATATATAATACATCAACTAGAAAGCTATCAAGGGATAATTTCTTGTAGATCAGCATACTAAAGCTCCCCTTATAGATACAAAATCTATAAAATTTCAATTCCTAAATGAGTCCATCATGACCATCATTGAAACACCTCTTGAGGAGCAACACTGGAAGTTGTATTTTGATGGATCATTCATAACACATGGATTGGGGGTAGGCCTATTATTTATTACACCATAGGGGATCTAATCCCTAAATCACTTTAGATCAGCTTTCTTTGTACCACCAATATGGCCAAATATGAAGCACTTATTTTAAGGCTTCATCAAATAGTATAATGGAATATCCATCATCTCAAGGTTTATGGTGATTTTAATTAATCATCAATTAGGTTACAAACCATTTTTAGACCAAGCATGACAAGTTGGTACCCTACAAGGTAATGGTTAACACTATTAAATAGTAGATTGTTGATGTATAATTTAATACCAAGGGCTAGTAATAGAACAATGTTGTTGTCACCACCATTAGATCTTTAATTCATCGTACACACATGACAAAAGAATACCAATTCCTCATTGAAAATCTACTAGTGTTAGCTCATGAACCCCCAACCATCACAATGATCTATGATATTGTTGGTCCCAGCTCTATATGGTATTTATACCTTTATTCCTATCTACATGACCACATTATTCCACCAAACCTATCCCATAAATAATCCAAGGCCTTTATCTGCCATGCCACCTGTTATACCTTACTAGGACCAACCCTATACCATCATAGCTTTGATATAACTATGCTTCATTATTTAACCTTGATAGAATCAACATTAGCATATAGTAAGTTCACAAATTAGTATGTGGAACCCACACTAGCAGGATAATCCTATCCAAAAATATCCTACGTGCTGGGTATTATTAGCCAATGATGGATGTAGGTGTAGCTACATATGTTAACAAGTGTGACAAATGTTAAAGGCATGTCAATCTAATTCATACCTTGGCCAATACTCTAAAACCAATGCTTATACCATGGCCATTTATAACATGGGGCCTTGATCTCATTATAAATATAAACCCTACCTCTTTTGATGGCCATAAACACATCCTTACCACTACTGAATATTTCACTAAGTGGATTTAAGTTATATGCCTCACTTACGTGACTAGAAAACAAATTTCAAAATTCATATTCAACCATATCATATGTCATTATGGTATCCCATCTAAAATTATATCTGATAATGGTGGATCATTCAAGAATAAAGATTTCAAATCATTATGTGTCTAGTACAAGATTACTCAATATTTTTCCATGACATATTACCCATAACGTAATGGTCAGGCCAAAGCATCCAACAAAACCATTTTCAACAACCCTAAAAGGATTTTCAATGATGTTTTCCTTGATTGTCACCTCTAAATATTTTTCACCTTCTGGGCATACCATACCAATTACCATACTCTAACAGGAGCCACTCCATATTCACTAGTTTACGTATCTCTTTGAAGCATGTCCTGAGCAATAAATACTATTGAGTAGCTTTCCTAAAAGATATAGAGTTACTTGATGAAAAATGAATGGCCATAGTCAATAACCTTAAATCATACCAGAATCAACTATGTGGAGACTACAATCAATGTGTCAAACATAGAGAATTTGAGCCTTGTGATCTTGTTTTTAAATAAAACCAATAAAATACCATGATTGAGAAGAAACACAAGGGAAAATTTAAACCTAATTGGATAGGCCCTTATATAACTATTGCAAATTATGGCTTTGGATCATACAGGCTCATTATACTAGATGGAGATGAACTTGATGAGCCGGTGAACATTATACACCTTGAGTGTTACTTCGCTTGAGAGACTTGAATTATTGTTTATGAGGCACATTTTTATTGTACCATAATATTGAAATTCTTATTTATACCATACCATTATATCCCTTTACCATTCTACCATACCTTTTCTATCAGCTGAGTTTTTTATACCCTCCCTACCCCAATACCTTTGACCTTGGTTCCATTCAATTAGTTCTACAGTCGCTTTCAGCATGAAGATTCATATCAATTTTTAGTAGTTGATTTAACATTCTAGATAGAGGCCATATTTTAGAGAAGTATGATAGTGGTTTGGTAGTTTAATCCTTCATTTCTTATTCTATTATATATAAAGTGTGCCTGATTATAACTACCTATAAGCAAATCAGTGTCTCACCATTGTGTTACTAATTATAACCACCTATGGTCAAATTAGTATCATTGACCTTGGCCAATGTTTCCTAATTATAAGCACCTATTGGAAAATTATGAACAACATTATTTATCATGCTTTAAAGTACCACCTTGTCATGCTTATGTTGTACTATGTCATTTGCCTACTTTGCCTAGTTTATGAATCTGTTGCTATGTTAGTAAGATTCCTTCACTATAAGGTGGAACTATAGTGACTTGAGGTCCCATATTAGGACTATGTAGGAAGTTCTTGATTCTTATTGAGGTCAAATCAGTCACCCTTTGCCACATTCTTATTATTTTATGAGCAATTAAAGTTTGAATGCTCTCATCTTTTTGCAAGCTTGGACCATTGTGTGTCTCATCATTCTCTATCGAGTTGAGATTCTTAGAAATTTCCAAAATCATTTGTAAAAATATCTATAAAATCCTAAACATCGACCACTTCTTTGCCTTAAGATTCTGGGAACCCTAGCTAATTCATAAGAAACCACTTATCATTTAGTTTCCCCATCTTTATTAGCTTCGCATTCCATGATCTTGTCATTTTGTGAGATCTTTCCCATATTTCATTTATAACACAATCATGTTTTCCTTCTCATAATTTTATTTTATCCCATATCCTAGGATAACTACACTTAACCTGAAGTTTATATTGAACATTGCATCCATGGAACTATGTAGGCAACATCCATTTGTTGAGTGCATTTAGAAATAGCTCAACCACCCCCTTTCTTTTCTTCCATTCCACCATTTTGTTTGTTTACTTCATTATCTCATATATCCTAGGGGTAATGATCATTGTCTTGTTTTTTCTTTGTTTGAGCTAACATTGTGATTAACCATTATTTGTTTTTGTTTTATTCCATTCTCTTTATTTTGTTTTTTAGTGTTTTATTTTTCTATTTGTTTATTTATTTGCATGTTTGTTTTCTTTCTTGTTGTGCCTTGATTTAGTCTATGTGAATTTATTGGGTGATTATTTACATATTATTCTTGAATCCATCCATATTCATATGTCAATATTGTCATCATGGTTTTTATCATTGGTGCATTGTTTTCAATTATTTATTGGATCATGTATCAATCCTTATGCATATTTTGACCAAGTTATCATGGTATTCTATCATGATTCCAACCATCACATGCTACAAAAAAATAAGCTTAAGGGGGTCTTACAAACAATGAGGCCACAATACTCTTTGACACCTAAATAATTCCTGATCTACCCACATCATATCCCATATAGAGTAATTAAATCATGAAAAAAAACTAACCCTTGCTAGTTCAGATGAGCATCTCCTTACTAGTAGGTTACCCAATTTTATCTTTCTCCTTTGTATCTACTTACTCTTACTCTATGACTGTAGATTTAGTTCATAATCCCCAGCATCATATTTACCACTATCAAGATACCAATGATTATAACAGCCTTTGGGTCAATCATTGTATAGCATCTCACTTGAATTGTCAATTATTCTAACTACCTACAGGAAAATCATTCTATATCATCCCACCTACTAAGCCCATGATTATAAACACCTTTAGCAAAATCATTATTTTTTTATCCACCCAACTGGGGCACATTTTCATTGTGATAATGCTTATAACTACCTTTGGGCAAACCATTATCTCCATCCACCTAACTGGGGTATGTTGATTATAACTACCTGTGGGTAAATCATTATTTTCCCTTTTACTAATTATAACCACCTTTGGGAAAATTAGTGTCTTGTTACCGTATGCCTTTTTTAATGATTATAACTACCTTTGGGAAATCATTGTCTTTTTAGTTCCACATATGCCAATGATTATAACTACTTTTGGGAAAATCATCCTATTTGTCTACCCAATTGGGGCAGCTCCATATGCCATTGATTATACCTACTTATGGGCAAATCAGTCTCTTCCACCCCTTTTATCTTTTTGGTCCCATCATTTCTTCCTTTTGAGGGATTGATCGCTGACCCTTTTTATCGATTGCTCCCTCAAGAGGGCACCTATAGTTCATATAGTATGCAATAATAGTATTTTGGTTGACCAATCCAAAATCATAGCTATTATGGGTATGCCACCTCCTAAAATATCTATAGAGGTGTGATAATTATTGAGTCATGAAATATAATTTAGAAAATTCATGAAAGGATGCACAACTATATATGTTCCCATGGATAAGTTATTGTGAAAATACACTATCTTCAAATGGACTAATGACTACCAAATAGCATTTATGGATCTAAAGTAGAGGCTAATAATGGCTCCCATATTAGTCTTTCTCGATAGGAGTAAACCATTTTGTGTTCATGTAGATGATTCAAAAACTATGGTAGGAGTTATTTAGCACATCTAAGATATGTAGTATTGGACCATCTAATTAATTTTACAAACTAAAAACTCTTAGTTGTAGAAAAACATTACATGACTACATAACGAGAAGCCAAAGTAATGGTGTTCACTCCCTAAAATTTTAGATACTACCTTCTAGAAATGTCATTTGATTTTTTTATTAATCACCAGGATCTATGATATCTATTAAATAAGCCTATGTTAGGAGGGATGATATCTAGGATGTTGATTTTGTTTCAACAATTTCAATTCAAAATCAATGTGAATCCTGGGAGATAAAATGTAGGGCCACACCATTTGAACCAAATAAATAATGGAGAGGAACCTGAATAAATCCAAGATGAATCATTAAATGCCCATTTATTTTGAGTCTTTGTGATTCCATAAAATATGGAATATATAGACAGTTTCCTTCAGTAAGTAATTTTTCTTATGGACTATGTGGAAAGGAAATTAGTTTATCACAAGAACCATTTCATTCAACATCATTAATGACTTTTTGTACAAAATGGGAAAAGATGATGTAACACACAAAGTATTTTTAGATCATGAGAGATTATAATTTATTTAATAGGTACATCGAGGAATTATAGGTGGACATTTCACAAGAGAATCCACTATGAGAAAAATAGTACAAAGTGGCATGTGGTGTCCTACTCTATTTTAGTATGTGCATCAAGTAGTAGAACCCTATGACATTTGTCAATAGATGGGAAGGCCAAATCATAGAGATGAAATGTCATAAAACCCCATGTTAGCTAAGTAATTATTTTAATAATGGGTAATTGAATTAGTAGGACTAATCAATCTACCCGTAAAATGCAATCATGTAAAGTACATGATTACTATGGCAGATAACTATTGGCATCAAATTGTGCACCCTAGGACACTCTATTCATCTCCTAAAATTTGATGCAACATTGAATAATATTTCAAGTTGTGGGGAACTTTTAAGAGAGATGAATCTCTAGGATTGAAAGGGCTAGCTCCCAAGATTCTTCTTTAAGGTACCTATCACCTAATCTAATGCTTGTTCATAGAAAAGGGTTAGAATTTTTGCATGAAATGGAAACTATATTAAAGAGGTGATACACAATAAATATATCCATAAGATTTTAATACCAATATACTAAGAATCAAGACTCACAAAACCAACTTCTACCTCTTAGGGGCACTATAACACTAGCATTTCAAACAAGAAGGTGGAATGCATGAAAGACTACTCAAGGTGAGTGAACCAAAGGTTATTTTTAAACACTAAGGATAATTTTAAACTTAAAAATAGACTCATACACTTAATCAACATTTCATGTGACCTATTATAATGAAACAACTTCCACTAAACATGGAAGGATTGAGAGGAAGCAAGGATTGATGTCAATCACTTGACTTCTCACTAGACATCTCTTCACAAACTTAGACAAGATAGTTTTAGGATCAAAACCAAACTAAATATATTATTTAAAAGGATAATTAAAATATCTAACTATTAAGGCTTCACCATACTAGGTGTGGTCTCTCTTACAATTGCCAAAATGGCTCACATTTATAGAACATGGGAAGAGAGAGAGAGAAGAATGAAGATGAAGACTCACAAGGACAAGTGTCCAAATGTGAAGATCAGTTACATTTCATGGAAATGAGGTGGAAGATATATCAATAAATTGATGTGAAAATGTGTCCATCCCAAATTAAGCACCTTCCTCACATGTGGCGTTGAAACTCCTCAATCATTCTCCCTTGGAAAATTGCCTTCATTAAGGGCTTAAAACTCCTTCTTGACAAGTGGCAACAGGAAAGAATTTGATCATGAGATCTCTTATATAGTTATATATACATCATAAAGACACTTTTAAATCATCTTGGATCATCTCAAATTGGTACATCATCTGTAACCATCAATCCCACTCTTAGGTGTCACAAGACATCTTTGTCTTACTAGGCCTAATTTGGCCAAAATGGCTAAAATTTGGATTCAGCTCAAGTTGTGAAAAATTTCTTCATGAAATCCATATTTACATCATATTTGACTAAAAAAAATATTTTTATAACTATCAAACTCTTTTCAAGACCCCATTTTGCTCATAGATCCTTCACTAGGCTTAGTCCTCTTGTAGCCCTATTTTTGCACAAATCCACTTGTGCAAGGGAATGTATAAATCTTTAGGACTAAGTAAGAAAAAAATTTAGTACCCTTTTCATTAATTATTCTCCTTTACAAGTTTCATGGCTCTATACCTAAGGCAAGTATACTTTTCGATCAATTAGGCCTAATTAGGCCTCTTTAGCCTAAAAGGCCAAAAATGTCCATTTTATTGTTCCCACATGTGTGAAATGGAAAATTAGCATATGATTCACTTTTTTTACCTCCTTATAATCCTTCATGTCCAATTTTAGTTCTTTATCATTTGTACAGATGCCTGATCTAGCATTAATTGTTCATTCTTAACCTATTTTGTATAATCTTGTACTTGCAGGTATGAACTAGTGTAATGAAATGAACCTCTGGATATTCCTATACATCATTAAATTAGTTTTATGTCTCTTCAAACCTCCCTATATGCTTCATTTTCCTTATTTTCCTAATTGAGTCCTTGAGGAGGGTTTGCAAGGGTTTTGAGGTGGTTTCAGGTTTTAATGTTTGTTCATAATGAATAAACATTGGACCTCTAATAAAATTTTACTAAGGGATTATTGAGGACCCTCTATAACTCTTATAATCACCTAAATGTCCCATGAAAGGTGTCAAGGGAGTTCTAAATTTATCAACTTGCCCACTCAAGCCATTTTTGCATAATTTGTAGGGTCTGCATGCTTTCTAAGCCAAAAATGGCTTCTTGGAAACTTTCTCTACAATATTAAGGTTAAAAAACCTTCATATACATTCCAAAAACATGTTACCATCACTATAATATATCCCTTATATCTATAAATGAAGAGTGACCCTGTCTAGCAACTAGACCCAGACCTTGTCAATAGGTCTGTCTGTAACCAAAATCTCAAACTAACCCCTTTAATATCTTATTTTCATATATATATATATATATATATATATATATATATATATATATATATATATATATATATATATATATGTATTAACAAATCCAACATACCTATCCTAACATGAATCAAAACATTAGAATGCTTGGCAGAAGTTAGAATTGGAAGTGACATCCTTACCAAGCCATTTGCTTGTCATTCCTTGCCATGGTGACTACATCCTTTATATCATAGGGTACCCTATTTTCCCTCAAACCTTATATCAAGGTTTTTTATGTTTTTATACATGTTTCATAGCTTCAACAACCCTCATTTTATCTTTCCCTTTCTTTTGGTTCACTTATTTCACTTACTTTCATGGAGTAGTAAGGTCTATGGAAGGAGAGAGTACTCTGCCTCTAAGACAAAATAGAGGCATATTTTCCTCTTTTATTAGAAAATTAAAGTATTGGGGAAGGTTTTATATGTCCCAAGGATTATATACACCTAATTTCAACTTATAATGAGGTGATTTGACCCTCTAACCCACTCCATCTTCATGACAGACCTTTTCTAGGGCAAACTGTGCAGGGATACTTTAAGGATTGATTGTGTTTTGCATCTTTTGGAGTTTTTATTGCACTTTATATTCATCATAAATGACTTATAATTACCATTATGGTATTTAATTATATTTATCAAGCCCACTTATCACTCTATATTCCCTGTTGTCCTTGCACTTCTAAGCTTGTTAGCACAAAATTGACAGTGTTTCCCTCTATTCCCTGCCTGTAAGTAGTCATGTTTGGATTTTGATTTTATAGAAATTTATAACCCTTTTCATAGATATTAATTAGTTTCTTATGATTTTTTAGACCTATTATTTCATGATAAGGTTATTCTCACCCCAAAACACCATCATACTCATTGTTTTCTATTTGACTGAAAGAGTCCCATTTTGACCCTTGTTATAGGTATATTTCATTACAAAAATTTGTGCTAGTTGTATTAAGAATCATTTAGGATTTAAAAATATCTCATTTAGTTAATTTAATCCATTTTCTATCCTTTCTATAACTTTCTAGCATAAGACTATCATGTATCACTTAATATTAGTTTTGGTTTGTTGTAGGTAATGATCTACCCCATGTACAGATAGAGGGGTGAGTTTGGGAAGGTATCAAAACATTCACCCTATCTCCTTATGATCCATTGAGCCCTCAAAGCCCTTCCTCTATCTTCAAAACTTATTTAATCATGAATCATGGCTTAGATTTGATGAAAATGGATGACACAAGTCTTTTTGGGGTGGTTTCTTATAGACATCACTAATTGAAAATAATGATTTTTGGATAACTTTGATCCTTTATAAAATTATATTATCCCTATACTTTTATTTTAAATCTTGGCATTAACATTTTCTATGGATAGGGTTATAAGTTGATAATATAAGGATCCTTCAAAACTACCCTAGTCTCATTACATGAAAACAACAAAAACACCCAAGAGCTCTATTTTGGTCCTTTTGGGACAGTGAGTCTGAAATCATAGTCACATTTTTTTATGATGATTTGCTTCTTCCAATGCTTATGAATTGTTAACTAGGTATATTAAGATGAAAATTAATTCATAAACCTTGAGGCTGGTATCCTTAATACTTGGGTCCTTCCCACAAAGTTCTCTAATCTTTGTGGTACCACTTGTAGGTGGTGATGAGTTGTGGTGGGCAGTGAATACAAAGATGTCATATAGCATTGCCATGGTCACCTCCATGAAATTTAAATCAAAAAAATCCTCAAATTCACTCTTGAATACCTCCAAAAATTTGAAAACATTACCAAGGTTACTATCAAGGCAATAATGTCATGATGGAACCCTCTGACTGATCATTCCCTTTGGATATGAAAATAATGAATGGAAAGAGTGGACTAGGTACAATATTAGGCCTCATGGGATCTTTATTAATCATCAAATTCACTTTTATACCTCAAAAAACTTGAGGCACATTAAATTCCTTCATATTAACATGGAAGAAACTCCATTCAAGGCACCTATAGGTGCACACTTCTGAGCAAAAGTAGTAAGGATGATCCAAAGTAAGACAAGCTTAAAAAAGGCTTTCCTAGGCATTTTATAACTTCCAAATCCAATATAACCATAAAAAACCTATGGATAGGTCATTACAAACATAAGAAAACATAAAATCCATCAAACCAAAGTGAATCAATCTAAAACAAGTGCAAATAGTGGCCCCCTCTTGGATTAAAGTGCATAAAAAGTTTCTTGGAGTGTTATCAATGGTTCATAAAGGGGGATCCACCAATATATAACTTCTTATGATGAAAATTAATTATACTCAGAGCACTATCCACCCCCAAGATCATTTCTCCCAACTCAAACTATACGATCCACACCAAGCATCACAAGTTGACCTTCTTTGGCTTACAAAGAAGAAAATAAGTTGAATATGGAATTTTTAATTAAATATCTACACTCCAAGCATCAAAATTGGTGTGGGGAGGTGAAGATTCACTCCACCCATGTTTTTATCTGATGGTGGACTCAAGAAGTCCATACAAATGCCCAAAAAGGCCTATTTTTAAGGAGAAACTACCATTTCCTACTCATGACTAATTATTTAATTGACATATAACATATTATACGATAATTTTACCCCCTCAACATTTATATTCACTTTGGTGATAAATATTGTAACTCCACCATCCATACAAGTCATTAATAAGCTAAAAATGTGGCCAAAAGGCATATTTTCCTTATAAAGCATGGTAAAGCACAAATATATGACTTAGAAACACCTTAGGATACCTAAATGACCATATTAGAATATTTATAGCATAATTTTAACCTTTTACTAATTTTTACCTTGGTTAACCAACTTTGACTTTATTTTACTAGACTAGTACAAGGAGGATGGGGTTCAACAAGGACTGGGGGAAGGACAAGTAAGATGTTTAGACCATTATGAGACCTCATAGGACACATGAAACCTTCTTCATAATTTAAAAATAGTATGGGTTGATCCAATTTGACTTGGGGTTAAATTTTGTCAATAATAACTTCACTAAATGGGTAGAAGCTATTGTGACCTCAAGTTGCATCACTAAGTACACAACCAAATTTTTGTATGATAATATTATAACCAAATTTAAATGTCTTATAAATTTGGTTTGTTAGAGATAAACATTCTTTGTCAATAATAACATCAAGACTCTAATGAATGATTTTATGATACCACACCACAAAATCATAACACATCGCCCACAAGCCAATGGGTAAGCAAACGCATCAAACAAAGTCCTTGGAAGGATGCTCATAAAATATGCAATGTGTAAAGAGATGATTGAGAGGATTATATTCCTATGTTATTATGGTCCTATAGGACAAATATTAAGTGTGAAATAGGTTTCACTTTGTTTTATCTATTTTATGGATTAGAAATAGTCATGCCAATGAAATACATAGTCCCTAGTCTATGAAGTACAATGATCATGCGACTAAGAGATTAAGACCCTCTTTAGGAAAGATTTATGGATTTAACTCAAATGGAAGAAACCAAGCAAAGATAATAATAGACACATGAATTTAGAAATCAAATCCAAAAAGTGTGGCAAGATCATAATCTATGATCCAAAGAATTTACCCAAAATAAGCAGTATTATTGTATGATAGCAGATTTCATGCATTTTCAAGCAAGTTATACATCAAATGGAAAGGACCTTACATCATGCATACCATTATTCTAATAAATTTAAATGGTTGTAGGATTAAGCCTTAGGGTCAATAATCTCTATCATATCTTGTAGTAAAAATAGAGAGCATGTTGAGTAACACCATATAGATTAAGATTTTTATAATGTATTGTTTTCTTATTTTGTTTCTAGGTATTTAGTGTAGTTGTATAGTATGATCTCTATATAAAATTACATTGACACCAAGTTGTAAAAATCAAAATTCATATAACATCACAAGGAAAGTAACCCAATACAAATGAATAACATCATGAAAATTCAACATGGGGTTAATCAATTAAGTCTAGAAAAGAGGCATTGATAAACAAATCATGAAGTAAAGACAATCAATGGTCACTCAAAAAACTTTTAATGATGACAGACTTGAAATATTGCATCTTTCCCAAAGTGGATCGAGTGTCAAAATGAGGTGATGTATAATAATAGAAAGTTGATGAGGGAAAATATATCATGTTACATCAACAACTCCCACCATCTAAATCAATGCCTCTAGACATCAAAGCACAAACAGCAAATTCAACTGATTGTAATTAAATCATCAAGCATAATTATATGTGAAAAACTCATCACATTCAAACTAACATGTTAGACAGAGTCAAGTGAGATAATATATATAAATAATGGAATACATAATACAATACTATTATGCACCTTTGTGAATAATATCCTTATATGATTGATGCTTAATTCATTCATTTATGCATGTATTGTTCACCAATATCCATTCAGTCAAAGCTATCATTCGAAGGGTGCTAAAATAGTGACCATGGATCACTTGTAACTTTTGATTCCTCTCATTGATGTACATAAGGAAGAAATGGGGATTAGTACTGCACTTTTAAAAATAAGGTACCATGACCCAATCCCATTCAACTTCATTGACACAGTAAAATCTAACTTGATCATCTCAGAACAACTAAAAGTAGCACAAATAATAGCCCTAACATTGTAACAGAATAACAAATACATATTGACTTATCAAATGGATGACCTTTATATAGCTCAATGAGGTGATGATGACACTTTACATTCATTATAATTAGGATGATATTTATTTGTCACAATATGTGACTATTTTAATCAACATAACAACCATGTTAAAAGTAATAGGACTAAATGCAAGGGGTAAATCATTGGCCCCTTACAAGAAAAAGAGTCCACCCATCCATTCAAACAAAAGAATTAAATACAATAAGCCATCCAAGGGGATCCCTATAGACTCTGTAGAATATGTTTTGGTAAAAGTTCTCTCCAAACACATCACAAAGTGATTTTAGCAAACCAATAAAAGTGCAAAGTAGACCACAAAAGGAGTAATCAACATCACTTACTACATGGTTTGACTTAATGAATATTTCAATTGGCCAAAAAAATTAGTCTATGAAATCATCACAAATATTGAGAAGGTCATCAACATGACATCACATGTGTTCCAATATCAATTCTTAGTATTAATTTTTTGTTTAACCCAATGGAAGTCTCTAGATGGCCCCATCAATCAAGTTGTCACCTTTTAGCCTATGATCACCTTCATAAACATTGTCTAACTAAAATAGGGAAATATTATGAGCATCTAGGTAGATTCAATGCATAATGGGTGGAAATATAACACATTATCCTTTAACACCCTTGGGTTCCCATAGACATCATGCAGTATTTGGGGTATCATGATGTGGTGATTAAGCTTTATGATGGCATCTAAATCATATTACATGAGCTCCTAAATGAACCTATCACTATTTTCCATTCTTAATTATTATGTTGGATGCACATTTAGAAGTTATGTGGTATAAAAATCTAGCTACTTGTTGAGTACCACCACTATGAATGATACCACCAAAGGCACAACATCCATTGCCTTAGCAACCAACATCATAACCATATGTATAGGCATATGCACTTCCTGAATTATAAGTGTCCCTATTGCAGAATACTATAGGAAAGAGGAAGGTACTAGTGCACATATCATCACCACCTCTAGCTAAGAAGACTACATATAGTACCAAATTATGGACTTTTGACCAAAATGTTTTACAGCTCAATTTTGAATATGATCTTGCTCAGTTGGGCTTCACAAGGGAGGATGTGTACAAGTCTATTTTGGAGGATATATGCATTAAGGTCTATGAGGAAGAATAATTTTTTAAAAAACTTCTAAAAATTAGTGAGCACTTTTTAAGTGTGAAAGAGTGTGCCAAAGATCCTTATTGTGGACATTACCACACCTCATGCATTAATAATTGTATACACAGTTGTAGAGGAAGAAGTTTGAAATTATAGTATGGTTGTGATTTTTAAAGGGGAACCAAGCATAGGGTTTTCAAGGGCACAAAAAATCCCATTACAAGGAAGCCCACAAAAAAATTTGATCCAAAAACCCAGCACCCATATTACGTATTGACTATCACCATCTATCATAAAGTGTATGGTTTCCTTTATCGAACCTCATCCAGTTAAGGAAGACAACACAAAAGAGGCTCAAGTTTTAAAATAAAAGCCAAAAGTGATGAGTTAGGCCTACAAACAACTAAAGAAGACTTTGATCCCCTAGATAGATAAAAGTAACTTATTCATAAGTGGACTATGGTCAAGTCATCCCCATCTTCCTCTCCTTCAAATTTAGTTTCATCTCCATATTCCCTAATACATGCACACAAGCCAAAAGTGTGTACAAAACCATAGTCTGACCAACCAACTGTAAAATAATATATCATAGCATAGAACCAAGATACTAAAGATCCGCTCAAGTAGGAGAAGGATCAAAATGTGGCTACAAATAAGGTTAGAAAAGAGGAGAATAAGAAGAGGAAAAACATAAGGCTTATGAAGAGGAGAAGAGAGTAAGAGACAAGAGGAGGAAAAGAAGAAACAAGATGAAGAAGTTACAAGGAAAGATATTGAACGAGAAAATAAAGAAACATAAGTAGTGTAAAAGAGGAATGCCAAGGCTGATGTAGAAACCAAGGTTGAATAATAGAAAAAGAATTAACCCATGTGAAATTAGGAGAAATAGATACAAGATCAGGACCAAGATTAAATGGCCAAGGAGCAAGCAAAGGTAGCTACCAAAGCAAGGGTGAAATTAGAGAAACAAACACAATTAGAAGTCATAACATGGTATCCAGTGGAACCCTATAATAATTTGGTGATAACCAAGGCCCAACAACTATCCACCACATAATAAGGCTCAGGTTCCACTCAAGTGGTGTTTAAGAGGAGGCTTTCTAGCATAGGCCACAATTATCTAGCCAATGGTTGTGGGATGTCCCTACACCTTCAATGAGGTAGACAACCTTGTCACTCCCAATAACACAAATAAATATGGAACCTTTGACATCTACAACTTCTACATTAGCCCTTGTAATAATAGTTTAGGAACATCACTTGATGTTTCTGGTTTCCTTTGGTGAAACAAATTGAGGGAATAGTTTCATTCTAGGAATCCATCACATAAAAGGCTTCCACACTGGAACAAGAGGCATCATAGTTGAGAGAGGAAAATTTAGAATTCTACCTCTACCTCACCAAAGCAAGGAAAATAATCAATGACACATGACATACATTGGTCACTTAGGTCTTGGGTGACCAATTCATGTCTAAAGAAAAGAAATTCATGGTGTTTTTTACTAGGCTAACAAAGGACTAGCTTATTGCATAGAAGCTCCAACAGATTTGAATGTAAGGTCAAAGATTGAAATCTGAAATGGAGTCTATTTGTGAACTCTTAGAAGATTATGATCAATTTATTGACACTTAGCTATGAGTCAAGCTATGCAAAATAATCACACCATGTTGGATTGGAAGCATCAACTCAGTACTAAATTAAATGATGTAAGTTCAAAGCTCATTAATCCTGACAAAACTAAGGTAAAAATGGTATATCATATGGATACATATACTTTAATAGATTTGGTGTTGAATGAATATTTAGACTCAATAAATGTAATGATATCCAAAATGACCAATTATTAGAATGGCATGCTACACAATATATTTATTGGAATCTAAATGTAGTGGCACATAGATAGAATGGAG
Organism: Torreya grandis; assembly: GCA_037957365.1. Taxonomy (NCBI): domain Eukaryota; kingdom Viridiplantae; phylum Streptophyta; class Pinopsida; order Cupressales; family Taxaceae; genus Torreya; species Torreya grandis. Next base: position 1,256,899 of record JARHVA010003418.1, on the reverse strand, counting down.
GATCTCGATTTTGAGATTTAACGTAAAGTGTCATAGAGTAGGGCCACCATCCTCATCTTTAAGGATGATGATATTTAGAATCTAATTCAATATCAAACCCCTTTGTGCACTATAATTTCTTTGGTGAGAGAATTTCTTGGTGATCATAACATATTCAATCAGTACTTATCCAACTTGAATAGTTCTATTTTTGAAATCATCAAGGAGTTGTAGTTTATCCCACTTAACCACCTCAATTAGGAACTCCAACAAGGAAATCTCCTCAATTTGTGTAGTCAACTATATTGCATCAACAAATGCTTTTGACATCTTCAAATACAACTATGACCTATTCAAAAAATAATTCTAGCATATCTATCATCGTATTCTACTTCATCATTTGCAATTGCTCTAGTTATAACTTCCACATTGTAGCCTCCTTATCCTTCTTCTTAATTTATGCCTTTTCCTTCCACATAGGTATGGTGTGTGTTGACCATTTTTTTCCCTAGGGTAAAAATTTTAACCCCTATAGTTAAAAACTTCACATGCCATGTCTTCTAACTTTGTTGATAGCAATCCTATGTCTTATGATGTCTTATGCTTCATAAGGTTTCATGATGGTATTATTTTTCAATGGTCTTAATTATCATATTTTAAAGTTTCATAGTGTGTACTAGAGTGGTTTGTATATTCATCATGAGAAGTCATGTCTTGGGTCATGAAATGAGGCATTAGTCCTTCAAGAAAGCATGCTTGAGTGAGAAGAAGAGATTTATAGGTCTCTAGAGGTCTAAACTAGTATATGTCATGTTTTAGAAATGTTAAGGTAAATTAATAAATGTTAGTTATTTGTAAAGATTAAGGTTTCTTATTCTCATTGTATTTTTTCTTGTCTTATTGTTTCTTGTTGAGGTCATTGTTGGTAAGGTGTAGGGGATGTCTAAGTCACCATTTTGAGTCTTGACATGAGGTCTAGCTTTGTGTCCAATGTCATCTTTTATGGTCTAGTTTTCCAACATGGTTCAAAGGTAAATAATTCTCTAAGGTCATCAAATATCTTGTAAGCATGTCACATAGGTTAATATTGAATTTTAGAAGTCTTTAAGGAAAGGTGCATATGGTCAAGTCTCAAATATGTCTAGGCTTGTCAAGTCAATTTCAAAGCTAACAAAGATGAAATATGCATGAAATAACACTTGTCAATATTATGAAAGATATTTATAACGTGCATAATGTTAGGAATTGATTAGAGTCATGAATTCTTGTAGTTAAACATTTAAAATAAGATGAATCACTTCAAAAAAGGCAATTTTGGACACTTGTACAGATAGAAAATATCCATATTCATGTGTAAATGCATGTATAGGTGTATTTTCACCTCCCTCAAATCAATTACATGACTAGAAACTTTCATAGGTCCTAAAAAAGAATCAAATGCATCTAAACTTCCATCGAGCCCTTGGTAGACTCATAATGGCATTCTTCAAATGCTTGGTACATATAGAGGAGAGAGAGTGCTGACCTAATATCTTGGGCATAGGAGGTGGTCATAATGGCATTTAAATCCATGGCAATATTTCATATATTGTTTCCCCATCATTTATGAACATTCACTAAGACCATGAGGTGGTCTTAAACCCTAATAAAACCCTCAAGGCTCAATTTCAGGCATTTTGAGTGCAAGTTCAAGATCAATGTGTCAAATTAAAGATTTTATAAGACCCTCAAACATATTCACAACATTCTCACACCTTTATCCACCAATTTTGGCATGTTTGAACAGTTGACAAAGAGCAAAACCTACATGTGAGTTAATTAGAAGGTTTTAAAATAAGGTTATAGGTAGGTGTCTTGTTATATTGAGCACATCCTCACTCCAAGAGAGCTCTAGTCAATTTTATTCAGCCTTTCAATACTCTTGTTATCCTCTTCACACCCTCCCCAAGCATCAAATCAACCTCCTTATTGTTTTTATGAGACATACCAGTTTTATGAAGATTATGAGGTGTTTTGGGTACTTAAAATGGATGAAATAACATGTTTAATAGTTGATGTAAGCTCATAAATATTATTTATACCCATATTATTATAATTATATTCATTAACTTCAAATAGGATAGATAATTATATATGTAAAGTTGGGTTAATTGAAAATACAATCATAATGGAGAAACCCTGATCAAATGTGGATACATAGTCATTGTTAAAGTTCCTTGAAGAAGAAACACCATCTTAAAAAGTATCCAATATCACCCTATAGGTGATTTTTCAAGTGATATACCCTATAAATAACAGGTTTTAGTGTTTTCCATCTGGTTGTTAGTCAAAGAGAGGTTTTGTTAACCTATAACTTTGTAGACTTGTAGGTTAACATTTATACCTAAAGGGTTATGCTGAAGGAAGGTAAAGGTATTAACTACCTGATCATATAGTCTCGTCCCTATTTTATAACCCCTATAATATTTGAGACCAAATTTCTTAGGTCAATGTTGAAAGGATAGATCATTGTAAGTGTCGAGCATGTGAACAATCAGAGTTTTGTGCTTCTACAGGAAAGAAACACTCAATGTACCTTAGTGAGCCTCAATACTAATCTTTCAAGACTCTATAAAGGTCATCAAATGGTTCCAAACACCTCTGAGATCTCAAACTTCAACCCACATATCTTCATGTAATATATTTCATGGTTGCAAGCCTATTCAAAGGAAAAGAACTAGAAAAGGGGAGGTTTGAGCATGAGACCTAAGTAGTGAAAGTTAAAAAAGGTTTTAGAGTCTAAAGAGATATTAATTAAAGAATATATCATTGTTATAACCTCAAGGAAAACCAACACCAACTCAAGATAGCCCCTCTCCAATGCAAAATAATCATGAAGACTAATAGTATTGTACATGCAAAGATAGGTGCTTAAAGATATATTTTGGAGGTCTTGAGGATAAAATTGACCTTAAAAATAGATCTAAGGGTGTGTGATGTTATCTTAAGCATAATAATATATCATATGACCTTTAAAAAATCACTTTTAATGTCCTACAGTGATGTAAATAAGTTTGATGAGCAAGAGTGAAGTCAAGCAGAAGGTGACCCTCGTGTGCATTGGTGAAGTAGGTTGTAGGTTTCTCACATGGTATGAAGACTCTCCGAGACCGAAAAATCCAATTATAATGGACCTCAAAGTGATCATTATACATATTTATAAATGATAACTAATACCTAAGTGGTCTTGTAGGAAGAGTTACTAGCAGAATATAAGGCTCAATGTAGACCTACATGTCTACATTCAAGACCCAAAGAGTACAAGCATGAAGCCTATAGACCCTTATAACTATTAAAAGGCTTTCAATACATTATTTATCAAATGGAAGGATGAGACATAACATCCCAAGTGGCTCTAGCCACCTATAAGAGCCCTAAGTTTTAAATAGTCACCTACAATAGTAATCGCAAGCTTTGCCAAGTAGATTACACCTAGGGCAACCATGAAGTCAGTTGGATCTCTCAATAAATCCAAATGATAAAACATGTAATTTAAAGTGGGAATAATTTATATATAATTGACAAAATTAATAAAGGATATTCATTAGTGTTAAAATGCAGAAAACACAACAATTAGGTCTTTAGGCCTATTACCATTCTTAAACCTTAGCATTGGAAAGCTCAACTTAAATGGTGAGAAGGCATTGAATAAGAATTTAAACCAACTTCATAGGTTTTTCAATGGATTTATGTATGTTATTGAGGTGATATTTTGCATGGGAAGCGTCCAAATTGGCCATTTTGGCCTTAAACTTTCGCTAGGGTGCATAGAATGCCCACTAGCCACCCAAGAGCCTCAAAAATTTACTTGTAACTATACATAGAAACTTCATGGGACTTTAATATATTAATAATATTTGGGGACCCTTGTCCACTCAAATCTAGTGGCATTATTTTAGAGTTTAAGGCCTTAATCATTATGAACTATCATTGAGAACTCAAGCATGTATAAACCCTTCTAGGAGCTCCATAGGGAAGAAAGTGAAAGATATGACTCCTAATGCATTGAGTTACTCTTGAAAACATATAATAATCTTTACTCACTCTAATAATATTCCCACCATGATATTTTCTTATATTTTCACCTATACGAATGCATTTAATGTTATGTTTTTAGGGGTTTTGGGTTCAAAATAGAGTTTTGAGACATATGAGTTGATGAGGACCATTAGAGAGGTTGGTGTGGAGATCATTAAATATTTTTAGGCCTAAAATGCCACTCTTTTGATTATAAAAGTACTCATATATATATAACTTCCATAGACATTGTAGAAATTCTTGTGAAAAGGTGATTTAGTCATCTAGGAGAGATAGAGCAGTAAGATTAAATCACTTAAAGGCTACGGGTCATATCAGAACATAGTTTTTATTCTCTAAAATAGGTCCATAAACCTTGATATAGGTTCTCATGTAATTTTTATTTCCATTCTAAATGTTAACACTAAATAAATCAAACTTAATCAACTAATAGGCCTATAAGGCTAATAAAGGAGATCTCCACCATAAAATGAAATGAAGAAAATGTGCCAATGAAAGATAGAGGAATATTTTAGAAGACAATAATGGCATGGAGGTTGCTTCATGAAGCTAATAATACATTTTTTAAGCTACTAAATGGTAACTTCTCTTTCAAAAAGTGCTTGTAACTCTCCAAAAAAGGAGCTCTTACACCACTTGGTGAAGTTCCTCATCAAGTTGAGACAACACATCCCAAGGAGATGGATGGAATTGATCTTAGACTCTTTAATTTGACCTTGTAACTGAATTTAAATAGAGGAAATTTGTCATTGGATTTACCACTACATGTCTCTCTCTCTCCCCACTTACTTTCTATATATTCAACCTTGTTTGTCTTTGTAAGGATCTTCCAACTGAGTATGGCAAAGCCCTACTCACTTGTATGCCTTGGATCAATAAATACTACTATTTTTTCCTCATCCTTTGACTATACTTAGTGTGTATTCATGGATATTGGATCTCGTTAAGTGATTGGTTTGGTATTATTTGACATGATGTCTTATTCTAACACCTATATATAGTTTGAAAGATTCTTTTACAGGGCATGTGAAGTGTTCAAGTGAAGTATGAGTTTTTATTGAGATTTCCTATTCATTGGTGCCATTATATACCTCTTGATTAGTCCTCCTAGCCTAAACATCCATCATAAACTCCATATTAAAATTCTAATGTAAAGGATTCAAATTAAGAGTAGTGTATATATAAATTAGTCTCATGGTCTACATGTGCACATGCAGTTGGTTGGTAGTGATCATTTGATTTGGTGTATCACCCACTTAGTTTTCTTGAATGTTATTATTTTCCCTTTTCCTTTAGAAGTTAGTAGTGTAGTTTTGTGCACTTAACTAATACATAAAGGGGAGATAACCCTATAAACTAGAGGTTTAGTCTACTTAGAGGTCACCCACAACCTAAGACTAATCCCATTGTATATCTCAAGTGAGAGGTCTTGAAATTCCCTATCAAGGGTGAAATTTTGAGATATAACAGTTTTGGCATGATTGGTGGGATAAGATTGACAATTAATTAAAGTTTTTTTGGTTTTATTCTTTAATACACTAACCTTTGGAGGCATTTCAACAAACATCAATGGAGACACCAAATGCATTCGACTGGTTTTAGCAGCCCAGGAATCATTTTAAGCAAATGTTCTTTCATTCTTATCTTTCTCATGAGGTTTCATGGTTGGGGTTGAGGTGGATTTTTTTTCTCAAGTTGATGAGTTATATCAACAGTATATTAATCCTTACCATCATCCTAATGAGTTATATCATACATATAATGAAACATATCCATCCTAAAATGATCTTACTTATTATTCTCATGATTTTAGTTATGCACATGACCAGCCTTGCTATCAACCTCCTTGGAAGCTTAACTATCCCTCTAATCAACCTTCTCAAAGTCATGTTGCTCCTTTATAAAGACTCAAACAAATCATACTATAACATGGAAGGATGATGACAAGAATTAAGAGAGAATTAGAGCTTGGTTTAGTTTGTCCTATCTATTCCATTTATGATACAAGATATTTCTTGTAAAAATTTCAGAGTGGGTGGCTAGTTGATGAAAAAGTAGACCATCCAGCCAATGAAAAGCTAGAGATTAAGGAGCTGATATAATTAATGGAGGATAAGTTAATCTTATGGTAAAGGAAGCATATCAAATACATTAAATAACCTTCTTCTACCTCTCCTACACCCAAGGTTCCAACCTTTATTCCTCAAAAGAAGTCTTTGCCTATACAATCTCCTTATATTCATCCTCAAGAGCTTCAAACTTTCAAATCTTGGAAATTAGTCCAATAATGTATTAAAAAGAAATAAAAAGTGTTTGTTGACACTTTTAAATATATGTAAGCCAAGGTAGAGTCTTTATCTATGCAAACCCCATCCCTCCCTCTTTAATAACCTAAATCTTTTCCATCATGGAAGTATATCCAAGAAGGCATCCAAAATAAAAAAGAAATCCTTGTTTAGAAGCTTGAATAACCTAAGACTTTAACATCTTGGAAATCAATTCAAAATAGATTTAAAATTAATAAGGAATTCATTGTAGAGAAATTTCAAAATCAACACATTTCAAATTTGGAAGGATTCGTTGCTGAAAGGAAGGAAGCGGGGGATAAGCTTATTGATCATGAGAACTCAAAACTAGTTTGTGAGGTTGAGTAGCCCCTCCTTAAGGAAAATAGTTAAATTTTAGATAATTTTAAGCTAGATACCTCTCAATATGTCTCAATTGATGAAGAGAAAGTTATTTTGATTAGAAATGAAAAGGATGTCACTGTTTGTAGCCATGCCAAATCAAAAAGCTTAATTTCAGCCTTGGAGCAAGATCAAGATCAGCCTCTTGATGAGAGTAAATTAATTCTTCCTAGTCAATAAAGTGTTCAATAAGGTAATCTTAATATTTATATTAAATCACATGTTCAAGAGCAAGGTGAGATTTAATAGGAAGACATACTAGTTAGACAAGAGGAAAGTGATATTAGATATCTCTTTGATCACATGGCAATCATTCTCCTTTAGAATGATAGTCCTAAATAATATGAAAAGGTGGTTCTTGACTAACTTAAAGTTTTTTCAAAACAAATGGATAGCCTTCAAGAAGTTTCAAGTGGCCAAAAATAGGTATGTTTTTATTTTGAGATTCCTAGTTTCATTGAAGATGAGAAACTCACTCCTTGTTACCAAGAAGATATTGTCAATGAACATGAGATTAAAATAATGGGAGAAGCACTAGATAATATGGAACAAAAATAACATCCAATGGCATCTGATCTTGTTGAGGTAAAAACTGATAAACATGAAAAAGTCTCTCATGAAGTTGAGATTCCTCTTAGTGAGCATAGGAGGAAGCCTGAAAATGAGGTTATAAAAGTTGAAGATAATTTAAAAGAAGACAATAAATAGAGTATGCATAAATAACATCATGTTAAAATGTGGGAACATTTTTTAAATCCCATAAATGGGTTTGAACAACTTAAATAAGTACCAAGACATAATGACTCTCTTCAAGTGGATATAGATAATTAGGAATAACCTACAGATGAGGTAGAGATAGTATTGTTTGTGCATAGTAGCCAAGCTTACGATAAGTATGACTTTGTTCTTAACACATATAGTCAATCCATGGATAAGGGAATGAATAAAGAAGGTTTAGTTACTATTCAAAGAGACCATGAGTATACCAACATATCCAAATGCATATGGAAGCTTTCACTCCATGAACAATCCTTGTTTAGACTCCACTCAATATATGACTATTGAGCTACAGCTCCAATGAACTAGCTAGGACTCAAACCCAAGACCTTTAATTTACTATTGGAGTGCTCTACCAATTTAGTTACTAACCCCTCTATGGCCAGCCCATCATTGGTCTAGGTATGGCTTATTTTCCAATACCCCCCTTAAGTCACATCATAGGTGCTTGGGGCTCCTAGCCTAGCTCTGATACCACATGTTGAGCTACAACTCATATGTACCAACTAGGACTCGAACCTAAGAACTTATATTTTTTATTGGAGTGCTCTACCATCTAAGCTATTGGATCCTTTATGGCTAGTTCATCATTGGTCCAAGTGTGGCTTATTTTCCAATAATGACAACCTAATTTCATAATGGCATGGTATTCTCAAGATATTTCTATTTGATCCTAGAGGAGAATGATATGTTGAGGTTATTTATGTGGATATTGCTTATTTTGTTTTACCTAAGTTCTTTTTAGCACAAGTGTGTTGGTGTGTTTTGTCTTGTTGCTTTTTGTGTGTGTTATTTTGTTTTGGTTGTCTTGGTGAGGTAATCGCCTATTTTGTATGGTTTTAAAGGTATTGAAGCCAAGATCAAGGTCCCATATCAGTCAATAGTTGAGTGCAAGTGATTCCATTTCCCAATAGAATGATAATGTTACTAGTCTATTAGCATTATAGATATGATACCCCTATGAATTTCTAAATTGTTGATCATTTTTTCCCCCAAGCCAAAAATGTCAGCCCTTATAGTTTAAAACTTGATTTTTCATGTCTCCTAACTTTTTTGATAGCCATCCCATGTCTTGTTATGTCTTATGATTGCTTCATAAGGTTCATGATGGTCTTATTATTCAATTAAGGTCTTGATTAGCATATTTTAAGGTTTCATAGTGTGTACTAGAGTAGTTTATAGATTCATCATGAGAATTCATGTCTTGGCTCATGAAATGAGGCATTATTCCTGCAAGAAAGTATGCTCGAATGAGAAGAAGAGATCCAAAGGTCTCTAGAGGTATAAAATAGCATATGTCATGCTTTGGAAATGTTAAGGTAAATTGGAATATGTTAAGGTATTTGGAAAAATTAAGGTTTCTTTTCTCACTGTATTTTTTCTTGCCTTAGCTACTTTTTGTAGAGGTCATTGTTGGTAGGGTGTAGGGGATGTCCAAGTCACCATTTTGAGTCTTGACATGAGGTCTAACTTTGTGTCCAAGGTCATATTTTGTGGTCTATATTTCAAACATGATTCAAAGGTAAATAAGTCTCTAAGGTCATCAAATATATTGTAAGCATGTCACATAGGTCAATATTTCATTTTATAAGTCTTTAAGGAAAGGTGCATATGGTCAAGTCTAACATATGTCTAGGCTTTTCAAGTCAATGTCAAAGCTAAAAAAATATGAAATATGCATGTAAGCACACTTTTCAATCTTATGAAATAAATTAATAATTTGTATAATGTCAGGAATTGGTTAGAGTCGTGAATTCTTATAGTTCAATGTATAAAAGAGGATGAATCACTCCAAATAAGGTAGTTTTCATCACTTGTATGGATAGAAAGGATCCATATTCAAGTTTAATGCATGCAGAGGTGTCTCTTCACCTCCTTCAAATCAATTCCATGACTAACAAGCTTTCTTATGATTTCTAAAACTTTCACTTTAGTCGAACAACTCTTTATGGGAAGCTTTACAGATGTGGGACTCAAATGCAGTCTGTAAAGCAACCTATGGGGTTTTAGAAGCTACCTCTTTGAATCAATTTAGGGATGAAGGGGATAAGAAGGAAATGAAAAATAAAACTAAAATAAACTAACTAGAGCAATGCACTAAGATCTTTAGATAATTGACCTACAATTATATAAAATAGCTTAAGTCTTCAAACATCACAGACTATTAAAGGAGCATATGCATGAATTAAAGTCTATAACATAAACAAGAACCAATACTATAGAAGAAAAGAAAGGGAAAAAAAAACATAAATAACTTTCCACTCAATTTGACACATAACACCACATCCTCTTTATTCTTAGGTGGAGAACAAAATACAAAAGGCCTTGAAGGCACAATATACAATATTCAATCCTACCCGTGGGGGGCACCTGTTAAGGTCATAAAATGAAAAATGATAACTAATGTTACTTCTATTCTTAAATAACACTATTAAAAATGGCTGCTCTCTGATAATATAAAAAATAATTATTAATCTACCAGCCCTTTACAAAAGAAAATAGCCTTGCTTATATAGGCATAGTGGCTTTATGAGGAAATGACACTTAAAACCAGGTACTCATGCTCATGATGAGGCCATTATAACTGATTGAGGATGTCTAGCTCATGAATGTAATTGGCCCTCCAAATCCTAGATATGGTAAAATTATAACATCTTATGATGCCCACTATACTTAGAATAAATGTGGTGGTGACACGTGTATGCCTTTAAAACCACCTCTAGAATTCTATATAGGAAAGGGGACCCATGATTCTCGTCTAATGGTGATACTTGAAGGTATGACAAGGAATTTTTTACTTTAGATAAGCTTCATTATGCCACATGAAAATTTCTACTCCTTTCTCATTACAACTACTTGGTGGGTCCCATTTTTAGTCTTATTGAGTAACTACATGATTCAGAGTTATGACAAATAAACCTTTACCCCTAGAGAATTTGAGAATTCCTTTAAAAAAATTAGTATATGGGTACCACATGGAAATCCCATGTTTCTATTTATAACTACAAAGTGGGCCCTACCCATTACTCTATCAGCTAATGGCATTACCTAAAGTTCTGACAAAATAAACCTACTTCAGATGAGTGCTCAAATTTTATATGGAGAGATGGCACTACTCCTAGGAAAATCAAGGACTTCTTCATGATAAATGAGTGTTGGGGTGCCATGTGGAAGGCTACAGGAAGAAGTTAAGACTTAGCCAAAAATAGAGAAAGGGACCCCCAAAAAAGAGGGGACCGTAACATAAATGTCAAACTCACCAAGTCCATCCACAAGAAAATCTAATTTCTCTAATATATAAAACGTGGATTAGGATCCATAGTTCTTAGTGACTTATAGGGGGAATCCATCTGCGAATGGAAGAACCCAAAATTCTAGTTTCCTGGACCAGTCAAAGCAAAATTATAAAAAGGGGCGAAGCCTATTTAACCTATAATTTTTGAAGAGCAGCCTTCCAACACATCCACTCTTCCTCCCTCAATTGAGTCTTATTTTTAATATCCTTGAAGGCTGTATCCAAATCAATTATCTCTTTAAATAAGATGTTTCTCAAGCCTTGGACTACTGCTAGCATCTAGAACTTCAGCTCAGCAAGAGGCTGTAAAATGGTCTCCACCTTAGAGACACTTGGATCTTCACCAAGAGCCACAAAAATGGTCTAATCATTCTACTTTTTCTCTAGATGCTCTTTTATTTTTTTCCTCTAAGAAGATAGTATTATCTATGAGGAACAGGGAAGGGATTTCCAATTAGACTAGCTATTCGATGTGCCCCTTTATATCCTCAACCACATTTTCTAAGGCATCTAGGAATGCCTTACAATTTGTCATTACCTTGTTTTAGATCAAATACTCATTGACTTCCACTATTACCTACCTTTGATCAGCCACTCCTGCTACTTGTAGTGTCTTATCCATTTCATTGTATAGCTCCTAAACTAAGAGTTATGAATCTTGATCTTTTGGGGACACAAAGGCAAGGACCAAATCTATGGATGTGCTCACTTGGGAGCTTAACTTTTATGATTTTGTGATGAGATTGAGCATTATTTTCATGTTTGTAACTACATTCTTAATCCTCTCCCAATAATATACATATAATTGTTGGACCATGGGGAGGATCCCTATGCTCTAGGAGCGGGTAGCAATGTCATTCTTTAATTGTAGGATCTCTTGGTCCTTGGCTGAGGACTCCTACTCCATCTAATATTTTAATTATTGATGCACTCTATTAGAGTCCAAGATACTCTAATGGGTTTACACAATCTCTAACTCTTTTTCTTTTAGCTTATCTTCTATAGTTGCTTTTTCCTTATTTAGATTATTTATTTTGGCCTTTAACTCTGTGACCTACATTTATAGCTGGTCCCTTTTTTTGGATTCCACCTAGAAGATCTCATTGGAGACATGGCTCTATAAGTTAGACCTCATTTTTTTGAGCTCCACATCTTTTGCTTTTGCCTCAGTGTTGAGGTAGTCTACTGTAGCTTTTACTCCTGTAAGTTCCATCTTTTTCTTCTCCAACTAATGACCTACTTTGATATAGGCAATAGTGATGGATTTAGTGTTTCCTCCATCAATTTAACCCTATCAATGGGCTTGGCCTAGCTGAATTTGAGGGTAATGACATCTATTGAGTAGTCTCCTAGCTACATCTATTCTCGGGGCTTGACTAATTAGGGTTCCATGTGTGCAATCATTAGATATTATTTTACTAGGTCAAAAAATGACTGCATATGAGACACTACCAAGTCCTTGGCCTATTTTCCTCTTCTCTTCTCCACTTGAGCCTCTCAAGATTTTCTAGCAGTTTCCATTTATTAATGAAACTACTCTAATTAAATATTTTCCCCTATGAAAGGATATCCTTGTGGTATCCCAAAAGGAATGGTCACTTGTTGCTATGAATTAGTAGATGTTATTCCTTTAGAGATGAGTGGGTAAAGGGTCAGGGTGGATGGAAAAAATGATGAGAGGTCATGAAGTGGGGTGGAAGGTGATTGCACCATAATAGATGATGAGGGTGAAGGAGTGAGAAATTATGCAATGGAAATGATCAAATACATAAAGGAAAGTGGCATGAGTGAGGTGATAGGGTAGGTAGTAGAGAGTGGTACAATTTTAGTAGAAATAGTGGAAAGTGAAGAGGGAGTGAAAAATGAAGCAAAAGTGTAAAGAAAGGGATAAAAAAAGTGTACCTTATTTTGTGAGGGATCAAGGGAAGGAATGAAAACTTGTGCCTTGGGGCATTCAAGCTAAGATGACCCCATTGTGATATGTCCCAAAGAGGCTTGATGCTAGTACAAGGTAGTTGGATATGGGTACAAAGGGGGTGCCAGTTTGAAGACCTCTGAACCACCAAAATTTATTATTTATCTAGAGGGGCATACTCCTCTTCCTTAGAAGGAGTATCCCCTTATTATTCTTGTTTGACAAATAATTCTCCTTCTATCAGAGATTCTACCTCATGGTGCTCATCCCAAAGGTTTTTGGACTACTCATCAGTGTTCAAATCATCAAAATTACGCTCTCACTAGCCAATATCTTACCGATATGTATAATAATCATATATATTTTCCTTTCTCTAGTCCTTATAGATGATTTTTGCCCTCATACCCTTTTTTATTTTCTTTATGGGGTCAAACTACCAGACTACATCATAAAAGGACTCCCATGACTTATGGGTGTTCGATGGGATCTTGGATAAATCCACATAACACTTGATATCATCCTCCACTGGTGACCTTCACTATTCAAGGTATGGTTTGGGCTCATGATTGAATGGGGAAGTGGTCTGTAAGGTAGATATGTGACCAACTATGTCATAATTTCATTTGTCATCAATCTGGTCAAGGCCAATCTCTGTAAGCTTGAGTGTAAGTAGGTGCTCCTACAACCTTTTTACCCTTGTAATGCCCCCTCTTAAGAAATGGATGTCATATAGAGCCTTCTTATTGTTTCCCACATTATCTATTGAGTTTATTGCATCAAGCTAGAAAGCTAGCTCCAAGGCTAGGGTCTTATTTGTGAGTAGGCATGGGAGCCAAAATGGTTCCTCCTTAAATTCATACACCTAAATGAAGGTAAAATGGGCCTCAAAGAACCAGTTGACCAAAAAATTTCTTCCAGTTAGCCATGACCTCTAATTATCCATCATTATAAAGGTCATGGCCTCCTAACTGAGGTTGATCAAGACCAAAAATAGGAAGGATTCTAAAAATTCATAGTAATCCTATGTGGCCAATAGTATATGGGTTCATGCAGTGATAGGGATCATCGTATTAGGGTGAGTGCTCATCTCAATGGATTTGAAGGTGCATTATGAAGAGAAGAATTATTAATTTTGATACAAGATCAGGTGGAGGAAGAATGATGAATACCTAAAGGTATTCTGTGTTGAGAATTTTGCCAGCTCATTGTGTATGGTAATGGTGATGACATCTACAAATTCCATCCTATAAACCTTCTCCTTGCTCACCATCTTCAAAAGGAAGACTAACCCCAATTTAAAATCATCAATGTGAGCATCTGAGTCCATCCCAAAAATAAACACCAACATAGAAAGGGCATCTTTCATATCCTACGTCATAAAGCTCACAAAAGTGATGGGTAGAGGAGGTGATTCGGTGTAGTTTCTCTAGAGGACTAAATTAATGAACTCTATCTTATAGACCTAGGTATCCTATACATTTTGTAGTCTCTCCATACTATATACATTGGTGTTGGGTTCATTCAAGAGTTAGATCATCTCCCTTATAGCATTGGCACTAACATCCACTTTTAGGTGGTTTTTGCCTATAATAACACCAGTATTAGCATCATATTTATATGTGCATAAGGTGATAATATCTTAGCATGGGTACACAAGAGGTACCATGTACTGGGCTAATGTGGAATTATAAATTCTATACCTAAATGACTTGTATTCATTGCTCTATACCTTTTTTATCATTCAAGTGTGGATGCCCTCCCTTAGGCTCTTTGGGTTCTTTGTCAATTTGGGATCGAAGATCCCATCTACATAATCTAGGACTAGAAATGGGTCCTTACAACGTCCCTTGGTGATACTTTTGACATTTGGTACTTTAGGCCTTCACTGATTGAACGTAGATGCATAGGATTTACTTACTACACACTACAGGGGAAGGTCACCATGACCATGCGACCCATAGGTTCTTTGCTTCCTTGAATGCTTTTTGCTATCAAATGAGGATGTAGAAGTCTCCATTTTACAACTCTTTCTTTTAATTTACTTGTTCTAAGGAAAATACTAGATATTGGTTTCCACTCATGATCTTTGCACTCCTTTCTCATTTCTTTTGGTTATGTGAGCTCAAAGCTTTCTCTAGACTCTCTACTCAATTACTTAGTTCTTCACTCAATTCTATTTGAAAATCTTAGGCATTAAAATGTTTGTCCTAATTAAGAGAGAGATATTTATATTCAACACTTTGAGCATGATCATCATGCCATTTTTGAATTTGGGAGCCCCATAAATGTAAAGGGTGACACACACACTTGAGGAGCAACTCACAAGAGATTTTACGGTGATCTTGATGGGGAATTTTGAAACATGGAGCATCTATCATTAATAGTGAGGGGAGTGGGGTGGATAACTATCTATTAAAGGATGATTCAAAATTAAGGGATCTAAGGTGAGGACACTTGGTAACTGGGAGAATAACTTGTGCCAATGGCACTTATTTTGAAAGGAAATAATAGGAAAAGGGAAACAGCAACAAAGAAAGGGAAACACACAACAAAAGGGTAACTAACTAACTATGTACATGGTAGGACTAGTTGTATTAGTTGAAATATTTTAAGTGGACCCCATTAACCATAATATCCAAAGCATTGCCTTCTTCATCCTCCATCTCAAACATATGAACCTATCGATTGCCCATGATGTAAAAAGGCCCCCTCTATAAGAAATTAAACTTTTTATGGTGTCCTAACTTTGTGGCCCTTTGGTCATATTTGAGGACCAAGTCCTTTGGATTAAAGCTTAGGTCAAATACTTTCTTATTGAACCATCACTTTACCACCTACTATCGGGAGACCTTAACATCACTCCTATGTTCCCTTCTTGGAAGTTGAGCAATTCTGCCAACTTGACTTCCATTGCTCCATTCTCTACCACTTCAATAGCTTTCAAAAGATGCAAAGTGAGAATTTTTATTGATATGAGAATTACCACCTCCTTCCTATATACTTATTCATATGGGTATGTCTTTAAAATTTACTTTGGAGTAGTTCAATTGGCCCACAGATCCATCTTGAGATGCAAATCCCACTCCCTTTATTGGTCTGTACCCATCCTCTTGATCAACCTAATGAGATTCTTATTGGTTGATTTGGATAACCCTTGATGAAGTATTTAATAAAATTCCATTTCAAAGTGTAAATTCTAAAATCTTGGAGCTGAGGAATGCTTTCACATTATCTAAAATGATCATTTTGGGTAGGATAAACCTTGATACTAGCTCTTCTAAGAAGCTAGGGACCATGTTTTCAGTTGCCTCCTTCATCAAGATTGCCTTGGTACACCTTATGAAGTAATCAATGGTTATAAGTATCCATTTGTGGCATATGCTAAAAATAGGATTGATCATCTTGATGAAATCTAAGCCCCATTATGTGAAAGGTTCATTGGTTATAATTAGATTCAGTGACATGGATGAATTCTTTCACTTGCTTGTGAAAAATTGACATTATTGGAATTTTTTTACTACCTAATAGAAATTGGATAACATGATCAGCCAGTAATATCCTACATGCATGATTTTGGTCACAATCATCTTTGTGAAGAAATGCTCACCCAGAGGGTGAAATGCATATCCCATAGAATCTTGTTGGCTTGGTAGTAGTCTACACATCAAAGTAACTCTTCATCAAAATTTTGCTTAAAGAGGACTCCTTGTACTATACTATAGTTTTCTCCTTGTGATCTATATAATCTTCTCTTGTGTATAGGGAGACCATCCATATATCATTCAGTCTGCATAAAATGGGTCCTATCAGCAACCTAAAACCCGTTGGATTCATCTTGATTCATTAAAATCATTTTTAGTGCATCTTGTTCTTCTACTAGGGCACCTTTTCATTGATCCAAATACTCACAGAGTCCTCTTCTTCAGATCATTTTTGTTGGACTAACTTCAACATCATACTCTAGGATCTTAGTGATCTAATTGGCCCTTTTTTGATGATTTCTCCTTCCATTATGTATTCTCTGATACTAGAATGTGCCATGTACACCATTATTTTGTTCCCCACCACTAAGTGTCCAAACTTTTTGAGAATTTGGTGATGGCAAAGGATTATTTTTTGATGAAATTATACTTGGTTTCATACCCTTATAAGGTCCTCAAATAGATAGCAATTGGATTCTCACTTGTCCCTTCTTTTTCCCTTTGGGTTAGCATAGCCATTAGGATATGTTCATTCTCAAAGACATACATGATGAAATATTTAGAGAAGTCAGGATTGACTAGCATGGGGGTAGTGGATATTGCTTCATTAATATTGTTGAATTTTATTCTGCCTTCTATGGTCTATTTGAAGGCTTTATCCTTCTTTAGCATCATTTTTATTGGCCTTACCAATCCCATAAAGTTGGATATGAACTAGCTAATGAAATTGATTTTCCCCAGTAAATATTCAACCCCATACTTATTAACTGGCAATGCTAAATTCCTAATGGCCTTTACTCAATTGGATTAAATAGAGATTCCCTCTTTGGATACCATGTATCCAAGCAACTTGCCTTTTGGGACTCCAAAAACACATTTCTTAAGGTTGAGAGAAACCCTAAATTCTTGGCACCTTTTGAAAATCTTCTCCAGATGGTCGAACTGGTCTTCCTTATTCTTAGAGAATATAGTGAGATCATCCAAGTAAATGAGGATTATTTTTTTTATTAGGCCTTGAAAAGCTATGTCTATGGCTCTTTGGAAGGTAGCTCCCATATTAGAGAGATCAAAAGGCATCTTCATATATGCAAAGGTCCCCCACTTTGTAGCAAAAGTGGTCTTATGTTGGTCCCCCATATTTGGATGTACCCCAAGAATCCATCCAGTAGGGAAAATATTTTTGCACCCACTACTATCTAGAGGATCTATTCCATAGAAGTAAGGGGATAATGATCCTTTAGAGATGATTTATTCAAATCTTGAAAGTATACGCATATCCAAATTTATCCATTCTTATTCCTCATCAAAAATAGGTTGGATACCCAAGTTGAATTATTGATTGGATATATAATCCTTGAGTCAATTAATTTCCTTAGTTCCTTTACCATAAGGGACTCAATTTTTGGGTTAACTAGCCTTTGTTTTTTTCAAACAGACTTGGATCCCTCAACTATATCAATGGTATATTGGATTACCTCATGGTCATATCCTTTTAGGTCATTGTAGGTCTAGGCCATCACTCCTTTGAATTTTTTGTAGACAGCTACCAATCGATCTCTGTCCTTTTAGGAAACTTCTTTCTCTACTTCTAGTTTCCTCCCTTTTCTGACATTAAGCTCATATTAGTCACTTTTATCTATGATAAACTTTCATTTATCATTCCTTACATCATCAAATTATAAAAATATTTCTAAGGTGATCATCCCCTTCAATAGCTTATTATATTTTAGTTTTGTGATCTGGTCACCATAGGCTTCTTTGATCTTCAGTTATAATTGCTCCATAAATTTACATGATTGTTGGATAAACATGATGATTTGGGAATTACTTTCAAAAACTTATTATTTTTAGTCATTATCTATAATGGTGGGTCTAATGATCACCCACACTACTTTCTCATTAGTGAACAAATTGATCACCAGATCAAACTAGGAGCCAATCATCATAATTTTATCTGCTTCCAAATTCATAGATCTAAGAGTGATTTGAATATTAAATGCTTCAAATACTTCAATCAAATGCCATATTCAATGGTGGTAGGATTTCATGTGGACATTCTTCATGTCCATGACCCTACTTTTCTCCTTACTAATTTAGAATATTTGAACACTTTTAGTTGCTTCATGTATATGCACTCAGTGAGGTTGAGGCCATGGACTAACACTTCATATTTGGCTTCATTGTTTATGTAGGCAAATTGGAATCAAAAAGATTCTAGGGTCTCTTTCCCAGATAGAGATACTAATTAGAAGCCTACCCTAGTGTTTATCTTGCATTTTTCACCATCTAAATGTAGGGTCAAAAAATTAGACTCACCTTCCATTTCTTTATTTTGATCCTCCTTCTTCATGACCTCGGGGATGGCCTAATATACATCATGGATTACATAGGTCTTGAGGTCGATGGTGTAAAAATTACTGAAAGGATTATTCTTAATGAACTCATTAATGAGGACCTCTTCCTCCAAGATCCTATTTTTAGCCACTCCTTCCTCTTCAAGCATTTCTAAGTAATCCATCTCTTTCTTATAAAAAAAGTGTGCATTACTTAGAAATTTACCATAGCCTCATCATCTATGTGTTCAAGATGTAGAGGCCCAGATAACACCTTCAAATTTGAGCCATATTTGGGCCTCAAAATCAAATAGGACCAAAACAAAGACAAGTATATGCCTAGTTTAGCAATTGAAATCTCTTGATAGACATAGCCTAAAGATTGATGGGATGTCAATCACCATAACCTCCTGGGGAACTGTTATGCTTAGAAAAGAGTACAAGGTTAGGGGGAGATATTTTATAACACCAATGGTCTGAACCTTCTTCCCATCTAATTACATTGCCCCTTTGTCTAAGGATTCATACCATAGTTTAAGCACATCCACAACCTGCTTGGGCATTATCATGGTGTATTGTGTAGCAACTTATTCCCCATAATGAGATTAAATATAATGGTGTAGGTTTTATCTTACTTACCCCTACCTAAGAATTTATAAACATAGATGGCACATGAGGTTGCACATTATTGTTGGCTTCCTTCCCTTTGTTCTATGTTAGTTCTGAAATTGGGTTGGCTTACACAGGGTTTTCTTGGTCTTCTAATGCTTTTTGTAGTAAATATTTTTGCTCTAGGATAGATAGGACATCCCAAAAAAAGACATTCGATAGAGCCTTATTTAGCTGCTCTACCACATTAAATGACCCTTGTTGTCAAACCTCAAGGTCCTTTGGCTTGTTCTATGTTATTTTGCTCCACTTTTGATATGTTAGAGGTGGTGGTTAGGATCTCAAGTTGTTCTCAAAAGTCACTTTAGGCCTTATGAAGGCTTATTGGGTCTCATCCAGTCTCCTCTTGGATCAGTTAAAATAGTTTGATTGGAATCATGGGGCTTTCAATACTAGGATTTTGCTTGCATAGACTGCATCCACCCTCTACCCAGGATAAAAGTGCATGCTCCAAGGATATCTCCTCCTCTTGCTTTAAGAACATCCCTTACATCTATGCCATTAAGATATCATTCTAAAAACCTTGGGATTTGTATCTATAGGGGTTAAATTAGGTACGTTCCCTTACCTTCATTGCTTAGTAACCTTCTGTTATAGACTACCTCATGGATAATTTCAAGGTGTATGTACATCATTGCATATAAAGCACCACAATTTGAGTCATCTACTAAATTGTTTTGTCCAGTGACTAACTCTCTATTTGTACTTGGAGATATTACTTGTAATAGGTCTGGTACCAAAATAATTTGATTTGTGGGTTACATCTAGTGATTGGGCACTTGATGATTCAACTTCTGCCTTTCTTAGTATTGGTTCTACTAATATGGTACTCTTATTTCTTGGTAATTTTAGAAAGAAGGTTTTGGGGGCATGACCTTATACCTTTTGATTTTTATTATCTCATTAAAGAAGTTCCACAAGATGCTCTTCATGTCATTCATCTCCATATCTAGCGAATATGAAGAGGATGTGCTCACCTGGGTAGGTGGATATACATACATGGAAGGCAATGCCTGCAAGGTGCTCAATATTTCTTATTATGGTGGCATCAATATCTCAAGGAACATTGGCATCAATGGTCAAGGGGAAGCTTCCTAATGTTTATCAACTTATTCTCAGTTTTAACAGCTAGTTCATATGCATCTGGTAGTTTTTAGCCTCTAAGAGACTGAATCATGATAGCTATGTCTGAGTTGAAGGATTTGAGATAAAAGATAATAGCCATGCGTATGGGTGGTCAAGCCTTTATTGGGATCCTTTGTTGGGTCTTATCAAACCTAGTATTAAAATCAATAATAGCCTCTTATAGGGCTCTTTTGATAGCAATTAGTTATTGTATGAGAGATGATTTTAATACTATTAGAATGTATCTTTAAGGTTACTAGCCACCTCTTTCAAAGGGAAATATCTTGATTGGTACCAATCCCTACTACCCAAGTCCATCGCCACCTAGGATGAATTGGGCGATAGGTTATTTGAGTGATTCAATTAGAATCTGAGCATTCTTATATAAAAATGAGTGTGGGTGTGCCATGTGAAAATCTCATGTTTCTCTTTGTAACTTCATAGTGAGCCCCATCCACTACTCCATCATATAATGGTTTTTCCTAAAGTTCTGATAAAATAAACTTGCTTCAGATGAGCACCTAGTGATCATGTGGAGAGTTGGCACTACTCTTGGGCAAACCAAGGACTTCCTCATGATAAATGAGTGTCAGGGTACCATGTGGAAGGTTGTGGGAGGAAGCTAAGACTTAACTAAAAATAGAGAAAGGGACCATAAAAAAATAAGGGGACATAACAGAAACATCAAACCCACCAAGTTTGTCCATTATAAAATCTAACTGCTCCAATATATAAAATGTGGATCATGATCCACACTTTTATAGGTCCTAAGAAGGCAACAAATGCATCCAAACCTCCATTGATCCCTTGGTAGATTCATAATGGAATTATTTAAATGCTTAGTATAGACAAAGGAGAGTGGGGTAACCTAAGCTCTTGGGTAGAGGAGGGGGTCTTAATGGCCTTCAAATCCATGGCCATAGTTCTCAAATCGGTGCCCCCTCCTTTATAAACAATCACTAAGACCATGGGATGGTCTTGAATCCTAAAAAAACCCTCAAATCTTATTTTTGGGCATTTTGAGTGCAAGTGAAAGCAAAATGTGTCAAATTAAAAATTATAGAGGCCCTCAAACATCTGCATAGCCTTCTCACACCTTTTTCCTCCAAGTTTGGCACATCTGAATAGTTGAGAAAGAGCAAAACGTACATGTGACTTAAGTTTCAGGTTTGAAAGAAGGATACAGGTAGGTGTCTTAGTATATTTATCATCTCTTCACTCCAAAATAGCTCTAGTTAGTTTTAATCAGGCTTTCAATACTCCTAGTATCCTCCTCACACCCTCCCCAAACATCAAATCAACCTCCTTATTACTGTTTACATGAGACAGTCCAGTTTTGTGAAGACTATTAGGTGTTTTGGGTGCTTAAAATAGATGAAATGAAATGTTTAGTAGTTTATGCAAGCTCATCAAGATTCTTTATACCCCTGATAGCATCATTAGATTCATTAACTTCAAAGATGATAGATAACTATGTATGTATAGTTGGGTTAATTTGAAAATGTAGTCATAATGGAGATCCCTGAGCAAATGTGGATACATAGTCATTATTCAAGTTCCTTGAAGAAGAAACACCATCTTAAAAAGCATCCAATATCACCTTCAAGGTGAGTTTTCAAGTGACAAACCCTAGAAATCATGGGTTCTAGTGTTCTCCATCTCGTTGCTAGTCAAAGAGAGGTTTTGTTAACCTATAGGTTTGCATACTTTTAGGTCAACATTTATACCTATAGGGTTATGATGAAAGAAGGTAAGGGTATTGAGAACCTGATCATATATTATCATCCCTATTATATAACCCCTATAATCTTTGAGACCAAATTTTCTAGGTCAATTGTGAAAGGATAGAATGTTGTAAGTGCCAAGCATGTGAACCATTAGAGTTTATGCTTCTACAGGAAAAAAAACTCAAGGTACCTTAGTTATCCTCAAGGTTAATCTATAAATACTTTGACAAGGTAATCAAAGGGTTCTAAACACATCTGATATCTCAAACTTCAACCCACATATCTTCATGTATTACATTTCATGGTTGTAGGCCTACTCAAAGGCAAGGAGCTACAAAAGGGGAGGTTTGAGCATGAGGCTGCTTAAGTAGTGAAAGTTAAATAAGGTTTCATAATATAGAGAGATAATAATTAAAACATATATCATTATTATAACCTCAAGGAAAACTAACACCATCTCAAGAGAACCCCTCCCCAATGCAATACAATCATGAAGACTAATAGTATTGTACAATCAAAGATAGGTGCTTGAAGAAATTTTAGAGGTATTGATGATAAAATTGACCTTACTAGTAGGTTTTAGGGTATGTGATGTTTTCATAATCCTGATTAGAGATCATATTACCTTCAAACAATTTCTCTCAAAGTCCTACAATGTTATAAACAAGTCTGATGAGCAAGAGTGAAGTCAAGCGAAAGGTGGCCCTCATGTGCATTAGTGAAGTAGGTTACATGTTTCTCACATGGTATGAATACTCTATAGGATCAAAAAATCCATTTCTAAGGGACCTTAGAGTGAGTTTTGGACATATTAATAAAGGGGAACTAAGACCTAACAGTGCAGACCTACAAGTCTACATTCAAGACCTAAAGAGTACAAGCATGAAGCCTATAAACCCTTGGAACTATTTAAAGTATCTTAGGACATTATAAATCAAATTTATGTATAGTAAATGGCATCCCAAGTGGCTCTATCCACCTATAAGATCCCCAAGTTTTAGATAATCACCTACAATAGTGCTTTGCCAAATAGACTCCACGTAGGGAGACCATGAAGTCAATTGGCTCTCTCAATCAATCCAAATGATAAAAAATATAAATGGAAGTGGGAATTATGTATACAAAGTTTAAAAATTGAATAAAATATCTTCATTAGTGTCAAAATGCATAAAACATAGAAATTGAGTCTTTAGGCCTAATACCATTCTTAAACCCTACCATTGGAAAGCTTAGCCTAAATGGTGAAGAGGAATTTAAGAGGACTTGAAACCAACTTTGTAGTAATTCCAATGTATTTTATGTTATGGATGTACTAGTTTGCAGAGGAAAGCTTTAAATTGACCATTTTGGCCTAAAACTATGCCTAAGGTGCACAAAATGCCTACTAGCCACTTGAGAGCCTCAAAGATTTACTTGGAACTATATGGAAAAATTGCATGGGACCTCAATCTCTTAGAAATATTTGGGTAACCTTGTCCACTCAAATCTAGTGGCATTATTTAAAAGGTTAAGGCCCTAATCTTTATAAACTATCATTAAGAACTCAAGCATGTATAAACCCTCCTAAAACCTTTCTAGGATCTTGATAGGGAATAAAGTGAAATATATGCCTCATAATGCATTTAGGTGCTCTTAAAAACATCTAAACATCATTCCCAAATTGAAGAATATCTCCACCATGATATTTTCATGTACTTACTCGTGTATGGATGCATTTAATGTTGTGTTTTTATAGGCTTTTAGGCTCAAAATAGAGTTTTTGGACACATGAGCTAATGATGACCATTGGAGAGGTTGGTTTGGAGATCCATATATCCTTTAACACCTCAAAACCCACTATTTTTATTTTAAAATTACTCATATAGGTCTAACTTCCATAGACAATGCAAAAATACTTGTGAAAAAGTGATGTAGTCACCTAGGAAAGATAGAGCAACATGGTTAAATCACTTGAAGGCCAGGGGTCATATCACAACATGTTTTTTATGCTCTCAAATATTTCCATCAACCTTGTTATAGGTTCTCATATAATTATTATTTCCATTCTAAGGGATAACACTAAGCAAATCAAACTTAATCAACTAGTAGGCCTATAGGGCTAATGAAGGAGATCTCCACAATTGAATGAAATGAAGAAAAGGTGACAATGGAAGATAGAGGAATATTGAAAATCCTATAATGGCATGGATGCTTATTAATAAATCTAAGATGACATGTGTTAAGCTTCCAAATGGTAACTTCTCTTTCAAGAAGTGTTTGTGACTATCCAAACAAGAACTCTTATGCCACTTGGTTAAGTTCCTCATCAAGTTAAGCCAACACATGCCAAGGAGATGGATGAAAATTATCTTATACTCTTCCATTTTTCCTTGTAACCTTTAATTAGAGTACACTTGTCATTGGATTTACCCCTACGTCTCTCTCTCTCTCCCCTCTTACTTTCTATATATCCAGCCTTATTTAGCTTTGTAAGGATCCTCCACCTGAGTATGGTGAATCCCTACTCATTTTTATGCCTTGGATCAATAAATACTATTAGTTTTACCTCTTCTTTTGACTATACTTAGTGTGTATCAATGGATAGTGGATCTTGTTAAGTGATTGGCTTGGTTTTCCTTGACAAGTTGTCCTATTCTAACACATATATGCAATTTGAAAGCTTCTTTTATAGGTCATGTGAAGTGTTCAAGTGAAGTGTGAGGTTTGAGTGAGTTTTCACATTCATTAGTGTCATTATAGACCTATTTATTATTCCTCTTAACCTAAACATCCATCGCAACCTTCATATTGAAATGTGGATGTAAAGGATTTAGATTAGGAGTAGTGTATGTTCAAACTAGTCTCATGATCTACATGTGCACATGTAGTTTTTTGGTAGTGATCAATTGATTTGGTGTATTACCCCCTTAGTTAGTTTTCTTGATTGTTATTCTTCTCCCTTTTCCTTTTCAAGCTAGTAGTGTAGTGTTGTGAGCTTAACTAATACATCAAAGGGAGTTAGCCCTATAATCTAGAGTCTTAGTCTATTTAGAGGTCACCCACAACCTAATACTAATCCCATTGTATATCTTAAGTGCAGGGATTGAAACATCCTATCAAGGGTGAAAATTTGAGTTATAATAGTGTGCACAAATTTAGGTAAATTCTGAAATATGCTTAGTTTTCAATAAAGAAAGGCTTGAAACATTAGGAGCAGAGCTAGGAAAGTTGAAAACTCAGAAGGGCAGGCTTCTATTTATTCTATTCTATTAAAAACCTATAATGGTGATAGATTGGTATGCTACTTATTTGAAAACCTAAAAGGATAGCTATGTAGTGCATAAGAGGTTAAAACCAATAAATGACACCTTGAAAAATCATGGCAAGTAATGTTTCTAGTCCAACCCTACTCTTCAAGAAACTCCATCAGCTTTAGCATTTGGCTCACTTCCAGTAACTTTGTCATGGGGTGAGATAATGATTTACATCTAGGAAAGTGTTAGTAGTAGAATAGGGCTATAAAATCCTAGAGTATAAATGTTGGACAAGTGTACGATTTACATGATTTTGTACATAGTATATCTTTGTGTATGTATTTGACACCTAAATGCACATCAAGGGTCTATAGAATGTGAAAATTCCTTATTTTTTTTAGTCAAGGCTAGAATATGAAGTGAAAAATACTTTTTAAGCTCTATATATAGTGCTCACTTGTATTTAAATGGGTTCTGAAATATAGAGATTCGATAATGGTTCTTCTTTATGTCTACACATTCTCGTTTTCATAATTATGATTTATTTTCTTATAATTTGTTAATCATCTAAAATATTGAATGTTTTATGTAAATTAAGGCCGAAAATCATATAAATTACTCTACATTCCTACACCTAGTGTAATTTTAATTTGTTGTACTAATTTACTTGAGTATCTTTTGTATTACACTACGCACAAATAATCCCAATTATCATGTGTTGATGGGTTTTCCAAAAACATCTAATAACACATATGAGAAACTCAAGGTAAATTATATCAAGGAAATAATAGACATTGAGATAGGGAATGCAGGGTAAGCCCAACATGGGGTGTAAGGCACACTCCTAATGATCCCAATCAAGGTTGTGAGCTATTATTTACAAAGAGATTTGTCCTTGTTGCCACATTTTCTACTTGTGTTTACACTTTGACTATGAGAAGGTTGCCTTCACAATAAATCCATTCATATATTTATTTTAACCATGAATTAATACAAAATATATTACTCATTAAATTTTGTAATTGTGTGAGACATTTCAATAAATAGTGAAA
This sequence comes from Torreya grandis, assembly GCA_037957365.1. Lineage (NCBI taxonomy): Eukaryota > Viridiplantae > Streptophyta > Pinopsida > Cupressales > Taxaceae > Torreya > Torreya grandis. The sequence continues at coordinate 1,230,329 of JARHVA010003418.1, read as the reverse complement.
TATTGCTTAAAAATCTTTGTTGTCTTTTAGAAATCAATATGTGAGAAAAAAAAGAATTAAATAATAAAATGGGAAATTTTCAATTGTTTATTTTAAATTCAAATCTACAAAAATTAGGTGGTGGTAATGCCTAACTCCATGATATTTCCCTCCAAAATCAAGTATATCATTTTTAAATTATTCATATTTTAGTAGATTGTAGTTTTTTGGCACTCACCCATGCATGTGTGGAAAAAGAAATAATGTTTTTAAAAATTACTGTGTACATTTTTCTTTTTTTAGAGCTTCAAGTACACAAGATGATGTATTTATATGATCTCTGTTACTTTGATATATATGTGCACACACCCATCAAAGTGGGTTAAAATGTCAACACCTAAAAATTATCCTATACATTTATTAATCATTAAATTACATAATTTTAGGCTATTTTTGTACTCATTAATTATTCATGTAAAATAGGTATTATTGGTATATTTTTCTACTTATGATAGTTTCTAACCCTTCTCTGAACCCCCTCCAACTCTAATATTATCTCATATGATTTATCATCATTTTGAGTTCCTTGCTTTGAACATACCATAACGTTTCAAACAAATTGAAATATGATCATTGTCCAAAGAACTTTGTGTACCCCCTTGTGGCTATATTTCACTCACATTCTTTGTCCCTCCTTTTTCTCCTTATGATCATTTGATGTTTATTTACACACCAATATAATCATAAATTGAATTCAATTTGTCTATGAATATACAAGCATTATAGTTCATTTTCATTTAAGGAAATATAGATAATTTGTCTTATTATTGATCACTCAAAAGCATTTTAGATAAAATCATGTGAATATTTAATAATTTATTAAACTGCACATAAGTTCATATTAGACATATCATAGTACATCAATTTACATGTTGTTGATCATCAAGGTTTGATGTTTTCGATATTATTATTGTCTAGGGCCTTGAAAATTATCAAGATAGAGTAACTACTCTCTTGTTTAATGCTTTCCCTAAAACATTTATTTTTTCCCTTAAGTATGCAAATATTACTACCTAATTAGGGGGAAAAATAAGATTTTTATTTTACATGTGATTGAAGAAAAATATTGAGAAATTGAACAGGGTTTTTGGAGAACAAACCCAAGGGAACAAATTTGTCAAATTCTTTCAAGTATGTCTATATTTTTGTTGAGAATGTTAGTTTAAGATTTATGATGTCTGAAGTGGAAGTGTATAGTCTAGACAAGCTATTATGATTATCATGAAATTTATGTCACTTTTGAATACACATTCCCATTGTCGCCTTCTTATAATTATCACTTCATTGTAAAATAAAATCATATAAACCTAAACCCTATACATTTACCTTGTTTCCAAATTTAAAATTAATTAAATAAACTTGATTATTACTTTACTTAACCTATGAAATAATTGTGTTTAAATTTATTGTAAACCCATGTATGCATATTACAATTGAATGCATACACTGACTAAATTTTTTTGCCTTGAGTTAAAAAAGATGAGTAGCCTACCTCAATTTTCAATAAGTATTCAATAATTACATGTTTTTTTTTTTTTTTTCAAAACAAAAAAACTAACAATGTAAAATGAAGATGATAAAATGCTATGCATTCAATTGTGAAATTGAATGTAATACAAATTTGAAGTAAAACAATTTGATGGTTTTATGAACATTTTTTTTCACTTTTTAGTAAAATACAGTAGGAATTTTTCAAAGATTATATCACTTTAAAGGGAAAATTTTAAGTGATCATCAAAATTTCTCAAGGATTATAGTTATTTCTAAATATATATTTAGTTTTTTGATGTTTCATTTTTATATATGAACAATTATAAATTTTGAAAGGCAATGTTGAATGGATGACTATCATAAAAATTTAACTCACAAAATCTTCACCATTTAACTTAGTGTGAAATTAGTAAGGGAAGTATTGTATATACATTGTATGACACTTGGGAATGCCCATCTTATCAATATTAGAGATGTCCAATAATGAATACATCTAATATTTTTTTTATGTCATCAACATTTAAATTAAATGTATCAAATAAGAAAATTTTAAGATTTATAGAGGGAAAGGCAACCTCTTATAATTAGAAAACAAATTATGCTACTAAGTTAAACTCAATGTTAGGAAAGATTGTAAACTTTTATGTATAAGGGTATTTTGAAAAGACAATAAGTTTAAGTTATATATTAATTCTAAAACTTTAGTATAAAAACATTCATGTATGTTTTTTTTTTTATGAACTAGATAGGTTTCCCCAAGTAAAGGCATAGTTGAATATATCATTCACTCAGGAAAGGAAAGGCTTGACCTGATGTGTTATTTTTTAGTGCTCTTATTATCTTTGTTAAGAAAAAAAATGGTATTATAAAAAAATAATTAGTTGCATGCTCTTTATGAAGGTTTGAAAAATATCTCTTCTAATGTCTATTCAAACGACCAACTTATTACTTATCTATTAGGAAGTGACATAGTTTGTTATTATAAGAAATGCTTTTTGTCTCTTATATGTTTGACATTAAATAAGAGCTACATAGCGACTAGTCCCTGCCTTTGTATTGTAAACTATTTAAAATTATGTTTGCATGTAAATTTATAAAGCAAGCTCATTGTCATAATAAATAATATGCATAAATTAATAATAGTAAATAGATAAAAGAGTTTGTATGTAAACTTGTAATGTAAGTTCACTATAACAGTAAAAAATATGTAAAAATTAATAATAGTAAATAGAGAAAAGTATTAATGATGAGATTTAGTGATATAGTATTTATAGAGGAAGTGACACACTTTATTATTATAAGGGATAACTTTTTATCCATGATATGTTTGACATTAAACAAGAGTCATATAGTGGCTAGTCCCTGCCCTTGTATTGTAAATTATTTAAAATTGTGTTTGCATATAAATTTGTAATGCAAGCTCACTATTATAGTAAATAATATGCAAAAAATAATAATAATAAATAGAGAAAAGAGTTTGTATGTAAATTTGTAATGTAAGTTCACTACAACAATAAATAATATGTAAAAATTAATAATAGTAAATAAAAATATATATTAATGACGAGATTTAAGGATATAGTGTGTGTATGTGTGTATATATATTATGTCATAGAAGTAATATAGTCTTACATGTTATAATAAAGGTTGAGTAAGAGTGAGTCCCTAACTTTGTATTGGAAATTGTTTATGCTTGTATTTATGTTTAATTTTATAATGTATGCTTGATTTAATAATCTGAACTTGAAAATACAAAATTAATATTGTGTCACTTGTTATTACAATTTAATTTTGATTAACACTTTTATTATATTTATTTTCTAGATTTAACATGATATATTGATGTGATAACAAAGTAATAATACTGATAAATTTAATATAAATTTTTAATATAAAATAATATGTGTATTGTATTTCTTTAAATTTTCATTAAGATTAAATATTATTATATAACTCAAAAACATATATACTACATGTTAAAATATTTGACTATAATCTTAGGCATCTATTAGATGGTAGCTAGCCCTTGTTATGGTGATATGAATAGGGGAATAAAAATATATAACTATAATCTTTGTCACTGTCTAGAGTATAGGCTGTGTAACCCTCACTATGTTCGTGTGAGAGGGCCAATAATTAGGGTTTTTGTTTTGCAAAGGTAAAAATATTTATTGATAAGGAGCTAAGATTTTTTTTTTAAATAGAATCTGAAAACAAAAATGCATATTAGCCTTTAAAAGTCTATAGTGTGTCATTTATACGGTGAATATGACGTACAGTTATAGGACTCACACAGTGGATCTCAGCTAGATTGCTGACTACAACATCTTGAGGGACTTGACCAGCTGATCACACCAATATAAATGCATTATTATTTGAGCTATAATAAATTTGGACCTCTAAATTGGTTGGTACAGGGATGATTTTGGCATTGCTATGGAATAAAGAAAAAAGTCAATTATTTTTAGCTTTTGATTAAACGATAGGTAAAGGCATTGACAAGGAAGGTTTGTGGTTGAATTCAATCTTTTTCTAGTTGTTCACTTAGTTTACCGATAAATATGCCATTAGGTGAGTTTGATTGGTTCCCGGATGGAATAAGTGGATGTTGTGTTATGATAAATTGGTCTTCCTATCTTACCCATAAAATAACATGATGAACTATATTTCCATCAAATTACAAATACACCATAAATCTCAACCATCGATATCATGTTAGTTGTTAATAAGGTAGGTAGCGTATAAATCATATTAAAAATGAATTATAATTATAAATATTTTATTACGTGAATAGTGTGGCATTCAAATCATATAAAAATATAGGAGTAAATTATTATTATCAGATTATCTATTTATTAATTATAAAAAAAATTGTACTCAGTAGTTAATTTTAAATATTTTTTTATAGTTTTCAAATCAAATGCATTTAAAATTGAAATAAATATAGTGGAATATGTTCTAATAACACTTCAATAATATGCTTATATTTAAATTTTAACTATTAGAAAAACTTTACATTTTTATTAGAATATATATTCCAAGCAATTTGATTGGATGAAAAAAATTGAATAATTGTAAAATGATCTTATTAGTCCTTGGTAGGCAAAGACTAATAACCTTAAAATTAGTAATCTTAACATCTTTCAAATATTTATATTTGATACTATTATATGTTTTTAATATATTTATAATAGGAAAACTAGATACATAAATATAATTAAAAAATTATAAATAAATATATAATACTAAACAAATATGCATTTATGGGTTGATATGGGAGAGAGGAGCGGGAGGAGGAATTGTCAAACAAGGAGACGGCAGGGAGGACAACAAGAGGAACCTAGGGATGAAGGAGGATGAGGGGTTTCCTGCACCACCAAACCCATTCCACATAAGTTTGAATGGTCGACTAGGTGAAAGAGAGTCACAACTGAAGTATGGAATACCCCAAATATGGGAACTAAAGATTTTAGGTAGAGTTTGGCAAAAAAACTCAAAGTGGAAGATTCGCTTACGCTTAGTGATAGATCCATGGGATTAAGACTATGTTTTGTAAGACAATAATTTGGCAGAAAATATGTGATAAAATGGTGTCATTTATTTAGAGTGGAAGTGATGTTTCCTCCTACTCATAGATCTATAGGGCTTATACTATGTTGGGTACGGACTGACAGAAGTTTAGGTTCCTTTTTCACCTTGAGGGGAGATTTTCCCATTTGGAAGGTTGGGTATTATTTTATTCCCTTTATGCTCTTGTTATGTCTTGGTTTTATAAAGGAGCTCATTTCACACAGTCTGATTATTGTTATCTCCTTCTACTGCTGGGAAAGGGAGGAAGCTTGGAGGTTTTGTGTTTAACTGTGTATTTTTCAAAAATCCTATGCTTACCTTGTGTAGAAAGTTGTATTTATAGGTGGGTTTTGGCAGAAAATCCTTTGTGAAATGTTTGTGATAGATTTGCAGGGTTTATGTTGTGCTAGGTAAGACAAATCGGCTCTATGTTGGTTGCATCCCCAAGAACCAGCTTCACTTGATGGGGAAACTACTCCATGTGTAAGACTGGTTATTTTTTTTACCCTTTATGCTCTTGTTTTATCTTGCTATTATCATAAGGGAGCTTATTTCACACAGTTTGATGACTGTTATGTTAGCTTTTATGGGTTTGAAGGTGGATGTGAGAGGTCTCTTCTTTGAATCTCTCTGCTTTCTCGGGGTCAGAGCAATGTGGGTTTTGATAGAGGAAGTTAGAGGATTTCTTATCAAAGCTTTTGGGGTTTAAGTGGATGATAGAGGAATCTATCCCTTCCTTGCTTCTATGGATTTTAGAGGATTCCACTTTGTTATCTTTCTAGGAAGGGTGGATGTTAGAGGATTTCACCCCTGTTTCTTCTAGTTTCTAGGATTTGTTTTAAAAACTCTCAGTGTTGTTTGTTGTTCATTTGGCCTGATATGCAATGATCACCCCAACCTTTATAGGAAGAGGGATGATGGTAGACAGATTGTTGAAGGTATCTCAGTGAAAGCGAAGACAAAGGGGACTTATGATGCGCTGAAGATTCCTAATTTGTATCAAGTTGTTGCTAGATTTCTAAGGACAAGTTAGATAGTTCCTTGTCATGTTTTAGCTATTGTTTGTCCCAATGGGCATGTAGGCCCACTAGTTGTACTTCAGTTGTGTACTTGCTTCAAGAAGGCAGAATATTAGAAGACTGCCCACTCCTAGTGGGTTTTTGTTCTATAGCAAAATTTTAGGGGAAGCCTAATTGAAGTGTGAAAACTGTGGTTTGCATCTTTTGATTATTGAAGAGTTGTTGCTAAGGTTGTGGGATCCTTCAAACCCTCTTGATGATATGGTTGTGGGATCCTCCAAACACTCTCATTTTTCAAATGACTTGTATCAAGTTGTTGCTAGGTTGCTGAGGATGATTTGCCTATCATCTTGTTATGATTTAGCTATTGAATGGCTTAATGAATGTGTAGGCTCAATAGTTGTGCATAAGCTATGTTGACATTTCAAGAAAATAGAAGATTTGTAGAAGATAATCTATGTCTAGCTAGTTTTTGCTATACAACATAAGTTTTAGAGAAGCTCCATCAAAAGGTATAGTAATTGTTTGTATTTTATGTTTGTTGAAGAGTTGCCTCTCTTATCTTCATAAGGTTGTGGGATCCTTTAAACCCTCTTGTAATGATTGTGGGATTCATGAAACCCTCTCTTCTATGGTTGGGGGACCTTTCAAAACCTATTGTTATACCAATTGTGGGAGCCATTAAACTCTTTTGTTGTGATATGGTTGTGGGATCCATCAAACACTTTCATTGTGATTTTGTTCGGTTATGGAATCCTTCAAACCCTCTTAATTGTAGGTCCATTGTTTAAAACTTTTTTTTAATTGTAGGTCCATTCTTTAAAACTTTTTTTTAATTATGGGATCAATTATCAAAACCATCACTTGTTTGATTCATAACTCTAACTTTAAAAGCATGTTCAAATTCTTATAACTTGATATTTACCTATCAAATAAAAAATATATATATTTACAAAATTATAAATAAATATTAGGAACATTTAAATATTAAAAAATTATGAAAAATATACCACATATTTACCTTAGGAATCGATATGTGTTAACATTAAATCCTAGTACTTGCTAAAAATAAATAAATTAGGTTTGATTACTCTAAAAGCTTAGAAGTGTAATAGTACCTCCTTAGAAAAAAATAAGAGTTGCAACAAATTAGCAAAGGATGTTAAGAAATTTGTTGAAGAAATCCTCCTTTGAATATCAAATCTAGAGATGCAAAGCAAACCTAGTTTTATATAGATTTGAAAAACTTTCGTTAATAATCAAACGACGTTGCATATGGCACCAAGTATGAGTGTGTGGTTGGGAGAATTAATTATTTGATAAAATTGTTGCATATATATATTTGGACTATCATTTGTTTGAAAAGGTGCATATAATTATTATTTTTGCTTGACTTTTCTGTTTTATGAGTTGGTAATTGTGGGGACAGATAAATTTTGGTGGCTATGAGTTGGTGTTGCGGCTACGGAGGTGGGCGATTAAATTAGTCAATAGACATGCACTTATTATATTACTCATCATCATTGTACTAGTATATGCATATAGATTTGTCTCACTCCTACACAACTCCACACTCTTTTATAACATATATGGTGGAATATATTATCATTTAGGTTTTAAGTTTTTTTTTTAAAAAATTAAAGTTTTATTATAATATATATTTTTATTAATTTGATTGGTTGGAAAAAAATCATATAATTATAAAGTGATTTATATAATTCTTTATTTGACTAATAAAAATTTTATCAATTGTATTAAAAAAAAATTAAATAAAATATATATTAAATAAAGATTATATAAAAAAATTAAGTTTAATTTTATTTATAAATTTTAAGATTGTTAATACCATAAAATATACAAAGAAAGAATCCAAATATTATTTTATATAATTTTAAAATAATTTAAATAATACTCCATCCATTTATAATTTGGACATGTAAAAATAGTGATTTATAAGTTATTATTAAAAAACAAATATGTAGATAGTTTGTTTGTTTTTGTTTTTTTTTTTTGATGAAGTAAATATTTTTAATCAGAGTTATGAATTGGAACTGGGATACAAAAAGGAGTCTAGTTTCTAATATCATAAAGACGTAAAAATAACAAAAAACAAAGAACCACTAAATGAGGACTACAACCCAGTCAGAATGGGAAAATGATACAACGAAAGAAAGGTAAAGCAGATGAATGACAGGTCGTCAAACCTATACTAATAAATAATGACAAAATCTTAGGAGAGTGTGATGTCCTTCAACAAGACTTCAGTCAATTTGATTTACATAAGATCACAAAATCGTGACAGAAGTAAGACCCAACCCAAAAAAAACTCAAACAAAAATGATGCAATACTCAACGACAAGCTAGGACTAATCTTCTCTCACACTATGAAAGAAGATCCTTTTCTCACATTATTGATTGAAATCCTTTTCTCACCAAAATTTTTACCTCTAACCTCAACATTTTTACCTCATATCCCGTGCCGTGCCTTTTTCTTGACAATAATACTTATATAAATATTCAATTTTCCAACACAGTTAAAACAAAAAGTGAGGGACGAAAAAGATTTTTAAAAAAAGACACAAGGTGGGGAGAGGGCCGTGACTCTAAATATTATTATTATTCACGTGGGTTTAAAAAATCTATATATTTCTTTGTGCAAATTTGGCTTGATATCAAGTTTCATTGTCAAGCAAGTAAGTAAGTCAGGTCCCCTTCCTTCCTTCCTTGTGGATGCGAATGGTGGAGGCTTTTGTTTTTTATAAAGTGAAAAGGATCGATGAGCGCCAACTTTTTTTTATCCATCCATTTTATTTGTGCGTCTTATATTTAATTCCCTTTCCACAAACTACTATTATTCTGTCGGTGGAAGATTCCTTCACCAAACTGTCGGCGTGCCACATTTATAATAATAATTTAGACGTACTAATAATCCTGTAGCAAAGGGTATTTAAATTTGTAATAAGTGTAGTGGAGTATTTTCTAAATAACATATTGTTTAAAATTTAAATTTTATAAAAAATTTGTAATTTTATTGTAATATATATTTGTAATAATTTGATTGGTTATAAAAAAATTATATAGTTATGAAATGAATCTTATAGTTTTTTTCTTAACAAAATATTAAGATATTTTTATTATATAATTATATTTGATTAGATTTTTAAAAGATATTTTTTTATCCTTTAAAATTTAATTATTTTCAATCTAAAACCCATAATATTTTTAATTTGATGTAACAATATTTAAATTGTCAAAAAGTTAAAGTAAAATAATGTAATAAATTAATTAAAATACAACTTTTGTTGATACTTGATTGGAAATGGGAATATATAAGTACGAGCTTTATTACTAGTTTATCATAAATTTGTAATGACCATAATTCTATTTTAGTTGTAGTTGATAGATTAACTTAAATGGCTCTGACTTTTTACTTGCTAATATTATGTTGTCATCTTTAAATATAACTCATTTGTTTGTTAAATAAATATTTTGTTTACATGGTCTCCCAAAGAATTTGTATTGGATTGAGATCCAAGATTTACTTCTTTTTGGAACTCACGTTTTGGTGAGGTAGGTACTAGTTTTAGTTTTAGTATTGTCTATATCACTCTAAATCAAGTAGTCAAATTGAAAGAATTAATAAAATAATTAAAGTTTTGTTTAAAATGTATATTGTTAAAAGACTGAAACTGTTGAAGACTATACATTTAATTGAATTTGTTTATAATCAAGGTTATCATTTTACTATTAAAATGTCATTTTTTTAAGTACTTGTATATTACGATTTGATCTTATTTATAGAACATGGTATGAAATTAAAAATATATAGGAAATAGAAAAAATAATTAATAAATTTAAACAAAACATGAAAATTATATAAGATAGATATAAGAGTTATGTAGATGGCATTAACTAGTTTATTATTGAATTTATAATTGATGGAAAAGTATTTCTTAAGTTTGAACTAAAAATGAATTTCTTAAAGCTTAGAAATTATATTAAATTAACTGTTTATTATTATGGTCCCTTTACAAAGATTAGGAAACCTAATTTATAAATTTGATTTACCTTCTCAGTTGCATAGAATTCATAATATGTTTCATCCGCTTTTACTTAAGAAATATTTTTAATTGAACATTTGTTTGATTGGAAGAATATAGATATTGAATTTAGTTGTGAATTTAAAATTGAACTTGGGATATTGTTAATAAAAGAACTAGAAAATTAAAAAAATAAAGTAATTATTGAAGTTAAATTTAAATGAAAATTTTATGATATTAATAATGCTTCCTGAAAAAAAAATGAATTTACTCATAGTCAATATCCATATTTGTTTGACTAAATATTGTTTATTGTCCCATAATCCTAAAGGTAGCAACGACGTACATGGAGAGAAATGTTATATGACTTTTTACCCTTGCAACTATGTCAAAAGAATAATGATAAAGTCACTAGCATGTGGAGTTTGAAAATGATAAAATTCAATAAATAAATAATGTTATGTAATTGTTCAAGTTGTGAAAGAATATTATTTAATGTATAAAGTTGTGAAGTTTATGTAAGTAATTAAACATATTTTGAAAGGTTATGTTGGTTACAACAGTTGTTTGTGTACTTATATGTTTATCGGAGTCATTTGGAGGGGGAAGAATAATCATATAAGAAATTCAAGGTGAAATGAGACAAAGAAATTATGGGCATTGAAAAAGCGCAAATAAGGTATGTCCAACAAGAGGTACGAAGGTTGTGAGTTATTACTTATAAATAGATTCTTCCTTGTTGTCACATGTTTTGTTTGTATTTCAAATTTTACTGTGAGAGAGTTGCCTTTGTGAAAATTCCATTCATATATTATTTGAACCGTGAATTAATACAAAATAGATTGTTCATTAAATAGTGTAATTGTTTGAGGCACTTTAATAAATAATGAAATATTGCTTTAAAATATTTGTTGTTTGTTAAAAATTAATGTGTTAGAAAATATATTTTTTAAATTAAATAATAAAAGTGGAAAATGTTTAATTATTTATTTTGAATTCAAGTTTAGAAAAATTAGGTAATGAGAGTACCTAACTCCGTGATATTTTCCACCAAAATCAAGTATATCGTTTTTAAGTTATTCATATTTCAAAACAAATTATAATTATTTGTCATTCATTTATGCATGTGGAAAATATAAATAATGTTTATACAAATTCTCGTGTATATTGAATTTTATTTTAGAACTTTAGGTACACAAGATTGTGTGTGTGTGTGTGTGTGTGTGTGTGTGTGTGTTTTTTCTCATTTGATTTTATATGTATTCAGTCACACATCAAAATGGGGTAGAATGTAGACATCTAAAAATTATTCCTATACATTTATTAGTCATTAAATTATAAATTTTAATGTTTTTTAACCATTAATTATTCATCTAAATTAAGTATTATTGGTGTGTGTTTTTTTTATTTTTGATAGTCTCTTACCCTTCTCCCGACCCTATCCAACTATGATATTATCTCACATGATTTCCCATCATTTTGAACTACTTGTTTGAAACATATTCTAATGTTCCAAACAAATTGGAATGTGATTCCTATTTAAGAAACTTTGTGTGGCCCTTTGTGGCTAGATTGGTCTCACCTTTTTTGTCCTTACTTTTTCACCTTGTGATAATTTGATGTCAATTTGTACACCAATAGGGTCTAAATTGAATTCAATTTATCTATGAATACATATTTTCACCTAAGGAAATATAGATAATTCATGTTATTAATCACAAGTATTTATTAAGAACTTACAAGCATTTTAGAAGAAATAAAGTAATCGTTAGAGCACATAAGTCCATGTCAGATATATCATACTACATCAGTTTTCATGTTGTTGATCATGAAGGCTTGATGTTATTCAATATTATTATTTTTTAGGGCCCTAAAAATATCAAGGTAGTTTGATTATTCTCTTCTTTAACACTTATCACAAAACATATATTTTTTCCATAAGTTTTCAAATATTACTCTCTAATTATGGAAAAAATAAGACTTTTGTTGTACATGTGATTAAAACTAAATATTCATAAATTGAGCAAGGTTTTTTGTCTAGATAAATTACTCTAATAGTTGTGAAATTTATGGTTTTAGTTTATGTCACTTTTAAATGTGCATTCCCATTTTCACCTTCTTATGACCATCACTAAATTCAAAAATAAAATCAGATAAACCTAAATCCTATGCATTTTTCATGTTAGTGAATTTTAAAATAGTTAATTAAACTAAATTATAATTTTATACACATTATTTAACCTAGTTAAAAGTAATGGAATTTTTTATTTCCTAATTTAGTGTAAACCCATTTATACATATTACAATTGTATGCAATACACTAACTAATAAAGTTTACTATAAATTAAAAACTATGAGTATCCTACCTCAATTTGCAGCAGGTATTCAATAACTACATGGTTTTAAAGTATTTTCACTAAGTAGGTATTCAATAAATACGAAACAATTAATAAGAGAATAAATATTAATTTAAATTCTCAAAGTCTTCTTTCAACCTAGATTACATGTGTATAGCACAAATTCTATTCTCTAGGGTTTTCAACATAAATATTTGCAAAGCCAAAAAATCTACACATAATTAAAAAAAATCAAATTTTAATGAATTTATTTATTCGTAAGTTATAAAACAAATTTTACAAATAAAAAGTAATTAAAAATGGCAAAGCAATTCATTCGTCTTACAAGACTTTTTACATGATATTCACAAGACTCATTAAAAATAAATAGTTATACAAAGACATAACAATCCTTTCCCATAGTCGAAAGGAAAAAATTTGACCCTGTTTACAATAACAATCATCCTTTATATAGACCTTTTCCCACCTAAAGTAGTTACATAACTACTTTCTAACTTGACACTAACTTTACTCATATCAACCTGAGTTGAAATATTTTGTTTGGGTGCTTTCACTTTCTTTCACAAAACATGACTTTCAATCATAACATTTCATCAATAATTCCATTCTAAGCATATCTTATGATCATCGTATTTCTTAGAGGCATTTTGTCAAATAGCTTCATTGCCCCTTCAACTTGCCCATTTTATGTATATCTTGAAATCATAGCATTCCAAGAGACCACATTTCATTCAACCATTTTGATAAACACTTTACATGCATCTTCTATTCTCCCACACTTAACATACATGTTAATAAGAGAACTACCCACAAAGACATTAAAATTTAAATCATTTATAATCAGATTTTGATTTAGCTCCTTGCCATGTTCCAAAAATCACAAATTGGCACATGCCGAAAATATTTCTGAATTTGGCTTTCCATGTGCTAGGTGCATTTCACAAATGAAATCTAGAGTCCTATCGAAATAATTATTATGCACATACCCTGAAATTATTGTAGCCTAAGATCTTGGTTTCATGGCATTGCAACTGCAAAAATAATTACAAGGGTTGCAGAGATTATATAGGAGTAGGTATGTAGTGAAACAGTTCTATGAAATTCAAAAATTATAAAATTTACACATGTTGAGAAAATCTAGGAGGTTTGAATGTAAAATTAAATTAAATTTATATTTATAAAACACTTTTATTGGTTGTAAAGTCCCTAAAATTTCTCTACAGGGGCTATAACTTCTTGCCCCTAGTTGTTACTCATCTCTAAAAATCTTTCTCTTATGCAGTCACTACTCCTATTTTTTAGGGAAAGATTATATTTGTTGTAGTTCAATGGATTTACAATTGCATGGGACCGCTTGCAACTGTAAAATAGTTGCAGTTGCCCCCTCCATGAGACGACCCTCTAAGCCACCACATCATGTTCTTGCATTTCTCCCTAAAAAAGGCTTTGAGGCCTTATCCACGGGCCCATTTTGTGCAAATCCTTCCCAAGTCTTTGAACCTTATGAGATTTTTAAAAGATTTATATTATTATTATTTTTAACAGAGGTGTCCATGATGGAAACTATTGCATTTATAATTTTAGAGAGAGCCATCCTATATATCATAACAAATTTAAAAATTGCTTACAAAATATATACTCCTTAAAATAAGGAACAACTATTCTTTAAAAAGAAACCTTTGAAAAATGAAACGTATTAGAAGGCTGAATGCTACTTCTAGCTTTTTAGTTGCCAACTATTTATTTATATCTGATCAATTTTTATTTTTATTTTTCAAACAATTTTTTTTAAATAAAATATTCTTATTTTTTCTAAAAATCATAAAACCTCCAATATAAAAAAAGACCCAGAATTTCTCAGTCGTGCTAAAATTCTTCATGGCTTCGAAGAGTTCATCGGATTTTCGTGGTCGATGATCACTGTGTTGGAAGAGCCGTGAAATCTTGAGGCCTAATCAGGCTTTGAATCCCGGCCCATACTGCGGAGAATGTTTTGTTGCTTTCAATGCCAAAACAAATTGAAGTCTTTGAGATTTAATCAGACAAATAAACCCAATTCATACCCCGAGTCAGACTCCTCCGTTTTCCTCAGACATTGCCTTGGCATTTTCGTGTGGTGTATAGAATTTGTCATGCTTTCAAGAGTCTTATCAGGTTTTAAAACCTAATATCCATTGTATCAAAACATTTCCAACATCTCTGACCAAATCGAGTGAAAAACTCCCATTTACGTTGTGTTCGCACTTCTTTCTAATCTCAAAACCAATTTTGGCCCCATGTGTGCATTGATGAAATCGCTTAATAACTTTTTCGTTCTAACCACTGAAGAATTTCTGATTAATACAGCGAGGATGCTTTTGGAGTTTTCAAATCCAAATCGGGAGACAAAATCCAATTAACACTGCATCGATCTTCTTAAAACCTTCATGATTTAATCGGGCTTTTAGGCCCAATTAACATTATGTGAGATCATTTTAAAAACGGAATAAAAATCTCAATTGACACTGAGTTGCTTCTTGCCATTTCTCTTGCGGGTAAAAATTCCCGACATACACTGGATCGCATGTTTTGTTTGATCAATTGCCTCCAGATATGTATCCAAATCTCTTTCTAGCTCTTCCAGGGTATGTCATAATGTGTTTCCCTTTGAAATAGATACCTAACTTATTGAAAAAAATTTACCTCCTCAATTGCATCGAATTCATAATGTGTTTCATGTGATTTTACTTAAAGAAATATGTTTATAACATTGGACATGTGATTGATTAGAAGAATATAACTATTGAATAACTTGAACATAGGAAGATTATTGATAAAAGAATTAGGAAATTTTTTAAAAAAAATAGAATAATCATTGAAGTTAAATTTAAATGGACATTTTGTGATATTAATATTGTTACATATGGAAAATTTAATTTATTTTTAGTTAATATTCATATATATTTTATTAAACATTGTTGATTGTATTTTTGGGAGAAATGTTATGTGATTTTTTACTCTTGCAACTATGTAAAAAGAATAATGACAAAGTCACTGACATGTGGAATTATAAAATAATTAAATAAATATTATGTAATTACTTAAGTTGAGAAAGAATATTATTAATGTGTAAAGTTGTGAAGTTTGTGTACTAAGCATATTTTGAAAGGTCGTGTTGATTGTAACGGTTTTTTGTGTACTTATATGTTTATTGGCGTTCTTTAGAGGGGAAAATTAAGCATATGAGAAACTCAAGGTGAAGTGGAGCAAGGAATTTGTGGGCATGGAAACAGGGCATATAGGGTATGTCCAACAAGGTTTCCAGGGCATATAGGGTATGTCCAACAAGGGGTACAAGGCATACTCCTAAAAATTCTAATTAGGGTTGTGAGTTGTCATTTATAAAGAGATTGTCCCTTGTTGCCACATGGTATGCGTGTGTTTCCAATTTTACTACAATAGAGGTACCTTTGAGAGAATTCCATTGATATATGTATTTGAACCTTGAATTAATATAAAATAGATTGTTTGTTGAATTATGTAATTGTGTGAGGCATTGCAATAAATAATGAAATATTGCTAAAAAAAAAATCATTGTTGTCTTGTAGAAATCAATGTGTCAGAAAATATTTTTAAAATTTTAAATAATAAAAGGGGGAAATGTTTAATTATTTATTTTGAACTCAAGTATAGAAAAATTAAGTAGTGATAGTGCCCAACTCCATGATATTTCCTACTAGAATCAAGTATATCATTTTAAAGTTATTTGGATTTTAACAGATTATAATTATATGGCACTCGCCCATGCATGTGTGGAGAAAGAAATAATGTTTTTGCAAATTCCCACGTGTACATTGAATGTTTTTGTAGAGCTTCAGGTACACAAGATGATGTATCCATATCTCCTTTACTTTGATATGTATGCACACACACATCAAAGTGGGGTAGAATTCAGACATCTAAAAATTATCTCTAGATATTTGTTAGTCATTAAATTGAATAATTTTAGGGTGTTTTGTCCTCATTAATTTTTCATTTAAATTAGACATTATTAGTGTGTTTTTTGATTGTCAATAGTCTATGAGCCTTCTTTCAATCCCTTCCAATTGTGGTATTATCTCATATGATTTCCCATCATTCTGAGCTCTTTGTTTGGAACATACCCTGACATTCCAGACAAATTGGAACAAATTACTATCCAAGGAAATTTTTGTGGCCCCTTGTGGCTAGATTGTACTCACTTTCTTTGTCTCTCCTTTTTTGTCATGTGATCATTTGATATTAGTTTGCAGACCAATACGGTCCTAAATTGAATTCAATTTGTTTATGAATACACATGCATTGTAGTTTATTTTCATCTAAGGAAATCTAGAGAATTCATATTATTATTCACAAATATTTATTGATCACTTACAAGCATTATAGAGGAAATTAAGCAATCATTAGAGCATTCATTGAAGTGCATGAGTTCATGTTAGACATATCAAAGTACATCTGTTTGCATATTTTGATCATCAAGGTTTGATGCTTTCGATATTATTAATGTCTAAGGTCTTGAAAAATATCAAGATAGTTTGATTATTCTCTTGTTTAATGCTTGCCCCAAAACATATATTATTTTTCTTATTTTTTTAAATATTATTGCTTAATTAGGGCAAAAATAAGACATTTGTTTTACATGTGATTGAATCGAAAGATTGATAAATTGAGAAATATTTTTTGATACCAAACCTAGGGGAACATAGTCATCAAATTTTTTTTAGTACATCCACATTTTTGTTGAGAACGATAGTTTATGGTTTTACTGTATAGAGCGAAAGTGTATAGTCTATACAAGTTGCTCTAATCATCATGAAATTTATGGGTTAAATTTATGTCATTGTTGATTGCATATTCTAAGTCATCTTTTTATGAGTATATCACTTATTGTAAAATCAAATCAAATAATCCTAAGCCCTATGCCTTTTTTAATATTTAAAATTTAAAATTAATCAATTAAGCATGATTATCATGTGATGCACATTATTTAACTTGGTTAAAATTAATGTAATTTAGTTTAAGCCCATTTATGCATATTATAATTGTATGCATACTCTACCTAATAAAATTAGCTTGAGTTAAAAATTATGAGTATCCTACCTAAATTTGCGCTAGGTATACAATAACTACATGGTTTTTAAGTATTGTTGTTTAAAAAAAGAATACCAACCATGAAAAATGAAGATGATAAAATGTTACGCATTCAAATTTGAAATGGAATATAGTCCAAATCTAAGGGTTAAATTTGATAGTTATATGAACGTATATTTTTTTTTTGTGGTAAGATACATTTAAAAAAATTCAAAGACCATATCAAATAAAAGGGAAGAATTTTGAGTGACTGTCAAAATTTCTCAAGGATTATAGATATATATAAACAATTATAATAAATATATATTTAGTCTTTTGATGTTTCCTTTTTAAATATGAACAATATTAAATTTTGAGAGGCAATGTTGAATGGATGACTTCGTATTAATTTAGTTCACATGAAAGGTTGACTATCAAATTTAAAACCTGAATATGATAGAAGCATTCATTAAATGCAATTAAATAACTTAAATCTTCATATACCCAAGTTAAGATGCATAACTATATACCTGAATTTTGCCAATAAAACACAAGTATTATGTCTTTTGTGATTTTTGTATTTAAAATCTTCTAATTTTAAATCAAGATCCCATTGGTGTGTGTCATTGTAGTCCTATGTCTTTTTCCATCATTCTTTCACACTAATTTCACTATATTTTCTAAAGTTTTAGGCTTCTATGTGTTTCATTATCTCAGTCACATGGATCCCTATTCCTTTTTCCCTTCCATTTTTATAAAATATTTATGAATTATATAGCACCTCAGTCTTGTATGCTTGGTAAATACATATAATGGATATACATTCAGAGTATAGACATTTATCATTATCGAAAGACACGCATACACTATCTCTCTGTGATTATTGTTTATCTCTTAGTCCGACCAACGTTATTTTGATGATTCAGACCTTCTATTATGCTTATAATGTTATAAGCTTGCTTATTATCTATCTCTACAAGTTTTGGACTTGTGCTCATTTTCAAACTGCCTAGACATTTGTGTCCCATTTAGACACCTACAATGATGCAAGTGTTTGTATCCAACACAAGTGTCTAGTTCCCTAAAGTTATCTAATTTTAAAATGAAACATATTCCTATGGTTGGCCTAAGTGATTTAATGCGAGATATTCTCCAAAGGAATTGGTATATATATAATATTAACCCTCATTCATTCTTCACCTAACACAATGTATCAACTTATTATCTACTCACAAGGCAACATACCAAAGGCATCAATCGAGCACTCAAGTGAGCAAATCTTCCCTACTTTCTCAATTTTCCATATCAGTCATAGGGATAACACATCTAGAGGTATGAAGTATTGAAGGATCATTCCATGAACCACATTTTTCAAGTCACAAGTTAGGTCACTCTATGTACTTGTTTACCACACATTGCATAATACACACACAAGCCAACACATTTAGGAGAGAACTAAATAAATCTGAGGACATCTTCAGAGTACTGTCTATGTAAGTAGTACTTATTGACATAGGGTTCTTTCGGTCAGCTCAATATCGTATGCCCATTAAGCCATTTTTCTCATAGCCAATATGAAGATGAAGAACTAAGGTTTTGTTATTTGACAAGAAGAGACAATCCATGATCTAAATTTGAATCCACCAAAGGAAAGGTGATAAAGAGCCCATAAGCATCCAAGTGGTTCCATCCAATTTTAGTAATTATTTTTTATTGGACACTTGCATCTGAGTCAGATAAAAGTGTTGACGTAACCATCTCATGTTGATACAAATGTCTATAGATATAAAGGTACAATTTCTAAAATTAGGTGACTGATCTAGAATCTAGATTTATTTTATTTCCTTCATGTTTAATATCTAGATCTGTATTGGCATTAGAACTAGCTAAGTATCTTGTGTTCATTATCATTATAATATATAACATAGTTGTATTTTCTATTTTTAGTGTATTTCAGCATAATAGATTCAATATATGTTTATCTAAGTTTTGTAATTAATTGGTTTACTTTAGATATAGTCTACCATCTTTGTGCCCTAGGCTATATCTACCCCCTTTAACCCTAGATTCTCTAATCTAGATTTTAGGGTTAAACATTTGATGAACCCGACCTCTGAGTCTTCCTTTAAAAACCTAGTCTGATCTATGGTTTCTAAACTCCTATGGTTTCATCTTTTCATGATGTATTTTCATATCTGAAACTTTACCCTAGGGTTTTACACTCATCTAGTCACAAGGGTTTTGTGTTCAGATGCTTGCAAATTCTTCTTCTTTGATTGGCATATTTTAGCTTCCAAATAGATCCATTTCATGATTCCTTAGAGGTATTTTCTATTCAGATGGTAAGCTCAAAAACTTATTTTTTCACCAAAACTAAGTATGTATTTTTCACTTTTTACAATTTACTATTTTTAGTAAATATTGACATACAAATAAAATGGTGTATTTATGTTGTAGTTAATTTATGGGTTTCATCAAAAATAATATTCTATTTAAAAACCTCTCTCATATCTATGAAATAAATAATAATTTTACCATATTTTTTTATTATTAGGAATATTGTAGGGTTCTACTTTTGAAGCATTTCACATTGTTTAGCATATTTCTGATTCATAATAGATCAAATTTAAAATTCTTCTAATATTTTTTATAAATATGTTGATATAGACAAAAACCTCTTTTTTTTCCAAAAGGTTGTGCAAATTTTATGAATTTAGTATTTTACTATCTTTAGCAAATTTAGACCTACAAGCCATACAGTGTACTTCTGTTTTACTATTTTTGAGGTTTGTCTCTTTTTCTATGTTTCCAAAAAACTTGTTTCAGATTTCAAAATTTCTTAGCTAATCACTTTATATTATTTTCTCTTTAGTTGGCACATTATGGTGACACTGACCTTTGGTCTCAAAACCCTAGTTGACCTAGGGTTTGTTGATTTACTATTTTATAAATCCTAATTTCAAAGTGTTCAAAATTTAAAAATCATAATTTTCTCTTTTCTACAAACATGTTTAATATGGATATTTCTCTTAGCTACTTCATTTTATAGTGCATCACGGTAATTGTTACTTGTTATGTTTTATGTATGATGAAATTAATTAAAAGGAGTCACCAACTTGATCAATATAATGAGAGGGTTTCAAAACAAAACCAGAATTTAAGCCCTCTTTCCAACTCTTCTTGTGATAGTACTAGTCTCTTCCTCCTAACCCTAAGGAGGGTCATAGCTACCATCCCTATAATTAGACCCATATTATCACTCATTCAAGGGGTAAGGTAGATGGTGTATGTATGCATGTTCAATACGTGGTACCTAGGGTTTGTAATTGTGAAGCCTTAAAAGATAAAATGATCCTTATGAGAAAGTCAATAAAAGAATGACAAAATAATTTTAGTTCAAAAATCACATTGTTTAAGTATCAGATTGCATACCTACAAAATCCAACACATGGTAGTGTTAATCATGTGTTTGCATCCCCATGTACCAATGTTGTCTCAAACAGGGTTTCATATCCAAATAAAAAGTTACAATAGAATACATCTAAAATAAATGATTCAAAAAAAAGAACAAAGGGCTACTAAGAGTCTAAGTAAAATCCTAAGAGAAATGGTTCGACACAAAGTTATCAAATTACCTTTTCCACCTCCTATCAAGAAATCTAATTACTATTGTACATATCATAAAATGCATGGGCATCATACAGAATGTTGTTTTGCATTAAATAACAAAATACAAAGTCATAAAGGTAGTGGTGGTCCTATAATTCATACATCACTCAAACAAACCACTCACATTATGAGTACTTCTCCTAAAACACAAGTGCCAAAATAAGTATGGTTACCAAAAGATAATTCAAAGCAAGAGAAGGATAAAAATAAATAAACAAATAGAGAAAATAAAATTACCAAAGGTGCAAAATTTCCAAATAATACACAATTACCAAAGAAACCAATGGTATTCAAACCACTAAAAACTAAACCATGTGAGATCCCTTTGTTGATCAATACCGAAAAACAAAAGGGCACAATTCCAAATGATTATGATAGTGGTTATATTATTCCTAATACCAATATGGAAGATGAACAATTTAGAAAACTTTGTTTGGATCCACTCGATACCTTACCACATGATCTATTTATACCTATAATACCTGGTACATATCAGTTATATCCATCCCTAAAAAGTATAAACCCAAATACAAATAAAGGCAAGGTAAACTATATAACTCAAGATGTTCATAAGGCATTAACATCTAAGGTGCACACAAATATAAGTAATGGCATATTAGTAAATTCAAAGGACATAGAACATATTGAAAAATATAAACCAAAGGCATCTTGGGATAACATTTTTGTTAATCTAGCATCACCAGAGAGCAAGAGGCGCTATATATTAATCACTGCATCCCCTTGATAAAATAGCAGGATGCAATTCCTAATTATAATGTGCACATATATGGAACATCTAATTTATGAAATTACATTCATTCACCACTCCTCGAAGATTATCATCCTCCTCTTGAGATCATTTGGTAGCTTATACAATCTCTCAATATTCTAAAAGTACCAAAAAATGAAAAAATTTAAAATCCAAAGCATTTAAATGTTCTATTAGCTCCTTGGCATAAATGTTGTTGGTTTCTTGTTGGTAGATGGCATATCAATATTTTTTATATACACATGTATTTCACACATCATTTAAGTGTGATTTAATCTTACACAAATACATGATCGATGCACTTTTAGATGTTGGGTCTTCCCTCAATTCATGTCATATGTACATTGGGGGCATTTGCTTCTTTGATCACGATACATCCAAGTTATATGATTATATGGTCACTTTACATTATCATGTTTGAGTTTATGTACTACACATGCCTTTATCCATGCTTATATCTTCCATTGTGTAATTGATATGTAATGTTCTAAATGTTTTTTGCCAACACATAAATCTAGGTACTAGTATGATATGTTTATGTTGATCGCTTATGTTTCATGATTTTCCTTTATGCACTTCATTGTGTGTCTTGTTTTGTTTGTTAAGAATTTGAATATGCTCAAGTTTTATTACTCTAGTGCCTTTGTTTTCCTCTTTGACATTTGAATATGTCCTTATTGCTTTTGTGGACATTTGACTAAGTCATGTACCTTCAATTGTTTGGAATTTGAACATACCCTTTGTTTGTGGTCTCTTTGGACCATTTATTTATTTATTTACTTATGTGTGTGTTTGATTACAGTTATCACTCAAAAGTGCACCCTATTGAGAACGTGTGCATGTTCTCATTTTTTTTGATACAATGGAAACTCTCCAAGATGTGGGACCTTATATTTGAGAGAATATATAGATGAACAGTTGGTTCCCTTTGGTACACTCAATTATCTCTAAACTATATAATTGTATGTTTTCTTGACTAGGAAAATGGTAGGAGCAATGCTAAAGCTAAAAATGGAAATGGAACTAAAAATTAGGATGATATACTAATATTAAGGTCAATTATGCCTATACTTGACACACTTTGGAAGCTAAATAAACTATACACATTCACTTCATCTTCATACAATGACTCTTACATAATTATTTTACACACAAGTCTTGGCAGACACCCACACTAGCTTGGAAGGAATGATTAATGGTTGAATTCACTTCAAATAAGGTAGAAATCAGATTTAGATACTTTGTATGACCTGCAAGAATTTTTATTTTTTGTATAAAGGTGAGATATTCATATAAAAAAATAATCATTCACTAAGTTACATCAATGAATATTAAGCACACACTTTATGAACAACCTGAAAATGAAGGAAAATTTTAGTTCTTTATTGCTTCAAAGGTGAGGTAATACATATTTTGGTATAATTTTAGTAAGCCAAAGGTGTAATCTCCTCATAATAATTAAAAAATTAATGTACATATAAAAATTAAGAAGAGAGAGAGAATAAAATAATCCTTAACTAGGATATGATTTCACATGCTAGTCATAGTTCACGCTTCATCAACTGAAAATTTAACTCAAACTTGAACTCGTCCTTCAACTCCACCTTTAATTCCAACAAAATCCAATGGAACATTTGAATTTAAATATTATTTCATGAAATATGGCTTGGTAGGAGATAGGGATTCTATTATTTCATGTTTGAAAAATCAAAGGTCTCGTCATGTAAGTTTGAGTCTTGATTTAACTTGCTTAGATGATGCAAACATCTTGATCTTCTTTAGTTAACTCTTTTTGGTCTTTAGTTAAATCCTCTTGGTCTTTAGTTAGCTCCTCTTGGTTTTTCAAGCATATTTAAGTTTGAATTTTTTTACCTTTACCTGCATCTTGAGTTAACTCGACTTATATTGACTTCAAACCTAGAGTTCAACTTGAGCTATCTTGCATGCATGTTTGGCCTCATGTCTTTTCTAAAAATAGCCCAAAATAGAGCGTAGTATGAATGGAATGCATGATAAATTTTGAAATTAATATCTTGCATAAAAATAGGGTTCCATATTTTTTCAAGGCCTTAACTCCACTTATCCACCTTTGCATGTTTTGGAACTTCACTTTTGTAGGGCTAATTGAAGGCTCTTTGAAGTTAACTTGAACTTTCTAAAATTAGTCCAAAATGGGGTGCCATGGTTAGAGAGATGGTAACATGTGAATGTTGAATTATCCATAAAATATTATTGACAAGTGTACACTTGATGATGACTACAATAGCTCTTCAAACTGGTTCTTCTTCCATATGCCTATCTTGTACAACTTTGACAAGCTTCTTGAATGCACTTTGAGAGCCATAAACTTGATGATATTCATAATTAGAATAGATAAGGAGAAAAAATATGATTTTAATATAATAACCATGGTGGCACAGACCTTTAAACAAATTTTTAGCTCAAAACTCCATGTACAACTCTAAAAAACACTATTTTATGCTCTCATGTGCTTTCTTGTTCTCAAAAAACCCTGATTTAGATTAAGGGGTATAAAATGAGTTCCAAGCTTGACCAAACACTCTTTATATATATATATATATATATATATATATATATATATATATATATATATATATATATATATATATATATATATATATATATATCAATGGGTCAGACCTAAAAAAATTGAAAATATCCAAAACTCTTCACCAAACTCCCTAAAAAAATCATAAAAAAGTGTTTGTTCGTTGTCCTAGGGATGACCTGGAGATGTTTTTCAACGAGTTGAGCCTATTTTGAATTTATTTTCATTGAATGATAATTTATTTATACTTTTAAAATAATTATACACACTATAAAATCAATTTTTTCCATTAGAGGGACCTGAAACACCCATTTTCAACTCCATTTGTGAGCAAAAAATGAAGAAACCTTCATTCCCTTCATGATTAGACCTATATATTGGCATTTTCTCTCTAATAAAGTACATTAAATACTTGAAACCACTTTAAAATATTCAAGAACATAAAAACATACCTTTGTATCAAATTTAAATAATTTTTATTCAATAAAACTCAAAATATGCACTTTTTGGTGTTGACTAGCTTGTCTCATTTTATTTCTAAACACCTGTAGGTCTATGTTTTACTATTTTATTGAGTTTTATGAGACATAAAAACCTAATTAATTTTTAATTATGACCTAAAATAATCCCTATTATCATTATAATAATTTTATGTGCTCAACCAATCACTTAAACCACTAAAATTTTATTTTTTTTACTGTCTCTCTTGCTTGCTTAAAACTTTGATGCTTGTACCTTTGTCTTTATCCATTATTTGACTTGAAATTTTGATTGAGAAAGATGTATAAAAGTATTATATTCCCTATAATATCTCAAACCACCTTTTTTTTTAACAAATAACTCAAAAATATAAACATGTTGTTTAAAACCGAGCCATGAGGGTTTATGAAGGGTTTTAGAGAACTTGTTCTTCTTAACGATTGTTCATAAATTTAATTCACTATAACCTGAAACCAAATTATGTAATATTTAGGGTATAGGGGCTCCAATATATTTATAAGACAATTCAATCCAAATCATCTTCACCTTCATGTATAGAGCATCTAAAAATTAGCTTCACTAACTTGTAAATAGCTAGTTAGAGGAATAAAAGAAACCTCTGTCAAAATTTGAACTTGTGAATTATTCCTAAGCATGATTTTGGCTTGATGAAGGTTGTATGATTTTTTTAAGACATTTTTAGACCTTTACTCCATGAATGGAGTCTTATTTAAAACCTATACATAAGCAACTTTGACCAAAAGTGGCAAAATTATCAATATTCTTAGTGACTTTGTTGGGATGTTTGCCTACTAAACACTCAAGACCAGTAGCTATATCCATTGAGTTATGGAGTCATGAAAATTTCACCAAATATGAAACTAAAAATCTCCTCCTCAATAAAAAACAACACTGTGTACAAGCACTTATTGAATTGAAAACTAGAACAACTACCCACTGAAAAATGTGCAAGATTAGCACTTAAAGGAATATGAAAACTAATACAACTAACTAAACATGTGCATAACAAAACTTGGAGAAATTTTAAAATCTAAAACTACTATGTACAACATTCAGGATCCACTTGGAGCAAAACAAAAACCTCTTAAGTCATTTTCATGTGGTTGACAAAGATGAGGAATAAGATGTTTGAGTGTCATTCTGGTTGGATCATTTCTTTTCCTCCTTAGCAACCTCTTTGTCTTGTCTCCAAGTGAATTAATTGAATCAAACATATGTCCAATATCAACAAACTCATCATGTGATTTAATACTAACCTCATATTTCTCTTTCACACTAAGAAAACTTTCCAATGTAACCACATTCTGATTTACCTTCATAACTGCTTTATCAATGTCATCACAAGGAGATGTAAGCCTACAAAAATTGTCGAAGTCTTGAATCAACTCAAATTATTGCTACCATAAGTCATTAAAACCTTTTTGATCTTCAATTGTAGCTTCTTGAAGTTCACTAGGAATCATTACATCTTCTTTTGTATTTTTACTTAGTTCATGTCTAGGATTGTTACTTTGTGAAACCACTATTGCAATCTCACTAACTACTACCATATCTTCTAGAATATCTTCGTGATAGGCTTCTTGAAGTTCAATTACAGTTGAAATCTGATTTTTATCCTCAATGATTGTAACATGATCTTATTTTATGTCAATTTGAAGCTCATTTGACCAACACAACTCTTGATCATCCTCTCTTGACAAATTCTCCTATTTATCTGCATGTTCTTCTTTTACCTTCCATACAATAGGTCCTCCTTCAAAAATAGATATGTTGGGAGGGAAAGAGACTTCATTTTATTGTTTGAAACCTCTTAGAGTATCCTTCCAACTTGAGACTTTAGGAGTACTAGGTTGATTATGATGTTCTTGAAGGAATGGAGAAGAGAATTGAATTGAAGATGTTGTATTATTCTCTTTTCACTCTTCAATTGCTTTTTCAAACTTGGAGGTATCTTGAAATTCATATATGGCTGCAACTTGAAGGATGGATGGAGGACTTGAAGGGGCATTAAGAAGGCTTTGATATTTAGAAATAACAGCTTCATTCAATATTTCTTTGAAAGAAAGGAATGAAACTTGTGTTAGAGATTCATGTTTCATACTTATCTTTCCACTCAACAATCAACCTCTCACATTCTTGATCTTCATGGACAACTTCAATTTGAGGAATGGGTGGATGGCTCAAGAAACTTATAAACTCTTCTACAACTTTCCCCATCTCTTGATTTTAGATTGGCATAGGATGAGGTTCTTTCTCAAGAGTAGGCATGACATAATCAGGGGTTTTGGTCCAAGAAGGTTTCTAGGATGGAATGGTCTTAGGCTCTTTCATATGATTAGGGACAAATAATGTATAATACAAAAGAGTCCAAAATAGACCACAACATGATAATCACACATAAAATATAGTCAACAAACAATCAATTATACAATACAAAAGAGTCTAAATTACAAGACGTGGTTGTGACATAAAATTCAAAAAGTAGAATGCAGGGTATAGGACCTAGGATCTCATTCATAAATTTTTTATAATCAAATCCCTATATATGTTGAGCATAGTGTCGAATGATATATTCTATTTTTCAACCTAGTTCATACTGACGAAGAAACCTACAGTGATGAAAAATGACATCAACAATACCGGTACTATATATTGTAAATAAAATCAAATACAATAATTAAACTATAAGATAAAGTAATATGTCTAAAACAACATAATGTAAACATGAAAACTGATACAAATGTCTCATAATACAAAAATACATAAAAATAATGATAGCAAGTCTAGGTGTTCATGACATGTTGGTCAAATTTTATTTGTTAAACAGTGTCCCAAAATAAAAGAATAAATTGAGGATATGTCTCTAGTCCAGTATGCTAGTGTTATTGGTAGTTTGATGTATGCAATGGTCTATACCATCTCTAACATTGTTTATGTAGTGGAAGTAGTAAGTATATTTATGTTGAATCTTAGATAGGAACATTGGACTTGTTAAAGAGGATCTTCAGGGATTTACATAGGATGCCAAACTGTGCAATCTACTATCAAGGTAATCCTGGTGAAAGTAAAACATTGAATCCACATGGTTTTGTGGATTCAAACCAGGTTGAAGATCTTGATTATCTAAGATCTACTAGTGGGTATGTGTTCAACTTGTTTGGTAGAGTTATAAGCTAGAGGAGAAAATGGTAGGGTAGTGTTGTGATATCAACCACAGAGTTTGAGTACATCGCAGCTCAAGTAAGGAAACAATTTAGCTTCAAAGGTTAATTTCCACTATTGTGTTTGTTCAAAACGTTGTAAAGATAGATTGTGACTCTCAAAGTGTAATTTGCCTAGAAAGGAACCTTAAGTATCATTCTAGAACAAAACACATTGATGTGCAATACCATTGTGTAATGAAAATGGTGGAGGAGAAGATATTGTTAGAGAAAGTGGACACATGTGAGAATGTTGTTGATTTATTGATGAAGGTTGTGAGTATTGAGAAAGTTTTTTAGTGTAAAAAATTTGGGCATAGCTTCCCTTAGAAACTGAAGGTATGGCCTTGTGGCCCCCTATGGAAATTATTCAACAAATAGGAGATTGTTGGGATTGTGTTGTATATTTTCCATGATTTACATTCAACTAGACTATGGAACCAAAGTATTTAGGTGGTTTTAACTCTATTTTATATAACCCATGGTTTTAATGGCCATGGTATTGTAATACCATATTAATAGTTACCTATTGATGTGTTTATATATATTCACACATACAATAGGGGAATAACAAAATTGAGGAGTACAATATTATACACATCTTCCTAGATTTGCTCCATGCATTCACTCCTTAATTTTTACACCAAGGAAAAGTAAACCTAGAGAAAACACTAGAAACATGCAATTTAGTAGAAGCTACAATTCCATCTCTTAAAGAACAATGGCTAAAAACACAAGCCAACCAAAGGTTGTCACCAAGATTTGTAGATAAAAGTGACTGTTAGTAGAGATAAAGGGCAATGAAATTTAATAATTTTTGTCATTAATTGTATTAAAAGGAGAAAATAGGTGTCAAAAGAAAAGTCAAATAGTCTTGAAAAGGAAGAGTCATTTGAGGAAATTCAAGATTCATGTGGAAGCTATTATAAGCAATTGTATGGGAAATGTGTAAGACAGACCATTTTGAATGAATAGCAAATATATTTTTTGGGTGTCATTTATTTCTCGTAATTTTGGTTATTCATTCATAGTTTTGCTTATCTCTCTTGGTTTTCTTTCATTAATAGCTTGTTTATAAATCTCTACAAGTATTTTACATTCTTGCCACTAACTCTCCTAACAATGGTGTGGTTGTCTGTGTGTGCTCGAACCCAAGAAAATTTATCATTATTTCTCGTCATTTAATGTTCTGTGTAAATTTGCTTGTTTATTATTCTTAATAGAGCACAAATTTGTGTGGTTGTCCTTCCTCAATTCTATTAAGGTGTGAAGGATTACAAGGCCATTTGCCAAGCGTTGTTGTCTTTACAAGTTCCTGGTAGCATCTAGTATCTTAAAGATAAAGAGATTGAAGCCTCTAGAGCAGCGTGATTGCTTGTCAAAGCCTATTGTGAATGGAGTCGACTATGTGGGACTTAAGCAAAACATCATGAGTTTGAATCCATTGAGCCCTAGGGGAAACACACCCATCAATAACAAGTACATCACAACCTAGGTTCAAGATGTTTCAGATATGATTTGTCGATGCCATATTCGAGCATTTACATCTACATAGGGTGCTCAACCTGATCAAATTTTTGGGATGGATTGGTTTGCATATTGATACGAGGCATAACTTGTTGGAGCTTGTGCATTAATCTGATGGTCTATGAGATCAATAAGGAGGAAAAGTTGGCAGAACTGCAACAATAAGGGCTATGTGTTTATTGATAACGACTACATGTTTATTGATAGCAACTATTATTTTGAAAATATCAAAATTATAATCGGTGGTCTGCAACTTTTGGAGGAGCATCTCTCTGTACAACCTGGGAATTATGCAACAGTTGTTTCGCTAAAGATATAAAATAAAATAATATGTGGACACTGATGAGAAAAATGATGGAAATGAAGAGTTTTTTATTATGGTTGATCCACGTGGAGTTACATAGCTCATAAGATTCCACTGACTTGGCTCTTTTTTTTTAATATTTTTGATATTTACTCTTCCCCCACAAGGATATGTATTGAAAAAGTTCTGAAACAAAGTAGACTATTTATAAGTTTTGAAAAATTGTAAATTTATTTGAAGTTAGAATTGTAGAAATGGGCGAGCTCCAGCATGACAACCGTGGAGAGTAGGAGTAGGCGTAGTGTAGGTTCTCAAATATATTTGTAATGGATTGAAGTTGTAAAAAATTGAAAATTTTAGGGACTTTTTGTCTTGGGACAAGACACATTTTAATTTGGGGGGAGTGTTAGTGTCTCAGGACGAGACACATTTTAAGTTGAGGTGATTGTTAATAGAGATAAAGGGCAATGAAATTTAATAATATTTGTCATTAATTGTATTAAAAGGATAAAATAGGTGTCAAAAGGGAAGTCAAATAGTCTTGGAAAGAAAGAGTCAATTGAGAAAATTCAAGAGTCATGTGGAAGCTATTCTAAGCAATTGTACGAAAAATGTGTAAGATGAACCATTTTGAATAAATAGCAAAAATATCTTTTGGGTCTCATTTATTTGTCTTCATTTATTTCTCATAATTCTAGGTATTCATTCATAGTTTTGCTTATCTCTCTTGGTTTTCTGTCATTAATAGATTGTTTATAAATCTCTGCAAGTATTTTACATTATTGCCACTAAACTCTGCTAATAGTGACACATGGGCTCCCTTTGTGCTATAAAATAAGAAAAAACAAATGAAATCTTCACTTTTGAAAACTTGGGTTAGAAATCCCCATAAAAGGACAAATTTGTGGTGAACAATATACCACTAGATCTGATAGATCCACAAAGCTAGAATTGTAGATTTGAAAGCAATAAAGCTCAAAATCCCCAAAAAGGGATGGATAATGTAGGGAAAGCACTAAATTTGTTAGATCCACCAATCTACACTTTTGAAATATTTTAAGGCCTAAGACCAAAACAAACCATGTAGGAATAAAGACTCCAAGCTTTGCAATTAATCCAAGAGTTCTTCTCTAACATTATAGGAATAGTTCTACAGTGGAAACCTGTAAAACCATTCATCACGCTTACTCTTGTAGTCAAATAGGGTAAATGCCAAGTAGGAACCCAAGGGCCAAAATATACAAGCAAAATATAATGGATCTAGAAGAGAAGGCCATAAACTTCACCACAAAACTGCGAAATTGAGCGATCTAGCTTAGCAGTTGCATTAACATGCCAAGAAACTTGCAAAAGGAATCCTAAATTAGAGAAAAGGTGGGGACAACCTTGCAATTCAAGTAAAATGCCACCTCCTTCAAATGTCCAACATACCTACAAACACAAGTCAAAATTGAATAGCAAGAAACCTAGAGGAAAAGGAATGTTTGTCACTCTCTACCTCACATCTAAAGTTTCAAAACATTGAAACCCCAGTAGAGCACATGTGTTTCCCCCCTTGTCTTGATGTATAGAGATGAGTAGTGTTATTCAATATGAATCTTAGCATAGGGTTTTTTCGAAAAAAGAGTCCCAAATTTTTAATCGACATCTCAGATCACAACCCATGATCCATCATCACAAAGAAGAGAGGAGAAAAACCTTGTGCTAATTTCATGAACTTTGAAAACATAAAATCTCTAGTATGAATCTTATATAAAAAGGTATTTTCTTTGCCTTGTTAAAGCGTTTAGTTGGATATTGTTCTATATTTGAAATAAATGAATTAGAAGTGTGTCAATGGTCTTATATAAAAATATTAAAGTAATAGATTAGTGAGTTCATTATTTATCAAAGCAAAAAATTAGTAGCATGCATTCAATTTTCTCAACAAAAACATGAGAATATAACCTTATGTTATATGTATAATTTGTAGACTACTCTAGTTATTATGGTGTTGACTACTTCTACTACAATTTTAATTATATTGGAGTAATGCTTTTTAACAATCACAAACTTATGAACAATATTTTTTAGTTGTAAATTTAGTGTTGCATGAAATAGTTCACTTCATAAAGAACCCACCAAAAATGTTGGTCTTGAAAGTCAACCACCAAAACTTCTTATTTAAGCAATATGATTCACATCACATATGATTTGTGTTGTAGGAAGCGCCGCCCCTCCCCTCCACCTACATGTCCTAACATTTTTGGTATGGAAACACAGGGGAAATGTCATGGAAACGTATTGGGTACTTCTCAAGGCGTACCGAAAATGTATGTGATGTTTTCGTGACGTACCCGGGAGTACCCAAGAATTTCCACATATTTTCGTGGCATTTACAGTGGGTTCCATGCAGAAATTTGAAAAAAAAATTTAAAAAAATGCTAAATCATTAAAAACTAACCCTAACTTGGCCAAAGACATATAAAAGGACCCCCCTCACTCTAATAAGACACAAACAAGTTTACAAATGTAAACAAGTAAAAATTCAATTTGAAGTGGTAGCAACGCGGAGTTTACAATGTTAGCAAGGAGTTTGTAATAGTTTACGAGTAGTTTATCATTGCAAGTAGAAATTATTTTTTATTGCAAGATGTCAAGGAGGAGTTGCTTGCACATTTACAATTGCAAAGAGGAATCGTTTGTGGAGGCAAAAATTGACACATTGCAAGGAAGAGCATTTTGTGGAGGTAACCATTGGCCCATTGCAAAGAGGAGGATTTTAGAGGCGGCAATTACAACGAGGGTTTTGGAGGCACCCATTACAATAAGGTGCGATTTGAAGGCAACGATTGTTGATTTAACATGTATTTTTCATTTTTTCTTTTTTTTCATTTCATTTGCTTTTAATAAATTAATTCATAATTTTGTTTATTAATTTATTTTTTATTTTTTTAGTTATTTAATATTTATTATTTATTTTTTTAACTTTTAAACACTGTGTTTATTGTTTCAATGTTTAGGTTTTTTTATCTAAATTTAAATGTATACTTTTTTTATTCAACCTTAAATTTTATGTATGTTCTCTTGTGCATTATGCGACCTTGACAATCAGAAACAGAGTTATCTACTATAATGTTTGTTTTTTTACGTAAAATTTAAAAAAAATCAAATGTATAATTATAATTTATTTTTATGTTGGATTCTAATTTGATAATATCCCAACGTTGCATATGCTCTCACCTTTCACCGTTTAGGTGACCCTGGTGATCAAAAGCATATTAGGATATTTTCATATCTATGACATCTAGTTCAACTCCAGGGAGAGGATGTGGTGAAGCAATCTAAGAAGAAAACTCAATTGCAGTGAAATATGACTCCGCTTCTCTTTGGAGACGTGAAGATACTAGAGAATATTATTGGTGGTGGTACTCATATGTTGGTATGCAATCATTGCTATATCACATATAAGTCCTCGTATACTTCACTAAAACTCATTTTTCAGCGTATAGAGCCTTGTGAATCAAAAAGTGTGACAAAATATCAAAGTGAAGAATAGTTGAGTACATGAAAAGGCAATAACAAGCAGATACAGAAGTTGCTTCAAGAATTCGATGTAGAACAATTCATCATCAAAGAAACATATCTGAAATACCATCCACAATACCTCCATTTGCAAGTCATCATTTCATTCAAACTCAGTCTCAGTTAATCACAATTCCCTTAGATGATGAGACAGAGACCACTTCATAAAAAAACCAAAATGACCAGTGGAAAAAGTATTCAATGTCGAGAAGGACATTGTTGATGAGTTAGTTGCTCAATGCATTTATGCATGTGGGTTGTCCTTCAATGTTTTGATATTGTTGTATTGACAACAAATGATGAAATCAATGAATGAAACTCTATAAGGTTACAAATGCCTTAATTATGAGAAGGTCCAAACCACTCTTGACGAAAGAAGTAGAACATATTCAAACTTCTTTGCAACCAATTAGAGATTTGTGGAAGGATTTAGAGGAGTTCCATTATCTCAAAGAGATAGAATTGATAAAGGCTATTGACTATGTGGTCCCCAACGAGTTGTTCAAATCATCATCGACAACACAAATAATTATAAAGTATTTGGAGTGATTTTAGAGGACAGAGACGAGCATATATTTTAGTTGCCTTGTGTTGTCCACTACCTCAATTTGATGCTACAAAAGATTGACAAAATCTCATGGATAGAGCAAGTTTATACAAAGGCCAATGACATTAGATATTTGTCACAAATCATCACGTCCCAAGCTATATTTCTCAAAGTTGGATTTGTTTAAAGTAAGAGAACATATTTTTACTTTTGAAATTTTAATTGTTTAGCAACATTTGGACAATCAAACTTGTCTCATTTTCTTTTTGTAGATTGTTGAAACTAAATTTGTCTCACAGGGTCATCTTAAGACGACTTGTGAAGGTAAGAGAAACACTAAACACTATGGTGATTAGCAATGTTTGGAGCGTGTGGAGATAAACAAACTCCAAAAGAGCCCATAAAATCAAAGCATTGATCCTTGATAATAACTAATGGACCAAAATTGAATGTGTTCAATTTTACAGAGCCTATTTTAACTACAAACTGATATACATATACAGATGCAACGTGCATGGTAGAGATTTATGATGGGATTCACTCCATGCTTGAAAGTAAGAGAGATCATACAAAAGAAAAAAGATCCAAAAAAAACTTTTTATCATGAAATCAAATCTTTGGTCATGAAGAGATGGAATAAAATGGCCATCCCATTGCATCTCCTTGCCTATGCTCTCAGTCCAAAATATTATAATAGTGAAAAACTTTGGCTACCTAATAGACAACTATTATACGATGATGCAGAAGTTACAAATAGAACCAAGCAAGCATTCAAAAGACTTTTCTATGATCCATCTATGGCTAGCATGGTCCACAATGAAATGGGTATGTTTGTAATTTTAAAAGGTAGTGTGAGAGAAATTGACTCTTTTTGACAAATACAACTTAACTCCAATCAAATAGCGATATGTACATTCTCTTGATGCCAAGTATCTACACCTGTCACGATCAAAATCCTCTCATAGGGATACAATTTGAATTAAATCAAAACATTTATTAAATTATTATTAATTAACATATTTTATTTACATTGTTACTAATTTCAAATTTGAAAATTCTAACAATTAATTTTTTGTTTCACAGGGGGCTAGTAATTCATGAGAGTGGTATTGGAGTACATATAACTTTATCTATTTTATCTATTCTGCTAAAAAAAACAAATTGACATCCAAAAACATTGAAGATTTAGTATTTGTGCATTCCAATTTACACCTCCTTTCACACAAGTCTAAAGACTATAAGAAAAGTCCTAACAAACTTTGGGATATCCTTCTAGAGACTACAAACTTGGAAGCCTCTACATCTACTATTGCCCAACTTTCACTGCTTAGTGTTGATGATGACAATTAAGAGAGTTCCACACAAAGGGTGAAGAATGGAGCTAGTGGGAGTGGCTTTCACGATTATGAGGGCAATCCGAATCTAAATAACATATTCTAAATTTGAATGTATTTGCAATGTCTACTTTGAACTTTTTTGAAGCAATGAATGAACACTGTATTTTCAAGTGTTTTATTAAAAAAATGAATAATATGCATTGTTTTTACATATATATTTGTGTATATATATTTTTATAAATAATAAAATGTACAGACGTACCCACAGCGTTTCCAAATCAAGGTTTTTGAAATATGACATTTCTACATACCCGAAATGTACCCATACCCACCCCAGTACCAAAACAACGTAGTATACGATACAGTGTGAAGCTGCAGGGGAAGACTCGTGTAAGGTTTGGTTAGCAAAAAAATAATCCATGTGAGCAATGTCATTTAACAAAGGCAGACCGTTTACTATACAGAGAATGGTATGTAGCCTGGCAATAAAAAACATGGAATGTACATGAAACAAGCAAAAACATAGGTGGAAAAAAAGTTCAAAATTGTAATTATGTAGTGATGCAAGTGAGAAGAGATGACGCAAATAAGACCAGAGAAATGCAACTTTGGTTATGATAACAATATTGAGCTAATCCTACCACAACATTCCTGCGCTGCCAGAACATGTTAAGTTTATCTTGAATAACACTGAACTTTGACGTTTATAAGCAAAATCTTACCAACTACTTGACAAGTAGTTCAAAAATCTTCACGTAACAGAAATTACGGCTAATTGTTACTGAAACTAAATCTGCATCGATCTCTGTGTATTCAAAGATAACGTTTACAAGTGAAAAAACGTGAAATACTTATAAGATTTTTATTGTCTGGTTAATAGTTCTAAAATTTTTGCTCCCAAAAAAATTGGTGTATCTTTACATTTTAATCTTGATTATATAAATGCAACGCACAGATGGAAAACAAAGAGAGCTGCTGGAATAAATGCTTCAATGTATTCCAAAAACTGTAAGCGCCTTGGATCTAAACATCAATGAAATCCGTTACCTTTCTCCAATAAGGCCAGTGCCTTGCTAATTGTGCAACGTCTTATAGTGCAAGATTTCTATTTAGGATTTTGTCCAGTACATGCGTCAAAGCCCGTCACTTATGATCAAAAGGCTCGTTACCCATAATGGCTGGGATTTTTCACTCTTCGAGGAGAAAAAATGCAATAATAGAATTTGTCTCGAAGGTAACTGCTAGACTTGGGCCCTCTCCCAGACATTGTATTAAATTTTCATAATCGAAGTTTTGAGGTTAGAAAATAGCAACAAGGAACCTAAAGAGTAAGTAACAAGTAACAAAAACGAGGCAGAATTTGTCATGTGTACCAGCACTTGAAAAGCAAATGCTGAGGAATGAAAGCTCTCACTGTAAATTGGAGAAGCTGTCCAAGACCAAGTAAATCTCAATTAATTCTCAATTATATCTATCTCAAGGATAAAATTTCGCCTCCATAAAGATAATTATAGATTTCAAAGACGGATCAACAATGAATTCTTGCATCAGGCTTCTTTTGTATTAATATTTGAAAGAATTCTAAAATCAGCTCAATTTACATGCAGCAAAATGCCACAACTAGTTTATTTTCTACTTCCTAGAAGATTATATTACACTGGAACTAGGGAATTGGTTGGTCAAAACCAAAAAATACATTCACTATTAATTTGTTGCTTGACATATGCTTTCAGGATATGGGTCTGACGCACTCTTTGATCTGCATGGTAAAGATCCCTCACACAAAAAGGGAGTAGGAGTCACGGAACAAACCATCCCTTACTGAGAATGAAAAAACTGCCATAACAATTGTTATGGAGATAAGCTTTCATCATCAGAACTATCAGGCCTTCTTTCATAAAAACCTCTCGGAAGAGGACGAGAAAAAGCATTGACTGAAATTGTGGGAGGCCGAACAGAGCTTTGAAATTTTTTTGTCTGCCCTCGGCCAATTTCTCTACATACTTGGTCCAGCACGCCTAGGAAGTCCCTTACAACTACAAAAAAACGCAGAGGATGAGCTTCTTCCTTTGCTGCATCCCCATGAAAATATTCTGTAATTTCCTTCACACGAGAGAAGGCTCTCTTTTCTTCGTCTTGTATTCGACATATATCACCCTCAGCTTGTTGCAAAAAAACATCCATGGACTTAAAGAAGTTTCCTTGTTTAGAACTCCCATCCATATTCACATCTTTTGTTTGTCTTGTGATATCTATTCGCAAAATTTCTCTTAACTTGCCCAAACCGGTTGCAAGCTTCGACACAGAATTGGACAAGACATCTGAGTCTATTCCTGCTGCCTTCTTTACATTGCCCATTTCAGTGCTCAAGCCAGCAACAACCTGCAACCCAAGTTTTCTGTAATCCTCTTCATTATCTTTCTGGCTCTTTACTTCCGTACCCAGATGCAATTTATTATCTATAATATCCGATGCAGAATTTTTTATGGTTTGTTCATCGGTACTTGCAACACGTGCACCTTCAGCTTTTATTATCTCCTGGACAACAAAATGCAATAATGTTGTCTTCCCATCTGTACCTTTGACATCCACTAGTTTCAGAAGAGTGTCAAGCTTAAAAGCTTGAGCATCCCCGCGAATGGTACCAACATTCATCCGATTACCTGTCTTTAGAACAGCTTCCAACAACTTAAGGAACAAACGACTTGATCTCAATTCTTCACATGCTGCCTGTATAAGAGGAAACAATAGAACGAAACATTAGCAAGCTGCAACAATAATGCATGTATGAATTTTTATTTTTTTCCTTTCCTTGTGTAATCTAGTACCATTTTTTATTTGGCAGCAAGAAAAGTTTAAATTGTCATTTACCTCTAATGTTGCATAGGACTTCCTTATGTGATCAATTTCCTCTTTAAAGCTAGCCCGGTACAGCATGGCATCAACTCGTTTGAAGGCAAAAGGTATATCCAACAATGCCTTGAGAAATCGCTCTGCAGGACCAAGTTTAGAAGCATCGCCATTATACTCTTTCAGTCTAATTTCTTCTTCTTTTGATGGTGCCATCTTGACTAGAGTCTCTAAGAGCTCTGTACCTAAACTGTCAGATGTCCCTGCCACAAAAAAGAATGCAAAAATTTCAGTTCATTCAAGCTTTTCAATTAGATATCACAAAACAAAATACTTTTCCACTGGACCTCTAAAAAAGCACATTGTTGTCCAGATCGAACCCGATCGTAAATATTTTTGGTTTTGAGATTAGTTTCTTCAGAATGTAGAAAAGCAAACGTTCTTCTGGAGTCAACTCTGTAATAATTTTCGTTTCTGACGTTTCAGATCTCACTAGTGGATCCATCTTTCAGGGGAGAGAAGATTGAATTGGCATCGATCTTCTCTCCCCTGACGACGGATCCAGTAGTGAGACCCGAAACATCGAAAATCAAAATTATTAGAGAGTTGACTCCAGAAGAACCTTATACCAATCATAAATTTGTTTGGTAGGAAGACATGCCAAAAGAATTGTATAGACGAGAAAACTGATTAAAAAACTGAAAAAAAAAAGAGAGAATTTGTGTGGTAATCATCAGAAACAATTCAAAATGCTCCAGAACAATTTTACATTCCTCCCAAACAAACAGTGAGATAACAACAATAAACTGACTTAGAGCATAGAATGGAAATTGGTGATGTAATTTTCACCACAAATCTAAGTCCAGTACTGAGTTCGGACGGTTGTGATTCCATTCACTCCCTGAGATGAAGGCTGGAAACTAATTCTCAGGTATGCACTTGCCTTATAGTGATGAGTGGTGGTCGCTAACAGTTTATAAGTGATATATTAGGTAATAACTTTAAGAAAACATGTGACAATGAAATATGTCTAAAGACGTAAGAGAACATTCATGAGTATCTCGCATGTAAATAGGAATGGATAGTTATTCACATCATGGAATGGTCAAACAACTGGAAGAACCACCAAATGACATGAAATTCTCTTTTTCATAGAAGCATTGTGAGAGTTGAATGAAACAAT
This sequence comes from Torreya grandis, assembly GCA_037957365.1. Lineage (NCBI taxonomy): Eukaryota > Viridiplantae > Streptophyta > Pinopsida > Cupressales > Taxaceae > Torreya > Torreya grandis. Next base: position 1,190,705 of record JARHVA010003418.1, on the reverse strand, counting down.
TCATTTTCATTCGGCCATGGAGATTTTAAGGACCCTTGTCTGTAAGCAAAGAGCTTTCTTTTGTTCAACTAATTTTCATTTCAAATTTAGATACCATTTACCGGGTTGTCTTACTAGTTGTTCAGAAATTCATAAAGGGTGAGTTTGGTGTCCACGAATTTCACTCACAAGCAACGATTCTGCATTTTCAGGATAATGTTTCTTATTCTTTTTCATGTAAATGAAAACTAAAAACTTGCATTATTCACACAACAAGATTTCCAATCTGACACTTGCGAAAATAAGAGAAATATTCATGCAAGTTAGTATCAAGAATAACTCAATATTCTTCAGACGATGTGGAATCAGTAAATGAACTGCAATATTGTGAAGCTTCTTTTCAGCCTGAAAACAATGTAATGTTTTAAAAACTAAAGCATCCACCTATGGAATATATAAATTTTGGAAGATCATTGGACAAAATTATTTCTCATCGTAGTTATACCAACCGCAAATGCAAATACCAACAAAGATACTGTCCATTGTTGCACGTCTAAAAAAAGTAATCCTTATGCTGCTAACAGGCATCAACGTAAAGAAGTAACGCCTATAACATGGGCAACGTAGCCTGAAATATTTGAACACTATAACCACCAGTATGATAGCATTTATCCCTTCCTGAATGCTACCACTGATTTCTCTGTATAACGGCTGAAAATGAATTAGGAAATGTTCTAAGGCAGCTACAAGCCTAGAACTAAACAAGATGGAAGATTAACCTGGCTCCTGAACCCATTTTCTCTAAAAGAATGCGTCTCTGAGCATGAAAGTGAAAATTTGACCTGGGTCCTGAAGATTGACGTGCCCTTAAATTTTTGTTAGCAGTGAAATAAGCTTTTATTCCTACCCTGTAAATCATTTGATAGAACTTGATAGGGGCTTTTGCACCCCATCCAAAATACTAAAATTTCTGTGGAATGTACATTCTTTATCTTTGTGAGTTTTGTTTGAGCCATTTTGCATGGCTAGTTAAAACCTAAATTAAGGTGAAATGTACACCAGGAAAATCCATTTGAGACGGTTTCTGTTAAGAGGTCACCGCCCGAGAGATGCAGACTTCAACAAGGGCAACAAATGCCCACCCAGCCATTGAGAGTATTTAAAATATTTCTTAAAACTATACTCATGAAACACATGCAGATTAATTATTAATGAGTGATATATATGTGTGTGTGTGTGTTTTTGAGGTCACCACCCAAGATATGCAGACTTCAACAAGGGCAACAAATGCCCACCCAACCATTGAGAGTATTTAAAATAATTCTTAAAACAATACTCATGAAACACATGCAGATTAGTTATTAATAAGTGCATATGTGTGTGTGTGTGTGTGTGTGTGTGTGTTTGGTCGAATAAAATCTGGAAGGTAAAAGTCCCCTTAAAAACTAGGATTTATAAATCGCTGGCCCTGGCAAATAAAGTACTCACCTGGGATGTCTTGCAAAGAAGATATTAGCAGGGTCCTAGCCAATGTGTCTTATGCAAAAAAGAAGCTGAATCTATAGACCATTTGCTAGTTCTGTGTGATTTTTCCAGGGAAGACTGGAGTGCAATTTTGCCCTTGACATATGGAAAGGGTAAATGGCAAGAAAGTACACTTGTTGAAAACATGAAGAACTGGTTTGCAGATAAGAGCTTGAAGGAATTCAGATGTATCCCTCTGACTGTGGCTTGGCAAGGAATTCTATGTTGTTTGACAATAAGGAATTACCTCTTTTGCAAGTGCAACTACAAATGAAATACACTTTTGAAACTATCAAAAAAACTCCCAAACAGAAACCTGGGAGATAGGTAGGGGTCTTTTATGTTGACAAGCCTAAACCTTATGCCCTCTTTGATGGGGCTTGTCAAGGAAGGCCTGGAAGGTGTGGTGCTGGTGGAGTTTTGATTATAAATGAGAATCAGAAGTTTTCATTCAAAGCAGGGTCAGAGAGGGTACTAACAATGTGGCTTAGTGGAAAGCTCTGGTTTTTCTTCAGTGTTAGGAGTTGAGCAGCGGATAACTCAAATTCAAGTTAAGGGTGATTCCAAATCGGTGATAGACTGGGCTAATGGTTCTATTGGAATGCAGATTTGCTCCTCAAATGCTTCTTTGATCAAGTTAAACTGCTAGAAGCCTCATTTTCAGAGATTTCATATTCTCGTATATTTAGAGAATTAAATGAAGAGGCCAATGATTTGTCAAAACAAGCTCTAAATTCAACAATTGGCACTTGGGAAATTGATGAATCAGTGAATGGGAGTTCTTTCCCACCACAGACCAGAAGTTTTTGATAATTATTTCTCACTGTGCAGGTCTGAAGAATGCAGGTTTTTGATTTGGGATGATGTTGAGTTTTCTGAAATTCTGTCACAGGATGGATGCTGCTAAGTCTTTTTCCTGTTTTATATATTGGTTGTTTTTGTTATAGACTATTTGCATAGATCTTTTTTTTTAATAAAGACTTTACCCAGGCCACCTGGATCTCCCCACTTAAGCCGCTCAACCCCAAGCTTGCTTTCTATGCCAAACACTTATTACAAGTAGTGAACGGTATTATTTGTCACCCTCACTATCTCCAGCGCCATTGATCCCTTGGCTAGATGAGAGTGTATTCTCACCAATTGCGGGTTGAAACAGATCACCACATTCTCCATCCAGATCAGATCTATTGTCTTTGCTCCCTCCAGGAGGTGGGGACTGAGGAACACTTCATTTTCAGATGCCCCATTTACTATGCAATCTAGGGAAGATATCATTGCCTCTACAGGGACTCGGCCAACACTCTATCTACTTTCTTTAGATATCAAGACCAGCAATGACTGGCTCTTTATCTTTGTGAGGCCACCACCCTTCCGCACAAATCTCTATAGGTGGAGCCTAGAAGCTCTAGAGCCCCCATGTTGATCACCTCTTTCTTACAGACCATCTAAGCGTTTGGCAGCACTAAGCACCCTTTGGACACTAATGCATCACACATCAAAGTTGATAGATCAATTAGGCGGCTCTTCTCTCAACATATCATTACTACTCAAATTATTCAGATAACCCAGCCTACTCTCCCTTGGCACCATGGCTCTGCTTCATCCCACCAGTATGGCTCTGCCCCTTTCTAGAGACATGGATCTACTACTTACCAACTGACCCCTAGACCACAGGGGCAAACTCACATTACAATTTTATTTTGTATTATTGGAAGTACATCGGCCTTGGATGTTAGGGGAGATTTGGGAGGAAGCACTTTGCTTCCCCCTAGGATATCCCAACCTGGCCCCTCCGACATTGGGTACTCCTTGATGAACACTATCAAAGCTTTTCACAGTGATTGATGGTGGGTCAAACGGCTCCTCCACTTCAGACACGGACAAAGATTTTCGATGAGGTCTTCTAGTCTTCATCAGAACATGCTTTGTTCACCCTCCATTACTATTTGTGTTGGTTCCATTACCACCTTTGTTAGTGGGACACCGCTTTACTTTGTCTTATGCACTGGTATTCCTTTTTTCGGCTTCTTGGATTCCCTTTCCTTGAACTTTCTATTGTTAGCGGTTGTATCCTCAAGTCTCGTTGACCTACTTTTGGTCATTTGTGGACATTAATATAATTTCTATTTCTATTTTTAATTCTTTTTTTTATGTATTTGGATCAAGAAGTCAATCTTTGATGAACTGATTGGTCAGCTCTGGAAGTTTAGAACTGATAGATGTTTCAGTTGTTTTTTATGCTCTTGATAAGCCTTGATTGACAATTTCTTTTTAATAAGTACCTCCTTGGTGAAGGTGAGGTTTTGGACGGTTTTATATATATATATAGGGAGAGAGAGAGTGAGAGAGCATGTAAATTAAATAGGACCTAAAAGAGACATCCATATCACTTGCTTTTCAATCAATATTTCTCAGTTGCAATGCTTTCTTATAAAAGCCTAGTTCACGTGTACAAAAATCCCTGTAATCATATGGACCACAAAACTTGGCCACCATACCGTGGACCAAGAACCTGTCTCAATCACTGCCATGTCGATAGGAGACAACATCCAAAGTTCAAACCACAACAATCATACCATACATGAAATAATTTTCTCTGCTATTGGGCAGTGGCTGGATAATGGTTATCTCTGAAATTCGCTAGGCTTAGACTTGCACTGCCTAACTAAATAAGTTAGGCTACTTTTATCTCACTGACCTCAACCCCAGCTACTTTAATCTCACTTGCCTCAACCCCAGTGGCAACACAGAGTGCAGACTTCACCATTAGCATTGATTCATAAGTCAAAGCCTTGTCATCACTTCCCTAAGTGGAATCCATCAGCACGAATATTCAAGGTACAATGTACATAGTCTTCTACTCATAAACATCAAGGTATTAATATAAGCAACTTGTCACAATCATCCCAGTCGCTTCTTCATTTAGCACACTGAATTGTTTTTATCATCTCAAGCCTCAGGCTATAATGTGGCAGCCTCTTAGTGTCTTGATCCCTTCCTCCTCCAGACGCACTGACACTTAAGAGACTTCACCGAACTTCCTAGGCCTTTAATTCTCATTCATCTGACTCTCTCCCCTGATCATGAAGTACCAAGGTGATCTACACTCATCCTACAACTTTTGCCATGTTGCAGTTTTCCACTTTGCGCCTACTTGCATTTTCTGATATTTCATTTGCCAAGCATGCAAGTGGTTTTGCAATATGGAAATATTAATAATTTAAAAAATTTAAGAGAAATATGCAAAGTCAATTGCAAATAAAAGTGAAGAATACAAGATGAAGAAACTATGCTACAGAAGACAAATGGAACTAACTTTAATGATATATTCTGCAATCTCCCTTTCCTTGATAATCAGATCAAGTATCATCTGGTGGATGTATAGTGGGTCCATACATGCAACAAATTTTTGCAATATGGAAATCTTAATATTTCAGAAACAATCATAGTTAGAGTGGAACAGAGCAACTTTGAAACAGAGACTAATTAAATTTGATGAAATTAACCAAAACATGTTCAATCGGGCTCAGACTAATAACCAGACCAAAATTTCAAGACTTAATATAGTTTAAAGATAAAGTAGCACATCATTCCAGGATTAAACATCTACCAGGTTAATAATAGCGGGTAGAAATAGATTTGACTTATGCTAAAAAAGTTGATTGAGATTTTCTAGAAAATATAACTGAGTGAAATGCTAATATTCAAAATTATTAGCAAGTGATCAAAATGACTCACATTTTGACCTTGAAACAAATCAAGAATATCAGATTGTACTGCAAATGAAACACTGAAATTTATCACAATATTATTAGTGTCCATTTATAAATATATAGATCCATGGATGTGGAACTATCCTTCGTAATATGGATAAATACAAAAAATACCTTTATGTAGATACCTAATTTTGGTTTGGGTGTAGTTTTAGTTTTCAAATTGTATTGTCATAGGGTACTTGTGAGTTTGTCAATTCTGAGTTCATATTAGGCTCTTATTGATGCATTTTACTTGTGTTTTGGCCCTATTCTACCTTGTCTTTTCCCTTTCCCTTTCTCCTCTTTATGTTTCTTCCATGACTGTTTTTCTGTTGTTTTGGTCCTGCTGCCCACAACCGTACAGTGTGTGGTTCTGGTCACTAGGACCGTATACTGTACAGTTCTAGTGCGGGCCTTATGACCCTTGTTTTGGGTCCCCCGTGCCTTGCATTCCATGTTTGTCAGCCTTTCCCGCCCATTGTGTGTCAGCTTGCACACCAAATTGGTCCTAATTTGAATTGGAGAAGTTTATAAATACACGGGTGCCATAGTGCATATACGACAAGTGAACGAGACATAAAATTGAATGCAAAGGTCAAGAGTGATAAGTGAATGTGAAAAGCAAGAGTCAAGCATTTAGTGGAGCAGAATTTTAGCATTTAGAACAGAATTTGAATCAAGAGTTGTCTTTATTGCATTGTGCCACTTGTTCATGCTAGCACAATAAGTCAAATAGAATTAGGGCTTTGCATCTGTGAATTGCTTGCTGAAGTGCGGGTGTTGTTTTCCAAATTTGTCAAAGAACAGGAGCCTGATAATAATGAAGGGTTGATGTGCAGGGCCCTCATTGATTCCCCATTTTTTATTGGTACATGATGAGTTGTTGACTTGTTAGGGTTTGAATTTAAGAAGTTTATAAATACACGGGTGCCATAGTGCATATACGACAAGTGAACGAGACATGAAATTGAATGCAAAGGTCAAGAGTGATAAGTGAATGTGAAAAGCAAGAGTCAAGCATTTAATGGAGCAGAATTTTAGCATTTAGAACAGAATTTGAATCAAGAGTTGTCTTTATTGCATTGTGCCACTTGTTCATGCTAGCACAATAAGTCAAATAGAATTAGGGCTTTGCATCCATGAATTGCTTGCTGAAGTGCGGGTGTTGTTTTCCAAATTTGTCAAAGAACAGGAACCTGATAATAATGAAGAGTTGATGTGCAGGGCCCTCATTGATTCCCCATTTTTTATTGGTACATGATGAGTTGTTGACTTGTTAGGGTTGTGAAGAAAACGATCAGTTTCCCAGAGATCTGCACAGAATTCCGTCCCAATTTTCCAGTGTCTAATTCTGTCAATTGTCCCCAGATTCGCAACAATTCAGATACTCTTCTAAAACCCTCTCTTTACACTTATTACTTATTCTAGAATATTCCTTAATGCAATTAGGTCTGATTTTACCGTTTAATACAAGTAGATCTAGTTAGATCTGATTGCATGTTGTATGGGTAGAGGTAGTGCATTTTTGTGTAAAACCACTTTTCCTATACTACACTTTAATAGAAATATCTGAGTTGCTCCTGTCATCCTGATCAATTAGAATTAGAAGTTAGAGAATCTTGTGTATCATGAATCTGTTGCAAATTGAACTTTATACCAGCATTTCAACAGTTATCTGACATGCTTTTCACAATAACAAACAGAAAAAAATCAGAATTTACATTGATTGCTAGTACTCCACTTGATATACCATACAAAGATAGGCCTTAATGTAGTGTTGCAAGGAGACGCATCCCCCACACCCTAGGACGCTTCTCCGATACGAGAGACATGTGCGGATATGTCTCAAATCCGCAAATGGAATACCATTCAATGTTGCTCGCTCACCTTATTATGAGGAGATGGTTCATGCTATTAGCAAAGAGCCAATAGGGTACAAACCCTTGGATTTGAGAAGCTTTGCATTACTCTTATTGACAAAGAAAAAAATAATAGAGCAACAAACTATTCCAATCAAAAGAGTGTGATCTATAGAAGGATGTAGCATTGTGATGAGCAATAGGACTAATAATAAAAACCATCCTCTTCTCAACATTGTGGTAACTTGCTCCAAAGACCCTCATTTTTTTATAAGGCAATTGACTATTTGGAACAAGAGAAAAATTCAAAGTTTCTTCAGAACCAGTTATGTGATGCAATTGAGGTGGGGACATTGCATGTTGTCCAAGTTGTTACAGACACTACCCCGATTTGTAAAGCAATTGGCTTGTTAGTGCAAAAAAAAATACAATTATGTATTTTGGACACCATGTTGCATGCGAGCATTGAATAATGCGCTCAATGATAGTGACAGGTTTCAATGAATTTCTGAACTTATTGAAAAAAGCAGAAAAATACAAATGTTCATATGTAATTATCACCACACGCAGGGTATTTATTGGAGACTTGTCGACGTGCAACTTCTCAACCCTGCACATACACGGTTTGTTTCTTTCTTGATACTTCTAGACCATTTTTATGTCGTCAAAGGGGCCTTATGTTCCACTATAGTTAGTGATGCATGGCAACTTGGAGACAATTTACATCAAAGACTATGTTTCATTGATTTAGACAAGCCATGTTTTGGGGAGATTTACGAACAAATTGATTGTGTGAAAGAACAAGAAAAACTATAGACTTAAGAGATCCTTCTCTATAACCTTTGATTAAGGAAAAGGCACATAGAAGATAGAACAATTTTAACACACCTTTACATCGTGTTGCTTACGTTTTGAATCCAAAGTTGTATGATACAAAAGTCACAAAGAAGAGGGCTCCATACGAGGACAGAGAAGAAATGAAGGAATTTTCGGTTGCTCTAAAAAATGTTTATGGTTGAAGAGAGGAGGCTTCTTCTATCAGGGCTCGGTGGAACATATTTTCACATGGCCGCAAGTAGTTTTCTACAATGGAGGCTCTCTATGATGTGTACGAAGAGCCCAATAGAGTGGTGGTGAAACCATGGCAGTGAAGCCCCTAAATTGCAATCATTTGTAATACATTCAAATAGCTAGTTCATCATCTTGTGAGTTAGTTCATCATCTTGTGAGAGGAATTGGACTACTTATGGTTTCATTCATTCATTAAAGAAGAAATGACTAGGGTCAAAGAAGGCAAAGAACCTGGTGTACATTCATAGCACACTTTGGCTTCTTTCTCATGTAGACCTAGGGTACAAGGTAGGTCCTTCAGCAAAATAGGACCAAATTCCACCTAATGGAGCAGCTGGCATATCCTTGGAGGATGATTCACTTGAGGCAAATGGCCTCAATGATTTACCCCTAGTTATCTTTCCTGAAGAGAAGTCACAATTTCAGAGCGATGTGTATCTAGAGAGCATCTTGGCAAGGGGCCTAGAGGGCATAATTGATGGGGCAGTTGACCCTATTGTGTCAGATGAGATATGATTCAGGTTCACATTTGTGATTTTTGTCTTTTGCATGCCCATTTTTCAGCATTATAATGTGTTAAACTATACTTTTACCCTTAATATGATGAGATATCAAATATCAATATGAATAAATTACTCCTTTGAAAAGTTATAAAGTTTTCTTTAATGTATTTTACATTTTTTAAAGCACCATGGCCATTGCATAGTATATATTTCTCTAAATTTTTCATATATATTGTTCTCTCGTACCATATATATAATATATATTATTGTCTCCTCATACCCGACTATTTTTCTAAAAAATGGCGTACCAGTGCCCATACCCATCTCCTTGCAACTATGCCTTAACGTATGATGTAATTTCATCCTCACCAACAATCCTCCTTTCTGAAATAAGTTGGATACATTGCAGGCCCAGGCTTGTGATCACAAAGTTAATGTTACCTATATCTATTTTTCTATTTCAATAGAAGACCACAGACTTCTCCAAGGAAAAAATATGATATCTATATGTCGTCACAAGTATATGTTTCTATTCCACCAAACCTAATTGCTGTGATAAGGAGATACATGCAGGCATCCAAAATGTAGCAACATTGGTAATATTGCAATCCCGTGATCTGGATCAATCTCCTATTGAATCTTTTCTTTACTTGTTAAAACTTGGTCCAAATTGTTTTGAATTTTTTTTTCCTTTCCTAATTCTTTGTATCTAACTACTGATTATAGACTTACAGTGTTTCCCATACAATACAAGTCTGTATAGGAGGTTATAGTCAATTGTACATGTTCATAATAGCTGAAATGCTTGGAAAATCCACATTCATACACAAGCCACCTCTCAAGTCATTTCTCTACTCTCTCTACAACAAACGAATCAAAATGAAAATTGGGGTATCTCTACTTCCTTTAAAAGCTTGGACTACAAATACTCTTATAGCAATTTTAATGCCCATCATAAATCAGAAATTATATACATTTTCCTTTGGAAATGGTTTTTGTCCGTATAAAAGAGAACTCGTTAAAGGGAGAATAAATGACCTAAGCCAAGCACAAAATGACAGCTTGAGATATAAACTTTGGTAAAGATGCAAACTTTGAATAAACCAAACAATAATAATCAAGTGCTTCTCCAGGAGGTAAACATGCAAAGATTAGCTCCAGTTGTTCATTTTGATAGTCAAACAGATAATCATAGTATGACGTGGAGATCTTGCTAATGTTAATGTAGCTTTCCAGAAGGTTAAGCACATTATCAAACAGATACAACCTGCCTATAAAATTAGTTCACAGACATACATGTCTGCTTCTCATAAAACATTAACCTGTATTGGTTTAGGCCTAAAAAATCAAGCCCCCCAAAAACCTGTTAACTGAAACCCCAAGAGAGAATAAATGACATAAGCTAAGCACAAAATGACAGCTTGAGAGATATAAACTTCGGTAAAGGTGCAAACTTTGAATAAACCAAACAATAATAATCAAGTGCTTCTCCAGGAGGTAAATATGCATAGATTAGCTCCAGTTGTTCATTTCAATAGTCAGACAGATAATTGTAGTATGAGTTGGAGATCTTGCTAATATTAATGTAGCTTTCCAGAAGGCTAAGCACATTAGCAAATAGATAAAACATACCTGTAAAATTAGCTCACAGGCATACATGTCTGCTTCTCATAAAACATTAACCTGTATTGGTTTAGGCCTAAAAAATCAAGCCCTCCAAATCCTGTTAACTGAAACCCCAACAAAAGGGTATATAATGCAAATTAATAAGCATTTTTCTTAATCAAAAACATAATAAATAACATCAAACGGATGGATACTGCTAGCCCTTTATCCATGTTAACAGTGCACTGAAACTGAAAAGATTTATGACTTCAATGAGTAATTAGGTTTGCTACAATGTCTATTCTCTGAAGTGCGATCTCAGACAAGAAATACCATGGGGGTCTTTATTCTCTGTTTGTAGTATTGTACACCTACATTTCAGAAAGTGCTGTTACGCTTTCCTGGTGATACTAGAGAGATTATGGTAATGTATGATAAAATTTACACATGGGGATGAGAGATCTGACATATATGGCATGATTTTTATTGGTTGTCTGTAATTTCAGTTAGACAATTCTCAATCTCCTACTAACCAGCTTTTTTAATCAATCTTACTATTGCATGTTATAAACTAACTTGGAACCAATAACTTCGACAATCAGTGTAGAGGATGAAAAGAGGCTGCATTACAATATTGATTTAAAAACAATTCATGGTCAAAGGCCAATGCATTGGTTATGAAATAATGTTTTGCTCCATTTATTTCTCCTAAGCATTGTTTTCCACTGGAGTTCTGTATTCTCTTATACAATTGAAAAGAAAAAACATGGGATTATCTTTCATCCATTTTGCTAATACCGAAAGCAATCATTAGATCAGCCACTTTGATATCACAACAGTAATGTAGCCCTCCAAAGACTTGAAATAACTGTGTATATTTTACAAGAGTTTGAAGAAATAACAGGAATGGTGTTCAAAACTCACCTTCCAGTAGTGCATCACAGACTTCCTCTTTAGTCACACTCAGTGCCCGTAAAAGTATTGCTATATTTTGGGATTTCTTGGACTCAAGAATCCGTTGGTTCTGAACAGGAGTAGCAACTGATCCTCTGGTCACTTCCGCTTTCACCGGAGTTGGGGTATTGTAAACAAAGAGAGTCTCAAACATTTCTTCATTTAACCTGTACATGCAAGTGCAAAAAATGAAACATTGCCAAAGAAGAAAAAACTCTCTAGGGACATTTTTTAAATAGCAAATCTAACATACCCATTAATAAGAACCTATCAGGAAAAAATAGTTTTTTTCAGACTATATAAGTAAACTGCATAGGAAATCCTATTGCAAAAGAGGCTAATTCTTACATGCCCAACTTCATCCTAATTATATCAGAATAATTCTTACTTGAAGGATCCTGATTTTAGTTGGTCCCAAACCATTGCATGGTCAGGACTTGCCCGAACTTTATCCCAGTGTAAAGGCTTCAGCTTAGGCCTCGGAGTCCCAGTTGTACCTGCTGCATTCAGTTGCTCATCGGCATTTTCAGAAAGTGAATGCCCAGAAGTTGGTGTAAGAGGCTGCAAAGATTGTCCAGTTCTTGTAGAATATAATGCCGAATTTGGACGTAAGGCAGGACGTGAAGGTTGTGAAGGATAGATCTCTGGTGGACTATGTTTGTTTTGAGTAGGTAAAGGGGGTGGGGGGTGGGGGAGCAGTGGATGACGGTGGTGGAAATTGCGACAATCTGCCAGACCTTGAAGAAGACAAGAATGGTGGAGGAGGACGTGTTGGCAAAGGAGGAAGGGGTGAATAGGACTTCTTGCTGGATGATGGTGAAGGTGAGGGTGGAACAGATTTCTCTATTATGGGAGAAGAAGTAGGTGATACCCTGTTAAGCTTTTGTCCAAGAAGGGGAGACGGTGATGATATGGAATCAGGTGACAAAAGTGGATTTGATTTTTGCTTGGCAGGTGAATACGATGGTAGCGACAACCCGGTCCTTTCATTAGCTCGTATAAATGGCGATGAATGCTGATCAGGCTTGTGTTTAGCAGATGGAGAGATTAGAGGCCGAGCATGTTGGAATAATGGAGGAGGAGGAGGGGGAGGTGGGGGTGGAGTCTTGAATTGGTGATGACTAGGAGGAGGAGGAGGAGGAGGAGCAGTAGGAGGCCGGGTTTCAGAATTTGGGGATGGGGGAACGGTACGAGGATTATGGTAGGGTGATGAATGTGAATGCAAATGCGACTGAATTGGAGGGGGAAGAACAGTGGGGGTAATGGGCGGAGGACTGGTCTCCAATGGGGTAGGAGACGATGCCGACGAAGACGTTGCAGATGACGAAGGATATGAATGTGTAGACGTAGACTCTGATTTCAAAGATACTATAGAAGGCTGCTGTTGCAGTCGAGGAGGAGGAGAAAACAACCTCTTGCATACCGATATTGGAGGGCTGTCATTGTTGCTTCGAGTCGAAGAAGTAGAAGGACACCGAGGTGAGTAAAAGGACTCCTCATCAGACGAATCGGTGCACAAACTAGAATGAGGAGGTCTCCTCGCCAGGGGAGGAAGTGGGTGAATTTCAGGACTCTGTCTGTGAAACCTCTCCACCACATCAACAACGTCGCCATTGGGCATTCCAAACTTCGAATTAAGCGTGGTCTCGTCATCCTCATCAGAACCATCATCCTTGTCGTCAGGACATGCATTCCCATTCTGCTTGTGCGTGTGGATGTGGGTGTTAGTATTTTCCACCTTATCTGTATAGGTGGAGGTGTTACCATCTTCCATAGGGTGAATGTGGGTGTCTCTATCTCTATTTCTATCTTTATCTCCATGCTTATCTCCATCTGCATTGGAACTCCTGCCATTTGGAAAGCGCTCCATGGTACCCAAATAAAAAACATCGGATCCATCGCCATTGACAGCCAATTTAGTAGTGACAGGGCTAGAATCCTGAAAAACTCTCAAA